>CM077091.1:170602895-171142795 GCA_039513925.1 Platanthera zijinensis
TGGAAGTCAAGTATGAAAACTAGGGTATTGATTCATATTAATAGGTCTAATTGAGGTCCGTCTAGTTTGGTTTTAGGACACATATAAGAAATAGAGCTTAGGGACGCAAGTGTAAGCTCTCAGGTATTATTCAAGCTTGGTATCAAAGCATTGTTGTTCCGTTTCTTTTGCTTCTTCTATCTTCTAATTGTTGTTGGCTCTAATCATTGAGCTTTGACCTGCAAACTTCCATGAATTCTTTCCTTCGATGCATCCTATAGTTTTGCTATCGAATGATGATCTTAGAACCTTCATCTTCCAACGATGCTTCTAGATACACCTTCAAACTGCTTTCATCTCTGCTACTTCCTTTTTACAAGCAATTCATTCATGCAAGCGATTCTGCATGCGAGCGATCCTATCTATGTGATGCGGGAAAAGCGTCACACCTGCTTGCCACCCTGGCATCAGCACCAAGGTGCCCACCTTGGAGTCCACCAATGCGTCTTTCATCATGCCTGCAGATCAGACACCCCAACCAGCTCTCCGTCATGGAGTCGTCACCATGCGACAGGTTATTGAAGCCCGTCCTGCATCATAAAAGTGCATTTTTATGATGCTGGACATGCGTTACACCCAAGGTTGTAGATGTCGGATGTCGAGTTCATGTCGGTTTGAATTTGAAATGTCGTATGTCGGATTGCGGGGAATATATCAGGGATATTTTACAATGTCGGATTTTAATATTTATATAAATTTATTCATATATCTAAACATTTTTTGTACATATGCGCAGTTACTTGCATAATATATTTTTATAAATTACATAATAAACATATATACACATAATGTGTGTTTATAAATTATATAATAAACATATATACACATAATGTGTGTTTATAAATTACACAAAAAGAAGGTAAATAACATAAAGAGCATCAAATGAAAGTGAAACGAGTCAATCTTAGCTTAGAGAGATGCACGAAATGTAGCACAATAAAATATTATCGCTTGGACGCTTAAAAATGAAAAAAATATTTTTAGTACTTATATATCGTCTTCGAGATATTGCCTGTCGACCAGTATATCGGGGCCAAAAGACCGATATATCGGGGCCAGAAAACCGATATATCGGGTCCTGAAGACCGATATGTCGGGGACATTTTCAAAAACGCTATTTTTACTTAAAATGTCGATGTCGTTGCGTTTTCTGCCCAAAAACTTTATGTCGACCGACATGTCGGACATGTCAGAGGACATCTACAACACTGGTTACACCTGCTTGCCACCCTGGCATCAGCACTAGGGGGCCCACCTTGGAATCCACCAAGGCAGCTTTCATCAGGTCCGCGGATCATACACCCCAACCAGCTCTCCTCCATGGAGTCATCACCATGTGGCAGGTAGGTGTGACGTCTGTCCTGCATTTTGTTTGATGCAGGACAAGCGTCACACCTGCCTTCCACCCTGGAATCCCACCAGGGGGCCCACCATGGCATCTCACCATGACGGCTTTATCAGGTCTGCGGATCGTACACCCCAATCAGCTCTCCGTCATGGAGTCAGCACCATGCGACAGGTTGTTAAGGCCCGGGATCAAACACCCGACCTCCTAGATAATAGGCTCTCAGCAGCGCTTATCACCCACTTATCCGCGGATCAGTTGGTGATGAGAGTGCTGCTGAGAGTCTCTTATGTAGGTGGTCGGGTGTTCGATACTGGGCCTCAACAACCTGCCGCATGGTGCTGACTCCATGACGAAGAGCTGGTTGGGGTGTACGGTTCGCAGACCCGATAAAGCCGCCATGGTGGTCCCCCTGGTGGGACTCCAGGGTAGCAGGCAAGTGTGACGCTTATCCTGCATCACTATGCTTTCTGCTTCTTCCGTAGTACTTCCATGGTCTCTTGGTACCACCCTCAACCAATTTATGCTTTTGTTTCTTCCTCGAGTGCCAAACCAATCCAAGAACCTACCATACTTGTTCCCTTAGTGCTCGCATGACTCATTGAGATTTTCCTTCTCTTTGTACTATTTATAATTTGTCGAGTAGAAAATATGATTATTTGATGTGGTTCTAAAACGTGTCAAGGATATGAGAATGATTCAATAAATGAATGATCGAGATCAAGTATTTACGTTACTTCCGGGATTGAATCTAAAGTTATATTTGACTAGAATGCACGTACTAGCTGCTAGCTCATTTCCTTTCTATACCCTTCAATCCACTCTCTTATTCACAAAATCATTCAACATTAGCAGCAAGCAACAACCATGTTGTTATAGCTCCCCTCAACTCGTTGTGTCACTAACTTCTGTTTCTAAGATTTGTTTTGACTACCTTAACAATCCACACCAGAGAAAGGGCATATGCCGCAAGTTACATGATTATCTCCAAAGCCTGAGGAGCAATCAATGGCGTTATTGTTGAGGTCAGAAGGTTGTATTACAATTTACAGGCAAGGGCAGAACTAGAATTTTCAGTAAGCGTACACACTGGCAAGTATAACACTCAGATACATTCTTAGCTATATAAATCTTCGTACCTGACTACCAAACGATTTGTTTTAGATCTAAGTACATCTTTATAGACCCATGATGGTATGTAATTCTTGAGCCATGCGCATCATCACAAATCTTTGCTCCAATATTATCAACATCAGGGATAAAATACCAACCATGATACCTCAGGGTACCAGCATCGTTAAACAAAAAATCTGGTAGTTCTCCAATTCTACTCCGGAGGTGCTGCAAATTTGGATCATCCTTCTGATAAAATCTTGTTAGTGTTATCCATGAAAGCTCTTCAACTTACAAACTAGATAGCATGCCAACATATTTAACAGTAATGTCCATCAATAGAAACTCCTCCACCAAGGAATGCATAGAGAGGTTGAAGAAATACGTGACTTCCTGCTCAATGCATCAACCACCACAATATCCTTGCTCGAATAGTACAGGATATCGACCTCATAGTCCACAACATACTCCATCCATCTACGCTAGTGCAAATTAAGCTCTTTTTGGGTGAAGAAATAGTTCAAACTCTTATGATCCGTTCAAGCTCTAATTATTAAAAATATTTCATTTTTGTAGCTCTGAAGTAATGCAAGAGTAAAACATAAGTAATGGATCTATGGCTCTGAGACTGACATGCATTGAGCATGAGAAAAATAAAACTAGCCAAAGTTACAATTTAGAATAATTCCATAAGTTTGATTTGTAAATTGAATCTCTAGAACAAAAAACAAGTAGGTTAAAACTTAAATATTAGTTGGATTGCTTATTTGTTGTGACGGACCAACTCCTCTTCTTTCTCGCTGGAGGCAATGTCAGAACTGGACATAGCTGATCTAGTGATCTAACCAAGAAAACAATAGAAGACTAGGACAAAATTCAATGCAAGAAATTTATTTGAGCCATTTTTACGGAGGAAAAAAAATCTATTTGATCTCTACAGGTTCTTGATTTTGTTGTCTGTATAGTTTGATTAATATTCATTCATCAAAGCAGTCGGTTAATATAAAAGACTTCTAATAGTTTTAATTGATTCAGAAACAACAACCCTTGATCAGAGTCCAAACTTAAGCCCAATGCTACAACTGTTGCCTGAGAACTCATAGCATGGGACATTAAAAATGAAGTTACCTCCAACAAAAATTCCTTTTTTGGATGGCAATGCCGGGTCTCTGTTGCACAGAAGCTAGATCTGCAAAGAATAGACAGTTGGGGCGGCTAGAAAGCGAGGTGGCAAACCAGTGAGGACTAAACAGTCTAGATTTTTGAAGACGAAGCTAACAAACTGCATATGCAGTCTAGCAGAACACTGCATAGAAAGCAGGGACTGCAAGGTGGCTAGGCGGCTAGGGGTGAGGCGGAAAGGCCGTGACCGGTGTGATGGCAATCAACGAGGTGGTGGACAACTGGATGCCTAGAACTGAAACCAAGAGGTCGTGCATTTGGAGAGTTGGAATTGTGTCGCCGAAGTGGGGAGATGGAAGAGGGGAATAAAGCATTTTTGTTTTGTTTTTAGCAAAGTGCATCACCTCATATGAGGGGTTTTTCCAAAAAACACACCCAAGCAAGTGCTCGAGTGTCTTAATGTTGGTCCGCCGATGATAATAGATTGTGAGATCGTTGGTTTTCATCTTGCAGGAGGCCTTACTTACACTTTCATGTCTTTTGAAACTTGTACTTCAAATTCTCTTACATGGAGTTTTTCTGCAATGAACTTCAAGAGGGGGTTCATATAACATATATCAACTTTAACAATGTCTTCCTCCTACTACTTATCACCAACAGTCTGTTTAGGATTCCAAACTGAGTGGTGGCAACTAAATATGAGGGTTGCGCTCCTTGCAGGGCTTAATCCAACACCTTACGAGACGAGTTCCTACAACCATGCACTACCTATGTCCGGGTTCCTGAAGGCACCCCTCTCTTTCAAGAGGATTCACGACATGTCAATACCTAGTAAGGTTCTTCGCTTTGCCTTAACGAACTCTATAGAGGAGTCATCTATCAGGAAAAAAACTCTTACCAATCTATTAGTAACAAGTAGATCTACACCAAGGGAATTAGTAATGTGTCAGGATAAATTGGGACAAGAGGCCATGGATACACTTTTGATAATGGGATCCGCGAACAACCTATGAGAGCTGGTCATAATAAAGTCTACAAGTCATTTTTTGATGTAATTGAAGGTGAAGAGGGGAGATTTTACGAGACTCTACTTGGTAAATGAGTCGATTATTTGGGGCGTTCTGTTATTGTCGTGGGTCCTTGGAGGAGGGGCTTGGCGGCCTTGAGATCACCTGTATCCACGACCACCCTATGGCGCAGTACCTCCTCTCTGTGGTGGAAACCCATGGAGTCTTAAGCAAGTGTCCCGGGTGTGGCAACCCTTTCTACAATAATCACAAATTAAGTGGTCTTTATCATATCCCTTCATCTTAGCTTCGCGTATCTGCCGGACACCGGGAATAAGAGTTGTAACAGCAAGGAAGGAACTTTCAGGAGCAGAGTCCAGAAGCAAGGTTTGTCGGCGATCAAATTCCTATTGCACAATACTGTATACCTAAGGCAGTGATGGTAATAGTGGACGCTTGAGAATCTGAACACCGATATGATCAATGTCGTGATGGAGCCCATGAAGAAAGTCAAAAATCCGGTTATGTTCTTCCTGAACCTGAACTAATGCCTCGTCCTCATGGCTAACAATCGTTGGGGATCAAAATGGTCGTATTCCAGGTACAATTGTGTAAACTTCAAGTAGTAAATTGAAGGAGGGCGATCACCTTGGTGAAGTAAGGATATCTCCCTTCGCAATTGGAAGGTTTGAGCGGCATTACCCCTGCGAGAGTAAGTGGTATCTACACTCTTCCAAATTTTGGTAACAATGTCTAGAAACAAATAATTGCGGGCGGTTGACTCTTGTATGGAATTTGTAAGCCAAGATATGATTAAGAGAGTTTTCCAAATCCCATTGCATCTAGTTTAGTGAGTCCTTCATCGGTTCTCTATTGAGATCATTCATAGAACGAAATATCCTATTGGAGTAACATGGCTCACTTTGATGCGATTTTGGGAGTATTATTATCATGGCTCGCTCGGAGAGATCCTACTGGACTAACAATTATTGATGAGGGAGCGGGAGATTCAACAATGCCTGACATGGTGACTTGAGGATAAGGCTTTGTTTGGCTCTGCTGCAGCGGCTGAAGAAGCGGTTGTGGAATAATCAGCTGTTTTGCAGAGTGGTAGCAGAATCTGTGAAACTATTTGGAAGAACAATGTTTGCAGTGTTTAAAATAAAATTGTACGATGAATGTTCATTAAAATTAACTCCATTTCTCGAATAATATTACACAGAAACCAGAATAATTTTCATTAACTTCACCAACCAGAGAACAACTCCAGTTCTTCTTAGCTCCACCGAATCGATAGCACATAAAATAGAAAAAAAATCTTTTCTTTGCTCAATCAGAGAGATTCTCGAACGATGCAAATGTGAAAATGAAGGAGGAGATTTGCTTGGTGAAATCAAAGAACTTCTCCACCATGCCATGAACTTCTAGAACGATGCATGCTATTCACAAAAGGTTCAGATCACTGTCGCCATGGTCAACTCCTGCGATTCACGGAAGGCGAAAGAAGAACAACGTTTCCTTGCTCGATACAGAAGGCGGAAGAAGAAAAACTGCGATTCACGGAAGGCGAAAGAAGAACTGCTGCCATGGTAAACTCACTGCTATCCTTGCTCGATGCAGAAGGCGAAAGAAGAATAGCGTTTCCGTGAATCACAGCCCACGTGATTTAGAGTCGTGAAAATATTTCCACGACTCCAAATTGTTGTATTTTCGCAACTGGAGGGCGGTGGCTGTTCGTGCTGGAGATGGCGGAAAGATTGTTTGGCGGGGCAGTGCAAAAAACAACGACGTGAAGCTCCCAAATCGCCCCGCCAAACAGAGCCTAAAAAATCTGAAGATCACCCAAGAAATCGGGATTTTCCGAAACCGAAATAAAATCCCTAAGTCATCCAAGAACTATAGTCGTCGGATTGCCAAAAAATCCAATAGATCTTAAACTAGGGGTGTAAGTCGGAACCAACCGATCCGTCTAACCGAACCGAACCAAACCAAACCTGATGTAACACAGATTTGTATTAAAAATTAATTTGAAAATGAGAGCCGAGTTGGCCAAAAAAAACTGAATTTTCGAGCGCGAAAACCAAGCTCGTCGCTTTGGACGTTAAAAGTTTATTAATTTGCGTTCGAGTGAAACTTCTTCGCGCCTTACGGTTCGGATCCGTTACGAGATTTATACGGCCACAAACATGAATAACATTCAACAATTTATGAATAACGATATTAATAATAAGGAGAACGCAACGGCAAACCCAAGTGTAATTAAATAAAGTGCATGAAACAATACTAAGAAAAAGGAGTGACCAGTATACCAAACGGCGGCAGAAGCGAGCCCAATTCCAATCGGTCCCGCACAGGAACAGTGGCCCCAAGATCTATCGGCCGGATACGGGTTGAAGTCGACGGCGTGAACAGGCCGGACCGTCAGAAGCAGATTCCGAAGTCGACGACGGTCCGTTTGCAAACTATTCGGGCAGGCAAAGAGGCGCCGGCGCGGGCTAGCGATGACAGGGCTAGGACTTCCGGCGTATGTTCGTGCACGGGCTTCCAGGCGGTGGCGCTTCTCCGAACTGAGCGATGTTGGCGATACGTGCGGTGAAGTGGTTGTCGGCAATGAGCAAAGAACCGGGATTCCCGTTCTAAACTCTGTCCGACCTCCTTTCACTGCATATGACCATGGAATTTATAAGCTGGCTGGAATATCTCTCCATTTTGGGCAAGAGATACCCCTCTCTTAATTCTCTTTCCAAAAGATAAAATCTTCCATTCATGTGCTAAAAATATCTCTCCATTTTGGGCAAGAAATATCCCTCTCTTAATTCTCTTTTCAAAAAATAGAATCTTCCATTCAAGACACTTTTTTTAAAATTCGAAATGTTTCCAAACTATGTCCTAAAATCATGCAAGACACTTTTTAAATTTGAAATGTTTCCAATCATGCACCTTTTTAATTAATGTTGGGCTTGCCGTTCCTGTCCTACTACTATTAATACCGGACTCATTTATTTAAGATCTCATCGGGTGGTCAAGCCGATGAGCCGGAAAATAAAACAAGTACATAACATGAAACAAATACATAAATGCGGTATATAAATAAATACGATAAAATATTACGATGCATTGCAGGGTGCATCAATTCCTCCGGGGTTAAAAGGGCTCGACCCCGTCGAGAATTCGCAAAAACTAGCAATAGAGAGATCTGGGCGGCGGCAGCGTAGTTCGTCCGTGCTGATCCAAGAGCTGTCGGTAAGGTCTCGTCCTTGCCAGGAGACCAAGTAGCGCTGATAAGTCCCATGGCGAGTACGAAATTCTCGTACATCAAGAACCTGATCGATCTTCTCAGTGGTGGGAGTCTGTACTGGCGCCAAGTCGGGAGGAATATCCGGGGCTGCCATAGGTGGGCTCGGACTGGAACTGGGTGGATCTCCATAGAACAGTGTTAGATCGGCCACGTTAAATATCGGGGAGGTACCGAATTCAACGGGCAAATCTAGGAGGTAAGCATTCTCCCCGATGCGTTTCCGAATTTGGAATGGGCCAAACTTCTTCTGCTGTAGCTTATGGTAAGTGCCCGGAGTGAATCTCTGCTTCCTAAAATAAGCAAACACCCAATCTCCTTCTGAAAAAGATAACTCCCGGCGATGTCGATCGGCCATGGATTTATATTTTTCAGAAGTCGCTCGCAATTTATTAGTGATAGTTTTATGCAAGTCCTTTAAATAATCAACATGGGCTTGCGCATCAAAAGAAATACGTTCATGAGTCGGAAGAGAGTGACGATCAAGTAGATGTGGTATGGGGAATCCGTAGACAATCTCGAAAGGAGATTTAGCTGTGGAGCGATTAGTAGAATTATTAAATGCAAATTCAGCTTGTGGCAGTATAAGGTCCCATTGTTTTGGATTCTCCCCAGTCAAACACCTAAGAAGATTCCCCAAACTCCTATTAACAACCTCAGTCTGTCCATCGGTCTGAGGGTGGTATGCGCTACTAAATTCGAGTTTAGTGCCTAGTCGGGCCCACAATGTTTTCCAAAAATATCCCATAAAACGAGTGTCCCTATCAGAAGTGATGGACTTAGGAATTCCGTGCAGTCTAACGATTTCTTTAAAAAAAAGCTCGGCAACGTGTACAACACTAGAAGTTTTTCTACACGGAATGAAATGTGCCATCTTCGAAAATCGATCGACAACTACAAAAATAGAATCGACCTTCCTCTTGGTGCGAGGAAGTCCTACCACGAAGTCCATCGAGATATCATCCCATGGTCGCTCAGGTATCGGTAAGGGAGTGTATAATCCGGTGTTTTGAGCATGCCCCTTATACAACTGACACGTGGTGCAGTGTCTGACGAACTCAGTGACATCTCGCTTCATATGTGGCCAATAGTAACGAGCGCTGACGAGATCTAATAATTTAGATTGACCTACGTGTCCACCTAACCCAGACGAGTGGAACTCCCTAAGTAATGTCTCTCGAAGCGGTCCTTCGCAGATGCAAAGGCGCGTGCCCCTAAACAGATAACCCTCATTGACGACGTACTGTGTGGTGGGATCAGTCCCACTGTGTTGACATGAGCTCCAAATATCGTGAAAGAACGGATCATTGGCGTATAGGTTGCGTTGTGAATCTAAATCAATAATGCACGGCTGCAGGGTGACTAATAAATGTGTGCGACGACTAAGGGCGTCGGCTACGCGGTTCGTGACTCCGGGTTTGTGCTTCAAGTGAAACGTGAACTCCTGCAGGTAAGCAGCCCACTTGGCATGACGCCTGATCTCCTTTTGGGAGTTCAGATGCTTCAGAGCCTCATGATCAGTGTTCAACACAAACTCGCGCTGAATCAGGTAGTGTCTCCAATGACGGAGAGCTTGAACGATAGCGTAAAACTCTAAGTCGTACGTGGAATATCTGGTCTTGGCCTCGTTCAACTTCTCACTAAAGAATGCAATGGGGCGACCCTCCTGACTCAAAATTGCGCCAATGCCTATGATCGATGCGTCACAGTCAACTTCAAAAATTTTCTCAAAATCAGGCAGCGCTAATACTGGTGCACTCGTGAGTCTCTCTTTAACCAAAAGAAATGCTCCCTCGGCTTCCTCAGTCCAAATAAACAAATCCTTTTTAAGACAATCAGTCACAGGTGCTATCAGGGTGCTAAAGTTTAGAATAAATCGTCGATAAAAAGACGCTAGCCCGTGGAATCCTCGAGCCTCAGTAATCGTCCTAGGGCTAGGACAGGATTCTATCGCCTTGACCTTCTCTCTATCAACTCTAATGCCCTCAGAAGAAATGATATATCCTAAGAAGGTCAGACTATCAGTCAAAAACGTGTATTTCTTCAAATTTATATATAATTTATTTTCACGTAGTATATCTAAGACCTGTCTAAGATGAATCATGTGCTGATTTTGATCAAGGCTATAAATTAAAATATCGTCAAAGTACACCACTACGCAAACTCCTATGAGTGGCCTAAGCACTTGATTCATCACACGCATAAATGTGCTGGGAGCATTGGAGAGCCCAAAAGGCATCACTAGCCACTCGTACAATCCCTCCTTGGTTTTAAACGCGGTTTTCCATTCGTCCCCAGGTCGAATTCTAATCTGGTGGTATCCACTTTTTAAGTCAATCTTTGAAAATACGCGGGATCCACTGAGCATATCTAGCATGTCATCCAATCGGGGAATCGGAAAGCGATACTTGATCGTGATTTTATTAATCGCTCGACTATCCACACACATACGCCATGTCCCATCTTTCTTAGGAACTAGAAGTGCGGGGACGGCGCACGGACTCATACTCTCCCTAACGTGACCCTTTGAAATCAGATCGGTCACCTGCCTATGTAGTTCCTCGTGCTCTTTCGGACTCATGCGGTAGTGGGGCAAATGAGGTAAGCTAACGTCTGGGATGAGGTCTATGCAGTGTTGTATGTCCCTCATCGGGGGAAGCTGATCGGGAAGCTCCTCTGGCATGATCTCAGAGAACTCATCTATGAGGGGACGCACCGTACTAGGGATGTCTAATGTAGCGGGGGTGGTGTCGATACCTGATAACATATAGACGACCTCACTATCCTTCATCTCCTCCTGGAATTGGGACCCAGTCAGTAACATGGTGGCGGAGGGAAAGGACATCGCGGAGACGGTGGTAGAAGGGGGTGAAGTCCTCTCGGGGGCTCTGGGAACAAGGCCATTCTTTTGGGGGAGAAGAACGATCTTGCGACCATTGCGCTCGAAGGAGTGAGAGTTCTTCACACCATCATGAACTACGTGCCTATCGTACTGCCAAGGTCGTCCCAGCAAGATGTGGCATACCTCGATAGTAGCTACATGACACCATACAGCGTCCTGATATGTACTGCCTATGGAAAACTCTACGAGACACTGGTGCGTGATAGGAATGGTAGTGCTACTAGTGACCCATGACAGACTATAGGGCTTTCCTAAGGGCTGCATTTTTAATTTCAGCTTTTCAATCATGCGTTGAGAAACAAAGTTCTCCATACTACCGCTGTCTATAATGATGGAGCAGAACTGCCCCTGTATGCGTGCGGTGGTACGAAAGATGTTGTTTCTCAACCAGTCGTCGTTAGTAGGTGTTTTGGGGGATAGGAGACTATGTTGGAGAACACACACTAACTGCTCAGGCTGTTCTCCCTCAACTTCGTACTCACCCTCTAACTCAGTCTCGGGGGTTGGATTAGTCTGGGATTCACTAAGGAATACTCCATACTCAGGTTCTGACCCACTCTCAGAATCGACGTTGGCAACGAAGTGGCGTCGCGGACACTCAGAAGACTTATGACCCGGCTCCATACACTTAAAACATCTAAACGTCCCAGGCTGGGGTCTAGTGCCTACAATCTCCTTGCCCTTGTTGGGAGGGGCAGGGAGTGATGGGGTGCTCGTGGACGCTACCGGTCGAGAGGACCCGGCAGGGGTGAAAGTGTGAGTCGGGTGGGACTTATCAGTAGTCTTATTTCCAGATGTGCATTTCTGCAGTGTCTCTACTCTACGTGCGCGACTCGTAACCTCTCCTAAATCCTTATAATCAAGGAGTTCCAACTGATCTCGAATGGAGTAGCGTAGCCCGTTCAGATAACGGGAAACAGTCATGTCATCGTCCTCTCGGAGGTCGAGGCGAGACTGCAGGACTAGCAACTCGTTTGTGTACTCATCGACGGATAATTTGTCCTGTCGTAGATTATGGAACCTACGATACAGGGTTTGCATGTAATCAGACGGAACGTATCTCTTACGCAGTTGAGTTTTGAAATCGTTCCATGTTGTGATCGGGGGCATACCTAAATTGAACCTAGACCGTTCTAGTTGTCCCCACCAAACTAACGCGGATCCTTTAAGTCTAAGTGTGGCATACTCAACTTGCCTAGCTTGGGGCAATTGCTTCCAAGCGAGGAAACGATCCATCCGTTCACACCATTCAAGGCAACTCTCAGGCTCTATTCGCCCTTCAAAATCACCCACGTCCAACTTGATTCCCACATCCCAACGGGGTTGGTGTCGTGGTTCGTTATGGCCCTCCGGATCGGGGCGTACGAGTTCCCGAGGTCTATGGTCAGGGTCGATTTCGACCACTGGGGCCGGTGTTCGATTGACGTGCAAAGTTGCTTCGATATTATTATCCGAAGTGCGTAATCCGTTCATGATATGTGTGACACTACCCATACCGGTGGTGAGCGTCTCGACTGTTTTAATTAATTCACTCATGCGTCGAGCCAAATCTCCTACGCTGTTTTCTAACTGATCGACTCGTTTTTCCATTAAAATATTTGAAAATAGATTTAAATAAAATTTAAATTTTTAAATTTTTAAATTTTTTTTTTTTAGAGAGCTTTCCCGAGTGGGAGAAAAATACTTAATTATTTAAGAAAATCAATATATATATATCTTTTTTGAAAGACAATAAATAAATTTTTTTTTAGATCTCTCTTTTTTTTGTCAATAAATAAAAATATATATATATATATTTTTTAGATAAATCGGATCGATTGACTCACGATAGGAGTGAATCGACTTCCTCTGATACCAAACTGATGTAACCCAGATTTGTATTAAAAATTAATTTGAAAATGAGAGCCGAGTTGGCCAAAAAAAACTGAATTTTCGAGCGCGAAATCCAAACTCGTCGCTTTGGACGTTAAAAGTTTATTAATTTGCGTTCGAGTGAAACTTCTTCGCACCTTACGGTTCGGATCCGTTACGAGATTTATACGGCCACAAACATGAATAACATTCAACAATTTATGAATAATGATATTAATAATAGGGAGAACGCAACGGCAAGCCCAAGTGTAATTAAATGAAGTGCATGAAACAATACTAAGAAAAAGGAGTGACCGGTATACCAAACGGCGGCAGAAGCGAGCCCAATTCCAATCGGTCCCGCACAGGAACAGTGGCCCCAAGATCTATCAGACGGATACGGGTTGAAGTCGACGGCGTGAACAGGCCGGACCGTCGGAAGCAGATTCCGAAGTCGACGACGGCCCGTTTGCAAACTATTCTGGCAGGCAAAGAGGCGCCGGCGCGGGCTAGCGATGACAGGGCTAGGACTTCCGGCGTATGTTCGTGTACGGGCTTCCAGGCGGTGGCGCTTCTCCGAACTGAGCGATGTTGGCGATACGTGCGGTGAAGTGGTTGTCGGCAATGAGCAAAGAACCGGGATTCCCGTTCTAAACTCTGTCTGACCTCCTTTCACTGCACATGACCATGGAATTTATAAGCTGGCTGGAATATCTCTCCATTTTGGGCAAGAGATATCCCTCTCTTAATTCTCTTTCCAAAAGATAAAATCTTCCATTCATGTGCTAAAACTATCTCTCCATTTTGGGCAAGAAATATTCCTCTCTTAATTCTCTTTTCAAAAAATAGAATCTTCCATTCAAGACACTTTTTTTAAAATTCGAAATGTTTCCAAACTATGTCCTAAAATCATGCAAGACACTTTTTAAATTTGAAATGTTTCCAATCATGCACCTTTTTAATTAATGTTGGGCTTACCGTTCCTGTCCTACTACTATTAATACCGGACTCATTTATTTAAGATCTCATCGGGTGGTCAAGCCGATGAGCCGGACAATAAAACAAGTACATAACATGAAACAAATACATAAATGCGGTATATAAATAAATACGATAAAATATTACGATGCATCGCAGGGTGCATCAAAACCGCACGGTTCGGTTCGGTTTTAGTAGCCCACGGTTCAGTCACGGTTTCATTTTTTGAGAAACCGTGTGGTTCGGTTCGGTTCACGTTTTAGAATGTCAAACCGAATTGAGTCGAACCGAACCATAATAGCTTTAATAATATTTTAATATATTAGGAATATAATTAGGGCTTCGTTTGGTGCGGTGGAGGCGGTCGTTAACGCGATGGTCATGAACCGTAGTTCGTGAACGCCCGATGTTGAATCCAGGAAAATCCCGACCTCAGAATCGGACTAGGCGACCTAAGGCTACCGATATCGCAGTGAAGTCAGACGACCCTCAGAAGCGAGAACAAGGATGAGCTAAAGAAACAAGACCCCAGGCCGCTGCGGCAGGAAGGTCCCACCACGTACCCGGCTGCTTGGAAGAAGCAGCCCCTTCACAACCAGAATGACCGAGCTAGGTACGAAGGAGATGCGCGAGCTAGGGTTCGCGAGTAACTATCTGAGAATCTCCGGTCCTCTCCTTCGTACCCCTGGGGTCCTATTTATAGGGAAATCCAAAGAGGGGGGGGGGGTCATACTTATACCCCCCTGGCGACTATGCGACTTCCCGAGGAACTCGCACGGGATGGGCGAGTATATCGCCTAGTCGCCTACCGGGCGAGTATGCGTGGGGAGCTCGCCATGCTCGCCCAGGTATTCTGCTGGCTCGCGTCTTGATCTTGACTCGTCTGGACTGGTTGACTTTGACAATTACTGAGCTGGCTAAAGTGGGGCCCCTCCTCGTCGAATATGGGTTGTACACAATCCCCGATCTTTTTGAGCGACGCAGGAGCTTGGAAAGAAGCATCCAACACTTATTCGGCGAGTTGCTATGCCGAGTATCTGTTTGCTCGCTCTGTCTACTGCTCGACGAAGTCTATAAATAGGGGGGCCTGGTTGCTGGGACGGATCTCTGAAACTCTCCCACCATGTCGGATGCCAACGCGAAGCTTCTCGAAGACAGCCTCGCTGCCCTGTCTGGCCTCCTCGGCATCGCCAGACCGAAGAGGCCGCGCGAGGGAGATGTCGCGGCCGATTTTCCACCGCTGAAGAAGAAGAAAATCAAGAAGCCCAAGCAACCTGCCTCCTCAACGGTCGACTCGCCTTCGCCATCTGGGTCGGTTGCGGCGGTGACTGCCGAACCCGCACCCTCCGCCAGTACCCAAAAGCTCCTCAACGACCTTGGTCTGGGCGATGTTCCGGACTCGGTCGCCCTCAGCCCAGACAAGAATCCCGAAGCCGTCAAGGGGTCGACGACATCCCAAGCCGAAATCGTCACCGTAACAGGTTGCCGCTCCGACCCCCCTTTCCAATCTTTAATCGCCGCGCTTTTCGCTGATCCGGCTTTCTTGTACAGACTCCCCTTCGGGCGATGCTGACGCGCCACTGGACGTCGCCCCCCTGAGCTCCGCGCCGCTGCTCGCCCTCGCCGCTGGTAAACCTCCCCGGACCGCGCATACGGTCCGGATCAATATCGCTGCGAAGAAGATGACAGGGACCTCTTTGGCGAAAGGAACCCCTTCGGCAAGTAAGGGTCTTCCGGCGGACAAAGATCTCCCGGCGAGCAAGGATCTCCCGACAAGCAAGGATCCCCCGACCTCCTCCGTGCCAGACTCGTCATTGCCAGCGGCGAGCACTCCCTTACCGCCGCCAACACCTCTGGACGCGGCTTCTGAACAGGCGAGGGGCACCGCCGCCCTTGTCCGCCCAGCAGAAGGTGGCCTTGCAGCGACGTCCCCCGCCTTCTCCGTTGAATACTTCGCAACAGCCGGCGAGCTCGTCGCAGGCTTCGCCCCCGCCGAAGAAACCAGATAGGCCGCGGCCGAGTTATTTTCCGCCGCGGGTTGGGGACCCCGACCATGGAGGACGCGGGCAAGGAGGTCGCGGTCAGGGCAGACCAGCCGACCACCCTGGAGGCTCATCCTCGGGTAGGCGAGATATCTCCGGTCACATTTCTCCACCGCGCCGGTCTCGGTCTCCTCGCCGCGGTGAGCCCTTTATCGCTTGCTACTTTCGATCTCGTTTGGGTGCCGATTTCTGATCGCGACTTATCTTCCTGAAATGACAGATCGCTCGGCGACTCCTGGGTCGGCCTTCATCGACGCCATCGGGTTGCCGGGGAGCGAGTATCGTCATGCTGCAGCCCGCGCCTACATGGAGCTGGAGAGTAAGTTCGACCAGCTCGCCATCTGCGAACCTCATCGCCGAATCTCTGCCCTGGAGGTGCTCATGGCGAGGGTAGAGGAGATCCAGACCACCTTGGAGAGCTACGAGGCTCGCTTCCATATGGTGAAGGAGAATGATCGCCAGCTGGCGTTAAACAACCACCGCCTTCAGCTCGTCCTGGACGAGTTGGCTGGGATTCGAGCGAGCATGGGTTCTGTGGGGCGGCTGACGAGGATGGAGCAGCTGCGGCTTTGTGACGACGCGATAGCGCTGGCGACGAAGCACTTCCGGAGGGCGCGCGAGATGGGCTGGGCCGGGCGACATCCTCATCCTCCGGAGCGGCCACCTAGGACGTAGATTTGTTTTTTGTTGAAGCTGTATTCGCCATTTGGCGATATTATAACGAACACTATTTACCATTTAAATAAAAACGAGCGACTATGTATCTCGCTATTCGTTTTGCCGCGACTTTTTATGTTTCCATGGTATCCTGAGTTTACTCGTGCAGGTCTTGGCGAGTGCCGCAGTGCCTCTGCTTCGTCGCGCGAGATAAGCCGATGTCGCTGATGTCCTGCCCCTTCCCTCGCGTGACGTCGATCGATGCTCGCGGAAATGAACCCCCCCCCCCCCCCCCCCCCGTCCGTTTTGTCTTTGGCCTATAAATATGAGGGGTAGGTGGAACATAAGTACACTGCTGCGAACTTCTCGATCTGTCTGGCGAGTATCTCTCCGGCTCGCTTCACCTCCCTCTCTTCTTCCACTCGTCCCTTTTCCCATACTCAGCTCGCAGAAATGGTTGGCGACGACGCTAGTGCTCGCCGACAAGCCCACGCCGTCAAATTTGCTGATGCGGCCTTCAAGAAGTCGATAACGTCAGACAAGGATCTGGACAGCTTCAGGGAGCGTCTACTGCCGGAGGGATACTCGGCGAGGCTTCCTACTCGCGGCGAGCGACTCAACACCTATGTTGAGGGCACGCTAGTTTTGTCGTTGCGCCACTTTGACGCCGGCCTGCGACTCCCTTTCTGGCCCGAGTTCTGCGAGATCCTGCGGTACTTCGGGATCGTCCCCGCGCAGATCAACCCCAATGGGATGGTGATCATCATGGGGTTCCTCTGCTACCTCCGGGAGGAGAGGATCTCCTTTGACCTCTCCGTATTTCGCTGAGTATTCGCCTTCGGCGCGACTTCGGAGGGGGTCGTCTTCTTCAGCAGCCATGTCTGCACTCTAGTGGGGACTGCGAACAAAGTCCACCGCTGGAGCGAGCTGCTGGTGATCGTGCATGACGACTTCGGGGGTCTCCTGGGAAGGCCGCACCAACCCGCCGACGTCGCCTTCCTCCCGCCGATCTTGGAAGGTATTCGCGAGCAGCTGTTCGAATCCTTCCGAGGTCGCCGGTTCGATGTTATCTACTGGCGGCTCAACGTCGACGTGCTGGAGGCGATTCATCCCAACGAGGGTAAGGCTTGAGCGAGATGTCGTATGTTTGCCAGCTCGCTCCTATTTACTGAAGCGTACACTAATCATCTCGCGCAATTTTTGTAGTGGCCAATGAGCTTCCAGAGAAGCCGCTGCCTCCGGCGAAGGAAGTTGCTACCCTCCTCTCTGAAGCCCACCCTCCGCCTGACGTCGGGGAGAGGAAGAAAGTCTTCAAAGGAAAAACGAGGACCAAGTCGTCGGGCCCTGCGAGTAAGAAGGCGAAGGTGTCGTCGCCCCTGCCTGACGACCAAGAGTCGCCGCCGGATGCTCAGGCACCTCGCTTCCACCCCAACTATAACCTCGGGCGAGGGGTGGTGGATGCGCATGGTCGTCCGCTGGTGACCTGGTCGGCGGAGGAGCACGTGGTGTCGTTGAGCACCAACCTCCCATCCTGGTCGACGGACTGGGAGGACAAGGGGGAGGCCTTCGCCTTCCTCCATGCCTTGTACGGGCGGGTCGACGCCGAGTCGATGTTGGAGCTCGCCCCGCCAGAGCTTGCACATCAGTCCGCCTGCTCGCTCGCGCGAGCTGCCGAGTTGGGGCATTTCACGGCGAGGAAGTTGCTGGAGACGACGGAGGCTCTGAGAGTTGTCTCCAAGAAGGCTATTGATCTCGGCATGCAATCGGGCCGCTGGAAGGACTTTGAGGTAAGTCGTCTACTTGCGGCGACATTTGCTCCGTTCCGTCTGGACATGTACTGACGTTTGACGTATCGCAGGCCGCCGAGGTCGAGGCTGCGAAGAAATTGTCCGAGTGCGAGGAGAAATTCGCCGCCTCGCAAGCCGAGCTGGAGACGGCCCAAGTTCGCGCAGCCGAGATGGAGACTCGGCTAGTCGCTGCTGAAGAACGCGCGAACTCTGCCCCGCTGCCGGGGGTGCAGCGGCCGGAGGACGATCCTCAGTGGGCCGTCAAGCGGTCCCGAGTTCTATGAGAGGAGAGGTCGTCCGTCCGCCGCGAGATAGCGCGGGCGGCTGGGAACATCATACTCGCGCGTCTGAGAATTAACGGACAGCTCGTCGAAGGGGATAAGCAGCTCACCGTTGACGAGCTTATCCCTGAGGTACTCGCTGAGGGGGCGATCTCGCCAGATCGTGTTCCCTCTCCGTCGTCAGGCTCCAGCGACTCTAGCAGCAGCGGCAGTGGCAGCAGCAGCGGCGAGAGCAGAGACGACGGCGAGGAAGAAGAAGATGTAGATGTCGGAGATGAGGAATATCGGCCAGATACTGGTGACGATGAGTTCTAGTTGCTCGTCGATTTTTGTCAGCGGGTGTAATTTATAACCATTTTAATTTGTAAAGTTTTTGACATTTATACAAGTTCATTCTCTGCAACTCTTTACTCGCATGATTGTTGATGTCGTTCGCTAGGCTCATAGGCTCGGTGAGGAGCACTCGCGACGTGTACTCGTTTAACTCGTCTTGACTTACATTAAACACATATTCGCCTGCTCGTCAAGATATACTCACCTTCGTGCCCAAGGCGTGCTCGCCTATTCGCATGAGGCATACTCGCTTGCTCGCCTGAAGTACTCGCCTGGTCGCCCGAGGTATACTCGCCCCGCGCTTGAGGCATGCTCGCCTCTGCCAAGACATGATCTGAGCTTGACGGGCGGCGAATAGTCGTCTCCCGGAGGCAAGTAGTCGGTCTGCGGGAGAGGAGCTCGTGCAGAGACATGGACTTATGTTTACCCTGTCGCTCCAGGTTTTGATTTTAATCGAAGAGATCGGCCGATCCCCGAGGAGAGGAGCTCGTGGGTAACCGGGCTTACGACTTTCCTGCCACTCGAAGTCTTGATTTCAATCGAGGAGATCGGCTGATTCCCGAGGAGAGGGGCTCGTGGGTAACCGGACTTACGACTTTCCTGCCACTCGAAGTCTTGATTTCAATCGAGGAGATCGGCCGATCCCCGAGGAGAGGAGCTCGTGGGTAACCGGACTTACAACTTTCCTGCCACTCGAAGTCTTGATTTCAATCGAGGAGATCGGCCGATCCCCGAGGAGAGGAGCTCGTGGGTAACCGGACTTACGACTTTCCTGCCACTCGAAGTCTTGATTTCAATCGAGAAGATCCTGTTACTCGGGAGATGTCGAGGATTAATCACATAGATGTCTTGGCAAGAAGATAATCTTTCTCTCTTTGGAGATACACTTTTAAACCTGCCAAATCGGGAAGTTGGCGTCCAGACCTGTTCCTAATAATTTCTCCAGTCGGAAGAGAGATGCACTCGGGGAGACATAGGCCGACCTGCAAGGGGGAAGCTGATCTCGGCCGACAATGCAGAGCCTCGGTCTTACAAGAGCGCTTAAGGTCCCGAAGCATCGTCCTATCATCCGTACTGGGTTACTTAGAAGGAACGGGTTGAAGGCACGTATCCCGATCTGATAGTGAAGATCGCTTCCAACTACGCTCAATGGCCGGGGTGCCAGCGCACGGGCGGATGGTGTTGCTTCCCCGAGGGTCCTTTAGGGACGCACTCGGAACCAACACACACCTTTGGGCTTATCCCTGCCCCTTCTTCGGCAGGTTATCCTGCTTTACCGATAACTAGAAATCTTCTTATGGTTGCTTGACGAGGTCGGCCTCTTGTCGAGTCCGGGAGGCTAGGGTACAAGTTTGTTCCTGGTAATTCCTCCAGTCGGAGGAGAGATGCGCTCTGGGAGACACAAGCCGACATGCAAGGGGGGAGCTGATCTCGGCCGACAGTGCAGAGGCTCGGTCTTACAAGAACGCTTAAAGTCCCGAAGCATCGTCCTATCATCCATCCTGGGTTATTTACGAGGAACAAATCGACCACTGTTTCCCGTAGCCGATCGCGGGGCTGATCCTGGAAGCACCCAGAAGCCTCGATGTATACAACACAAAATATTAGCATAAAAGGGGAGAACAATCCAGTCGCCACTATTCATCAATAAGTATTCTTACAGAGTAAATACAAGTGTCACCACTAGGGGTAGAACCTTTTCAGGTCGTCTCCACTCCAGGTCCCATTCAGCTGCTCTCCAGCTTGATCTTGCAGGTAGTAGCCCTCTGTGGTCAAGGCCTCTTGGACAATAAAGGGCCCTTCCCAGTTGGGATATAGCTTGCTGATGGTGGCCCCCCGCCCTGCAGCGTCCACTTTCTTCAGGACCAGATCTCCCGCTAGGAAATGCTTGAGGCATACGTTTTTGTCGAAGTGCTTTGCCATGCGCCTCTTGATCTCCTCCTGGCGCACGGAGGCCAAGTCTTGAAGCTCCTCGACGTAGTCCAGAGAGAGCCTCTTGGCGTTTCGTTCTCCAGACGCCACTCTTCGCCGCCGTTTTCCGCTGCAACTACTCTTGGACTTCGCACCTCGAACTCCACCGGGATGAGTGCCTCCGACCCGTGGGATAACTTGAAAGGTGTTTCCCCCGTGGCCGAGTTTGAGGTTGTTCTCAGAGCCCATAGGACCGAGGGGAGCTGCTCGGCCCAGTTTCCTTTGAGAATGGTGACCTTCTTCTTCAGCAGGTTGACGATGAGCTTGTTGACAACTTCTACTTGCCCGTTGCTCCGAGGATGGTGCACTGAAGCGAACCGAAGGTCTGTTCCCAACTGCTTGCAGAAGTCCTCCAGCTCCAAGCTCACGAATTGCGGCCCATTGTCGGTGACGATGGCCAGCGGGATCCCAAACCTGCACGCGATTTCCCCCCAGATAAAGTTTTTGACGATCTGGGAGGTGGTCTTGGCCAAGACTCTGACCTCGATCCACTTGGAGAAGTAGTCGATCATCACCAGTATGAACTTCCTTTGTCCACTAGCTTGAGGGAACGGGCCGATCAGGTCCATTCCCCAGATGGCGAAGGGCCACAGAGCGGGTATCGAGCGGAGGTGTTGAGCTGGTTGAAGCTGGAGGAGCGCGAAGAGCTGACACTGGGAGCACTTTTTGGAGAAGGCCTCCGCGTCCTTTCGGATGGTGGGCCAGAAGTAGCCATGTCTCAGAATTCTCTGCTCCAGAGTACGGGTCCCGGAATGGCTGTCGCACTCCCCTGGGTGAATCTCCTCGAGAACTCGGGGGACCTCGATTTCCGACAAGCATCTGGCCAAGGGGCCCGAGATGGTCTTGCGATAAAGCTCGGCGTCTTGCAGCAGGTAGTATGCGGCTTTGTATCGGAATTTCCTTCGGTCCTGCCCGTCCGAGGGCAGCTGACCCGTCGTTAAGAACGCAACAAACGGATCCTTGCACGAGGGCCGCTGCTCGATCTCCATCATTTCCCCTTCCTCGATGGATGGTCGAAACAGCTCGGTGACCGTTCCCCCGGCCCGGGGACCGTACTTGGCAAGGTAGTCAGCTTCGGCATTGTCTTCTCGGGGCACATGCTCGATGAAGAAAGACTAGAACCCCCCGATCAGACCCTTAACCTTGACCAGGTATTGCTGCAGGATGGGGTCGTGGACCTCGAACTCTCCCCGAATCTGGGAAGCGACCACCATCGAATCGGTGAAAGCTCGGATGTCCTTGATTGACATCTCCTTGGCGAGACGTAAGCCAGCCACCATGGCTTCGTACTCCGTCTGATTATTCGTAACTGGGAAGAGGATCTCGACGGCCTGTTCGATCCTGATTCCCTGGGGGCTAACCAACACGACTCCGGCTCCCACAGAATACTTGCTGGAAGCCCCGTCCACAAACATCTTCCAAGAGACCGGGCGGGAAGCGTCCACGTCTACCTCCACCTCGGTCGAGAAGTCGGCCAGGAAGTCTGCTACCGCCTGCGCTTTGATTGCTACCCTTGGGGAGTAAGAGATGTCGAACTCGCATAGCTTCACCGCCCACTTGGCCAACCTGCCAGAATGCTCCACCCCATCCAAGATACTCCTTAGGGGATGATCAGAGACCACCTTGATGGAGTGAGCCTGAAAATATTGGCGGAGCCGCCGAGCCAAAACTACCAAAGCGAAAACTAGCTTCTCCAGGATAGGATACCTCGTCTCTGCTTGCCGCAACACCCGGCTCACGTAATAGATGGGGAGCTGCCTCCTTCCTTCTTCTCGAACCAACACCGAACTAACCGCCTCGACCCCTATTCCCAGATAAAGTAAAAGATCCTCGCCACTCTGCGGACCTTGGAGGAGAGGAGCTCGGGTCAGCTGCTGCTTAAGATTTTCGAAAGCCTCCTCGCACTCCGTGGTCCACTCGAATTTCTGATTACCCCGAAGGGCCTTGAAGAAAGGGGAGCATTTCTCTCCGGCCTTGGAAAGAAAACGGCTAAGGCCTGCCAGCCTTCCAGTCAGCCTCTGGACCTCCTTGGAATCTCTTGGGGAGGCCATCTCCATGATGGCTTTTACCTTGTCGGGGTTAGGCTCCACCCCCCGGGGGTGAGGAGGTGACCCAGGAACTTTCCCCTTCCCGCACCGAAACACACTTGGTCGGGTTAAGCCGCATCTTGTACTTCCTCAGGGTGGCGAAGGTCTCCGCCAGATCCGCTACATGCTCTGCGACGCTCTTGCTCTTGACGAGAAGATCGTCCACCTAGACCTCCAAATTCCGCTCCTTTTGCTCTTTGAACACCTGGTCCATCATTCTTTGATATGTTGCGCCGGCGTTTTTGAGCCCGAAGGGCATCATCTTGTAACTATAGCATCCGTCGCTGGTGATGAAGGAAACGTCGCGGCGATCGGGGGGATGCATCCGGATCTGGTGGTATCTTGAAAAAGCATCAAAGAAACTCATCACGGGAAATCCGACGGCGGAATCAACCAGCGCGTCGATTTGAGGCAAGGGGTAACAATCCTTCGGGCAAACTTTATTCAACATAGAAAAATCGATACATAACCTCCAGCCCCCTCCGGACTTCTTTACCATTACAACATTGGAGACCCAGCCTGGATACTGGATCTCCGAGACAAACCCCGCCTCCAGCAGCTTCCTCACTTCCTCCCGGATTGGCTCGGCCAGCGCGATGGCGCTCTTCCTCTGCCTTTGGCGAACCGGAGGTACTGCGGGATCCAGGTTGAGGCGATGACAGACAACATCGACATCAATCCCTGGCATCTTGGCGGCACTCCACGCGAAGATGTCAGCATTCTCCTGCAGGCAAGCAACTATATCCACCTTCCCTTCCAGGGGCAAGGCCCCTCCGACCTTCAGTAGCTCAGGCCCTCCTCTCGGGGAGGTCACCTCCACTTCCTCTAGCTCCTCGGCAGCTTGCAGTCCCTCCTCCTGCTCCATCATCCTCTCCAGCCTTTCCGCGTCACCCATCCAGCTGATGGTGCTGACCGCGTTCTGGTAACACTCCCTGGAGGCCTTCGGATCCCCCCTGATCCGGACTTGGACATCATCCCGGCAGTACTTCAGGCACTGATGATACGAAGACGGGACGGCTTTGAAGTAGTTGATAAGGGGCCACCCGAAGATGACATTGTAACCGCTGGGTGCGTCGACGATGACGAATCGACATCGGATTGAAGTACCCCCGAGAGTGACCCGCAGCTTCACTCCCCCTTCTACCTCTTTCTTCTCTCCCGAGAAGCCAAAGAGAGGTCCGTCCGCAGCCTGGACCCTGGACGCTTCCACCTGAAGGCCGACGAAGGTTCTCTTGAAGATGACATTCATGGAGCTCCCGTTATCCGCGAGGATTCGGTCGACGGTGAAGTCTTCGATGGCCGCTTGTATCACCAACGCGTCGTGGAAGGGGTTCTCGTTCCACAACATATCCTCTTCCGAGAAGATTATCTCGTTCAGCAACGGAGGAGTCTGCGACGTCGAGGCGACGCTCCTCTTGTAGATCTGGTGGAGACTACCCTTGCGGGAAGCTCCAAGCCCGACACCCCTATTGATTACCCCGACGTGTCCGCCTCCCGGACCGGGAATAACATTTCCTCGACCTCCCTGGTCAACCCTGTCCTCATTCCGCCTCCTCTGCGGAGCTTGGAAGGCTACTTGCCCGACCGAGGCCTCCTGCCTTTGTTGCTCTCTCTCTGCCTCCGTCGCCTCCAACCTCCTCCTTGCCTCCCAAAACTCTGGGCAGGCCAAGGTCCCATGCCCCTCTACTCGATGGATATCGCAGTAGAGGGGGATGGCCGCCTCCTGCTGTCTTCCCCGGCGCTCCTTTTGCCGACGCTTGTTCGTCTGCCGCGCGACAGCCATTGTCTCCCTTCTTCCTCCTCCCTGCTCTCTCGGGTTGTTATACCTCCTCTCCTCCTGGCGGATCGGCCGTCTCCACTGAGGACGATCTCTCGGATATTGGAATCTTCTTTCTTCCCTTCTTCCTTCTGGAGCCTCGACGGGCCTCCTTTCTTCTTGCCTTCGAGGCCTCTCCTGCCTCCTCTCCTCCACCCTCCTGGGCTCCTCTCTTCTCTTCCTCTCTTCTTTCCTCTTCGGCTCCTCCCGTCTTCTGTCATCGTGCTTCTCTGGACGCCTCTCCTTTTCCAGCAGTCTTCCCCTGTTCTCCCCTAGTGGCTTATCCCCATCCAGCCTTGCCAGGAACTCCTTGTTCCTCTCCTCCCCCTGAATGAAGACATTCGCCCTCTCCACCATTTCCTCGAACGACCTCGGCGGCCTATGCCCCAGCTCTATGTTGAAAAGTCCCTGCTTCAGGCCGAACTTGAGGGCAACCATCAAGGTAAACCCATCCACCTCCTCCACCTCCAAGACCTCTTCCTGGAATCGGTCGATGTAATGACCCAAGCTCTCGTGCTGCCCCTGCACGATCTTAAAAAGGGCCGTCGCCTCCTTCTTTCTCTTCTTGGACGTCGCGAATCTCGCTATGAGACCCCGACAAAGGTCGGAGAAATAGTAGATGGAACCTGCCGGCAGTTGGTGGAACCAGTCTCTTGCACTTCCCTTGAAGGTGATGGAGAAGAAGCGGCACTTGAAGGCGTCGGACATGTTGCGAATCGAGACCACGTCCTCAAACCACTGAAGATGCCTTACCGGGTCATCTCTGCCGGAGTAGTAGGTGAGGGCGGGCTCTCGGAAATTGTCGGGGACGGGGGACGCGAGGATCTCATCGCAGAAGGGGCTCCTCCCTTCCTGGCGGAGGCGATTATCCTCCTCGCTCGAGTACTTGTACTCGCTCATCGACGAGTATTCCCATACCTCGCCGAGAGTTCAGGATCTCGGAACCTGATGCCCTGACTGCTCGCTGGGTGCTGACGCGGCGGCATCGGTCGCTTCTCCCTCGCCCAGGCGGGCTCCTTTCCTGTTCGCCGGGTCAGAACTTCCTCGCCCGGTTGGGTCAGGCGACGGGGAAAAGTCATCGTGACCTCAGGGGGGTTGGCGAAACCGACGAGTATCGCCCTCTCCATTCTCTTCGCGAACTCCTCGAAAGCTGCTACCGTCACAAACCCGCCACCTCGCTCCGAGGTGCCTGCTCCCGCCGAGTTGTCCGCCAACTCGCCTTGATCGCCACCATTGACCATCTTTCTCAACCACGAAACTTTTCTCCTTGGCTGCTATCCACGCTCACCGCACCAAGTGTTGAAGCCAGGAAAATCCCGACCTCAGAATCGGACTAGGCGACCTAAGGCTACCGATATCGCAGTGAAGTCAGACGACCCTCAGAAGCGAGAACAAGGATGAGCCTAAGAAACAAGACCCCAGGCCGCTGCGGCAGGAAGGTTCCACCACGTACCCGGCTGCTTGGAAGAAGCAGCCTCTCCACAACAAGAATGGCCGAGCTAGGTACGAAGGAGATGCGCGAGCTAGGGTTCGCGAGTAACTATCAGAGAATCTCCGGTCCTCTCCTTCGTACCCCTGGGGTCCTATTTATAGGGAAATCCAAGGGGGGGGGGTCATACTTATACCCTCCCCGACGACTATGCGACTTCCCGAGGAACTCACACGGGATGGGCGAGTATATCGCCTAGTCGCCTACCGGGCGAGTATGCGCGGGGAGCTCGCCATGCTCGCCCAGGTCTTCTGCTGGCTCGCGTCTTGATCTTGACTCGTCTGGACTGGTTGACTTTGACACTTGCTGAGCTGGCTAAAGTGGGTCCCCTCCTCGTCGAATATGGGTTGTACACCCGACCTCACTTAAAAAAATTCATGCATTTTATACTCAAAATTTATTTGTTTTCGTGGTAGTGGTCATAACCTGTCTTGTCAAACAAACATTTTATGATAATGACGTTTTTGACCAAACTCACCGGAGTTAATAAATCGTGGCAAACGAAGCCTTGGTCTTCACTGTTAATCTGTTATTACACGTTACAATTAATTACATAGAGCTGAGCTAAGCTATTAAAAATCAAGAATATTAATTACTATTTATTAAGACTTAAGAGTTAAGATCGGAGACTGGGGTCTAGGAGGGCTAATCAATACTCACGCGATCGTTACGAGCAGTTTTTAACATTTTACTTTATGCACTGTTTACTAATTTTATTTTTCTATTTTTCTAGACTACGACTCACGGAGGCTGGAACAATTAAATGTTGTTTTATTGTACTGATGACATTTTAAGACTACCTTTTGCAAAAAATGACAATTATTCCTTCACATATAGGATCATTTAAATGACTAATTATTAATGAGAAAATCACTTTTCCTTTAATTGTTAAACCGCTCAAACCGAACGGTTCGGTTCGGTTCGGTTCTAATGGTGTGTGCAGTTTGGTTTGGTTTCAAATTTTTGGAACCATACGTGGGTGGTTCGGTTAGCGGTTTTGATCAAAAACCGAACCAAACAGAACCGTTACAGCCCTATCTTAAACAAAAGAGGAAAAGAAATCTTCTCTTTGCAAGAGGCGGATATAAACGATGCCGAAAAAGGAGTACCTCACCACATAGGGTGGACCAACGCTGAATTGTCTATGAAAAGGATTCGACAGTGCAGATTGAGGAATATTTACTCTACTGTGCGGGAAGGCCACGCGAGAAGGGATGACTGTGCAGGAAGAGGCGAATGGTTGCGGCTGTGGCAGAGCGGCTCGCCGGTGAGAGTCGTTCGACTGTGCGGGGGGTTGTGCTGGGAGTGTCGCTTGCTTGAAGGAGATGCATGATCAAAAGCGGAACGCGTGTGACTGTACATGATGGAAGGCATAACGCGGGCAAGCAACAAGAGGCGGAACTCGGGATGAGAAATCTGCTAGGGCACAAGGAGCGCGTGCTTTGATACCGTGTTGAAGAAAAACAACCAATATCATTTAATTCAAATAATCATCCTCTTTATATAGGGAGGGGTTGAAATACATAACAGGAGGTACACAATAATAAATGCATGACGATAACAAAAGATGTGTAACTCATAGTAACACAACATTAGATATGAAACTTGTAAATATGCATTCTTTTAATTTGAATAATTAAGAATAATTGGATGTGAAATATATAAAGAAGAAAGAATTGAGATGCATTCTTAATTATTATCATGATTAAAAGTATTCTCTGAGGAAAAGCAATTCCAATTTGATTCTCTCTTATATCTTAATGTATTTTCAGGGAGCCTTAATCAGTGGCGGACCCATGATTTTTGGTCGACCCTAGCATCAAGCAAAAGATTCATGATTTTGATAATTTTTTAGCGTAAATATTATCGCAATGACAATACATTATCAATCATAACAATACATTACCAATAATGAATTAGGAGATGAGGAGAGGAAATGAGGAAACCAAAATATCTACCTTAGTTAGGGCAGACCGACGGCTTTTTCAGACTTCAGTTCTTCCTGAAGACTGTGTACACTGAACAGGACTCAAGAAATGAGGTCCACCGTCCATGAGACCATGAGGAGAGGAATCCAAAATGAAATAGAGAACAACTGCTGTTTCTTCCTGAAGAGTCGAAGACTTTTAACACGAAACATTCTAGGGAACAAGGAAGATTGAAGAGAGAAGCCTGCAACTTGCGGCTTATAACTTTATATACAAACCTTAGAATAGACAACGAGTTATATATAAACCGCTGTCTATTCTACCCTGAACCCTCGAATAGACAACGGTTTATATAAAAACCAAAAAAACCGCTGTCTATTCTACCCTGAACCCTAGAATAGACAGCGGTTTATATATAAACCGCTGTCTATTCTACCCTGAACCAGAGAACGAAATCGCGAAATACAACCCGCCTGTAGCCAATCACGATTATTTGGACCTGGGCACGTGCCCCGGTGTGCCCAAACATGGGTCCGCCCCTGGCCTTAATCATCCTTCCCTCCCTTCTTTTGCTCTTGCTTGACCTTTGAGACCCTCTGTTAGACTACTATCATTATTTTTTTGTTGACTGCTAAGCCAAATAGACATATATTACGGCTCGCCGTAATATATAGGAAATCCATCGAGTTGCAGGAGGATGACAGAGGCGGGATGATGAAGGTGAAGGATACTATGGAGCTGAAAACACGGTTAGGCAAGGTGTGCTCAGGAAAATAGAGCTAACATAATCTCTTTAAGGGGAAAAGGAATAGACTTCATTCGTTCATCTATATCCTCATACATGACCCAAGGGGTCTATTTATAACATTACAAGAGGGGATACACGTAATAAGCCAAAACATTTGGATGTATCATATATTACTGAAAACGCTTAACAAGTTGACTCACACATGATAATTAAAAGACGTAAACATTGACTGAAACATACATTGAAACCTAAAAGACATGAACATAAATAATTGAACTGGATAACGGTTTGTGCGAGATCGCAACAACCCACATGTCCTTCAAATTGAGCTTGCCCCCAAGCTCGAACGAGGCTTGGGCAGTTTGATCATCTGACTCCTTAATTACCCGTCAGAACAGTTGCTTTTAGGTTGTAGCGCGTTGTTGTAGCGGAGACTGCAACGAGTGGCTGATTGTCATTATGCTCACATTTGTCATGAAAAACAAGGATTTGGCCTGGAAGAGGCGCGGGGACCCGGTGTAACAGAGATGCTTATTGAGAGGAGACTGTTGTGCATAATGTTTGGAAGCGAACGACAAGGATCGGTAACTAACACAGGGAGTCAGAGAGATGTAGACCAAAGTGGTCAGAGGTGACGACGGTTGCGTCGGGAGGAGGTCGGGAGGAGTCGATAGCGACATGGATTGCGGTGGTGTAGTCGTTTGGCTCAACGACAGCTCAAAGACTGGAAGATTAGATCGAAATTACCAAAATTGGGTTCCCCAAAGTTGATGATTTGCCAAGGGCTGCAAGGGCGACTTGTTGTCTTGCTTGCGTTTCTTGGTGAGCGTTGGAGTTGCGGCTACAATTACCATAGAATTGTGCATAATGTCTTGGAGCTTGCGCAGTTGGTATTGGAAATCTCCCATTTGTTAAATTATTGAAGTAATTTGAAATAATCAAATTAATCCAATGAAACGTGGCCTGACATTAACAATGAATCCAGAAACGGGTGCAGGCACTGTGCGAGAAGATCTGAGCTTAACTTAAGCGGGACTCGATAATGTAGATGTCGAATAAGAATAAGACTGTCGGGTGCCTGTGGCTGTGGGTTGCTGGCTTGACGTGGACGAGATAAGCAGGTTGAAGAAAAAGGCACGGGGAAAGCCTTGCTCTGGAGTGCTTCAGAGCGGATGAGAATGGCGTGCGCTGGCGAGGAGGTCTCACATGCGGTAGGAATGATCGACAAAGGTTCAATCGTGTGTAGAGCCTGATGGAGAAGCGCATGCGAGGAAGGCACGAGTCCTGTGCAGAGAATGACATTAATCCACGTTGGGAGCTCAAGAACACTGACTTGCGGGGAAAGCGCGCGCAAGGAAGTTGTCGAGCATCGCTCTGGCATTGGGCCTCTTCGATAGTATGGATGGGGCAGTGTCCTCCTGAACATGAATGGAGACTAAGGGATGGAAAGCGGATGAGAGGAGAAGAATGAAATGTCAGATGAAGGATGATTTGATATCAAGTTGTTACAGACTCACTGTGAATGTCGGTAGAATTGTCGGAGGATGGACGGAGGCAGAGGATACTATGGAGTCCGAACCGTGGCTGCCTAGACAGAGTTTACTCGTGCTGAGAGAGCTACCATTATCTCTTCAAGGGGAAAAGAATAGACTTTGTTCATTCATCTATATGCTTGTATGCGAATCAAGGGTAGAATTTATAATATTACAAGATGACATAGGCGAATTCCGAACATTCAAACTTGTCATAAAATACTAAAAATGCCTAATAATGAACTGACATACACATGACAATTAATAAGCACGGACATAGATTGAAACATACTTTGAAACCTAAAAGAAACGAACATAAATAATTAAATGAGTGGCAGGCTGTGTGAGGCCATAACCTCATAGTACACATGTTAACTTGATCATCAAACCACCAGCACATGGCCACTGAATCTCTTTCAGCTACTAGACCATCACACTAGATGTAAGATTACTGTTTGCTTCTGGGTCGACGGTTAGTAGTCGAGCAAGTGCTTTTTTAATTTCACATATAATCTTTTATTGAGTTAAGGAGTTGTGGGATGTTGGCCACTTGTCGAAAATTAGATAAAATCCAATTATGGTTTGTTGGGGTTGAAGGGATGGTGTTTTTGTAGGACTTATTTTCGTTCACTTCATTGATTATCTCTTTCAACTCCTAATACTTGGATCTACCAAATTGCTCATTGTAAATTGAATCTCTTAGGAATACATAAAGATGATTAGCCTTGCTTCAACACATGAGGTGTTAAGGCACTACCACTAACTGACTACTGCTGCATGTATAGAGCCTTTTATCTACCAAAAAATAATTTTCACAGCCACTTATCCGTCAATTCCTTTTTCTTCTTATACTTCTCCAATTATAAACTTATTTATTTTTCCCTCCTCTCATATCATAAACATTCCCTGCTCAGAAGCTGTAGAACATTATGGCTACATGGAATCTAATTTTCTGCGACCTTCATCTTTTGTTTTCGGTGTTGAATTAGTGATAGGCATGTGCAAATCTGAGCATGAAATTTTTGGCTGAAGAGTGTCATTCCTGCTTGACCTGTATCATCTTTGAAAACTGTCTTTGTTATGCTTTATCAAGATAGCGTCTAAAAATAACAATATGACAACTTATATACATGCATTAAGGCTTCAGTTTTTAAACTCTCGGGTGTATATAGGAGCAATTGGTACCCTTCTTGCTGTTGGATGCCAAAATATTGTTTCAATTGATATTGGATTATGAGCTCTATTATTATTATTATTATTTAGACCTAGTTGTGATGTTTTTGCTTAGTTTAGTCTATGATTATTTTTAGCTCACGTTTTACTTCAGTCAGTCAGCATTTATATCTGAGCTCCGTTTGTTACTTTTTCCTGACCTCCAAATAAATTTTATTTCATTTTTTCTATTTCCTTTGATTAATTAAACTGTAACTAGGCTTTGGTTCTTTTACTTTTTTTTTGGTTTTATCCCTGATAGACTTCTATGTATCTATTATATGTAGGTATGAATTTGGGTGTAATTATGAGAATTGGATACATTCTGCCAAGCCAACAATTACTTCTTGCATATTGGATAGTTTAAGCACGTCAGATGGAGAAAAGAGCTTCCTTATCGACTGTTGCCAAACAGCAAGATATGAAGCTCAACTTGCTGTTAATTCTCTTCTAAAGGTATTTTCTTGAAAGTCCACTATACTGGTTGAAAGACTATTGCTGTTATGCCTCTTACTAGGACTTCATGTGGGGACTTTCACTTCTTTATTTTTGCGCGTGGAGAATCATTTTGTTAGACATTATACAAAATACTTTATAATATAATATCTTTCTCTAATGTTGCATTGAGATTATCACCCGTTATGATACCTCATACTCCTTCACATGGATGATGTTGTGGGACCAGCCGCCTCCTGGGTTTTGAACCCTCTTCCTGTCCGGTCCGCCAGCAATGCTGCACCCCACACACCCCAACCAGCTCCCTGCTCCGGCTCTTTAATCAGTGCAGTAGGTTGTTGCGGCCGGGTCTCAAACCCTTTACCTAATTTATAAAGAGTCCCTAAGTTAAATCTCTTCACTAACTGAGCTCAGCTCGATTGGTGATGAGAGTCAAAGGAAGGACTCTTTATTAAGGAGGTGAAGGGTTCGAACCCCCCCCCCCCCCCCGCAACAACCTACCATACTGAAATAGGTGTGAAGAGCTATTTGGGGGTGTACAGACTATAGTCCTGTTGGTGGGCAGGCCATAGGAGCGGTTTCAAAACCCTGAGTCCCCCCTGAACCACAACATAAAAGTGCACTTTTATGTTGTGAGCTCGACTGCCTCTTGGGTTTTGAATCCGCTTCTTGACCGGTCCACCAACATGGCTGCAACCCGCACACCCCAACCAACTCTCCGCACTGGAGCTCAGTTGATGATGAAAGTTAACATGGAGACTTTTTATCAAGGAGGTAAAGTGTTCGAGACCGACCTCAACAACCTACTGCAGTGACAACCAGTGTGGAGAGCTAGTTGGGGTGTATAGGTTGTTGCCCTATTATTGGGTAGGAGGAAGCGGGAAAAGCCCGTTGAGGTTCGGCCCGACGCACAACATAAAAGTTTATGTTGTGGGCCCGGACACCTCCAGGGTTTTTAACCCGCTTCCTAACCGGTCCGCCAATAGGGCCGCAGTTCGGACATCCCAACCAGCTCTCTGCACTGGCTCTTTAATCAATGTGGTAGGTTGTTGAGGCCGAGTCTCGAACCCTTTACATTGGGACTCTTTATCAAGGAGGTAAAGGGTTTGAGGCCGGGCCTCAACAACCTACTTCACTAATTAAAGAGCCGGTGCGGAGAGCTGGTTGGGATGTGCGGGCTGCAACCTTGTTGGCGGACCGATCCGCCAATAGGGCTGCAGTTCGGACATCCCAACCAGCTCTCTGCACTGGCTCTTTAATCAATGTGGTAGGTTGTTGAGGCCGAGTCTCGAACCCTTTACATTGGGACTCTTTATCAAGGAGGTAAAGGGTTTGAGGCCGGGCCTCAACAACCTAATTCACTAATTAAAGAGCCTGTGCGGAGAGCTGGTTGGGATGTGTGAGCTGCAACCTTGTTGGCGGACCGATCAGTAAGCGATTTAAAACTAGGAGGCGTCCGGGTCCACAACAGATGATCTGGTAGATCATTCAGTAGAGATTACTGTGTTCCCGAATTAGCACATACCCATGTTATGTATTATTATTCAGTAGATATTATTGTCTTACTCCAATGAACTATTTAAATAGTTTGAGATCATTTCTAAGGAAACAATTATTTTTCCTTAGCAATGTTGATTGCTAAATAAAATAAGAAAGACGGAAGGGTTTAGAGTTTATAGTTTGTATTTAAAGTTTCGGGTTTAGTTTTCATGATTCACATAGTTATAATACTTTGCTAGACTTGCAAGCTGATTTAAATGATATTTTTTCAAAGTACCAAATGACATTTCAAAGGCGCAGCAGATTTGGTTAAACTAACGATGAAATGCTGGCTGTATATTGAGCATTCTCTTGCTAGTTTAACTGTTATTTTGATAGCTGAAGGAACATAGTATGTTGTGTCAAATATATAAAAATATGTCGCTTCGCAATATTTATAAAAATATGTTGTTAGAGAATACTAGGAAAAATAATGTATTGACCCATTAACATAGCCCATGTAGGATTTAGTGTTTAGTCTCACATTATTTGTATAGCTGGATCTTTCTCTTCTTTCTCCTATATATTTGTACTCATACTTGTTTTTTCACATTCAAGAAATATATACAAGGTTTGAACCACTTTTCTACATGGTATCAGAGGGTACGGTCCGACCTGTTTTTTTTCTAACCACCCAGTCTTCCGGTTACCCGTGCGGCTTGTGTGTCGGCCTGATCGCACCCTTGCGGCTTCTCCGTTTTCTAACCGCTCGGCTTGTGCTTCTGCTTGACCACAATGCTTCTGTGGTTTCCACCTTTCTAACCGCCTCTTTCTTCTCTCCCGTGGATCCACTTCTTATTTACCCTCTACGCTCCTTTTATTGCCTTCCTCTCTCTGACAAGTGGACCACACTTCTGTGCGGTTAGTTTTTTAACCGTCTGGACTCTTGTTCTATTCACGGCGGCCTACTCCTACCCGCTGCGACCTGTTTCTGTCCGCTGCGGACTTCGCTCTATTCTTGTCGTGCTGACTTCTTATCGCACGACAACTTCTCGATTTTCTCTCTCTTCTTGTCGTGCCGACCTCTTTCCCGTTGTGGCCTCGCTCTTACCGTGCGGTCTCCTTGTCGCACCGCTCTTGTCGCAAGGAGATTTTCACGTTGCGGCCTAATTTCTTACTGCGCGTTCTCCGTGTCGCACAAGCTTCTTGTGCGGGGTCTTCTCTGCTATTGTTGTTGTGGTCTGCTCCTAACCGCACGGTCTAAGTGCCTGTTTGCTGGCCTCTTCTTCTTCTAGTCGCTGCCAGCTCAGGATTCTAGCCATCGTACCTCTAACCGTTGCGGGCCTCTTCTTCCCGCTGCGGTCTCTCCGTCTACCCACTGCGTCTCGGGCTTGTGCTCAACTCGCGACTCTGCTTAGCCATTGTTCTGCTTTACTTTGCCGCTGTGGGTTGCCCTCTTACCGCCGCAGATTATTTTTATCCGCTGCGGGCTCTCTTCTATCTGTTGGTGTTCTGTTGCTCGTTCTCTCTTCTCTCTGCTGGGAGCTTGTTTTCTTACCGCGCTGGTCGTGGTCTTTCTTATCACTGGTGCGTTGTCACCGTGACCGCTGTGAACTGTCTCTTACTCACTACCCGTAACTGCTACAACCTGTTTCTTTATCGAGAGCTTTGCCGCTGGTGTGTTGCCTTCTGCTTTCTCGCTGCAGACTCTCTTAGGCGCTGCTCGTGACTGCTGCGAACTGTTTCTTACCGCGATGGTCGTGGCCTTTCTTGCCGCTAGTGTGCTGTCACCGTGAACGCTACGAACTGTTTCTTGCAAGATGATCAGCTGTCCTCCAGGCTCTGTGGTGTCTATTTTCGATGGTGGTACCTCCTGTCTTGCTCATAGCTCATCCTGGATTTTAGATTCCGGGGCCTCTCACCATATTACCTCACGGAAACCACCATAATATTTGGACTCTGTGCATCCCAAGTTCATCATTGTTGATAGTGGGGATACCATTTCTGTTTCTGGCGCGACAAATATTCACATTACTCCCTTCATCACTCTTCGCTCTGCCCTTCATATTTCGGGTTCTCATTTCAACTTTCTCTTTATTGGTCGTCTCACTACTGATCTTGATTGTGATGTAATTCTTTCTTCCAACTCGTGTGTTGTGCAGGATCACAAGATGCAGTCTATCATCAAAAAAGGGCATCTGTCGAATGGTATCTATATCCTTGACCCCTCTCCTCCAACGGTGTTGTCCTCTATTAGCTTTGTTGGCATTGGTCATCGGCCGTTTCTTGTGAGTCATCGCTCTCCTCTGATTAGCATACTCAAAAAATCTCTCGCCGAAGTTTCCCTCCAAGAGTTCACATGTGAGTCTTGTATCTATCAGAAATATCATTGGTCTACGTTCTCACCACATACTACTCGGAGTCCTGCTCCCTTTGATCTAGTGCACTCAGATATTTGGGGACCCTGCAAAATTGCTAATATTTTTGGATATCATTACTTTGTCACATTTATAGATGACTACTCTCGGATGACCTGGCTGTATCTCCTCCGTGAACGCTCTGAATTGCCTGGTGTTTCCATACTTTTTTCATTGAAACTCGCAACCCGTTTTCCACTACAATTAAAACTCTCCGCACCAATAATGTCCGGGAATACACTAGTCATGCCTTTGTGCACCTATGTGCTGAGTTTAGGATCATTCATCAAATCTCGTATGCCTTCACCCCCCAACAAAATGGCGTTGCTGAACGCAAGAATCGTCACCTGCTTGAGGTCACCCGCTCTCTTATGATTCAAATGAATGTTTCCAAACAGTATTGTAATTTTGCGGTTTCTACTGCCTGCACTCTTATTAACCGCATGCCTTCCTCTATTCTCAATTTTGCGGTTCCCTTCAATCTTCTTTTTCCCTCCAAATCTCCTCTTTCCATTACCCCTCGCATGTTTGGCTACGTGTGCTTTATTCATCATCTTGGCCCGTCCACTGACAAACATGCTCCACATGCCACTAAATATATGTTTGTGGGTTACTCTCGGACTCCGAAGGGCTACGTTTGCTTTTCTCCCAAGGATCGCAAGGTTGTTATTTTTGCTGATGTCACCTTTCTCGAAGATTAGCCATATTACTCTTAACCAACTGATTCTCCACTTCCACCACCTCTTCTGTGGCCTGATATCCCTTTTCATTCAAAACTTCCACTCCTCCTTCCCACACCAATCCCACCCAAATCACCTATCATCCGTGTGTATACTCGTCGTCCTTCTTCGTCTACTACCCTACGGGAGATGTCCTCCTCTAATGATGTATTGCAGCCTGCGGATCCGGCAACAGGTTCCACTGCTCACCCGATGGCGAACTATGTCTCTTTACACCGCCTCTCTCTGAAACTCCAACATAGTGATCTTTCTTTATCCTCTATTACCACCCCTAATTCTGTGCAGAAGGTTCTCCAACATCCCGGGTGGCAGATGGCTATGGACGAGGAAATGTCTTCTCTTATGGCAAACCACACTTGGGATCTAGTCCCACTTCATCCTGGACAAACTTGTGTGAGATGTAAGTGAGTGCTTGCCGTCAAACAGGATCCGGATGGGACGGTTCACCGTTTGAAAGCTCGTCTAGTAGCTCGCGGTTTCACTCAACAACAAGGTCTGGATTATGGTGAGAGTTTTTCTCCGGTGTCTAAACTCAATATTGTTCGTGTGTTGATCTCCCTCGTTGTTCACCGTCACTGGCCATTGCCCCAACTGGATGTCAAAAATGTTTTTCTTAATGGCGATTTACAGGAGACCGTTTATATGCAGCAACCTCTCGAGTTTGAGACCACTGATGAGTCTCTTGTCTGTTGTCTGAAGAAGTCTCTTTATGGTCTCAAACAGTCTCCTCGGGCATGGTTTGATAAATTTAGTAAGACTGTTAGCGTTGTTGGGTTCACTCGGAGTTCGGCCGACTTCTCTCTGTTCACTCGTCATTGTCCAACAGGCACAGTGATTCTTTTGGTATGTGTGGATGATATTTTGATTACAAGAGACGATCTTTTTAGGAATACAGATGATCAAACAACATCTGGCAACTGTGTTTCAAACAAAGGATCTGAGAAGCATTCGATATTTTCTTGGTCTCGAAGTGGCTCGGGGACCTGATGGGTTTGTGTTATCTCAGAGAAAGTACTGTCTTGACTTACTTCATGATGCAGACTATTTTGGATGCAAGCCTGCTGACACTCCCATGGATATCAATCACAAACTTTGTGCTCATGCCTCAGACTCTGATTTGCTCCTTCCGAATTTAGAGTATTATCGTCGTCTTGTGGGAAAACTGATATATCTCACTGTTACTAGACCTGATATATCATTTGCTGTTGAAGTTGTTAGTCGATTCATGCATGAGCCACATATCTCTCATCTTCAGGCAGTCGAGCGTATTCTTCGATACTTGAAGACTTCTCCTGGACAAGGACTTGTATACAAGCTCTCTCCATCTCCCTTATCTATGATTGCATACTCTGATGTTGATTATGCTGGCTCTTTGGATGACCGTCGTTCCACAAGTGGATACCGCACTTACTTTGGAGGACATCTTATTACATGACGCAACAAGAAACAGACCGTTGGTTGATCGCTCATCTGCTGAGGCCGAGTATCGATCAATGACAGCAGTTGTGTCTGAGCTCACATGGCTTGAGGGCCTCCTTGATGATCTAGGAGTCAAGCTCTCCTCACTTGTCACTTTATTTTGCGACAGTCAAGCTGCTATACACATTGCCAAGAATCCGGTCTTCCATGAACAGACAAAACATATTGAAGTTGACTGTCATTTAATTCGGGAGAAGGTTCAGTTGAAGAAGATAGAGTTAACACATGTTCCTCCTGCTCAACAAGTTGCTGACATCCTCACCAAGGCCTTACCGCAACCTCTTTACTATCAGTTCTTGTCCAAGCTTGGTGCCTACGACTTGTACTCTCCAGCTTGCGGGGGAGTGCTAGAGAATACTAGAAAAAATAATGTATTGGCCTATTAACATGACCCATGTAGGATTTAGTGTTTAGTTCCACATTATTTGTATAGTTGGGTCTTTCTCTCCTCTCTCCTATATATTTGTACTCATACTTGTTTTTTCACATTCAAGAAATATGTACAAGGTTTGAACCACTTTTCTACATATGTCAAATTTATAAAAATATGTGCTGGATTCTATTGAGGATATTATAATCTATGGAATTTCAATGCCTCCTTTAGATGTTGATTTAGACTTTACAGAATGACATTCTACCATTCTCTTAATCTAGGCTGAGAGTGCACTTGTTCCTAAACCTGATCCCAAGTATGAGTATGAATATGAGTCAGTAGTTCCCGTGTGTTTTGAATAATACCATTTCTCATATTTAAAATTTTCGTTTATCTTGGTTCCTCTACACAGCATACTTTTTGAAGCACTAAACTACAATGGCAGTTTGTCTAATATACTATAACTAAAAATTGGATGTTCTCTATTATCCACTTTGACGCGCCCTATTTGCCGTGGGGCAAATCTGCGACTGAACCTTTGAGCTGCAGATTTCATTGTCACCCAACCTCTTCTATCTCATCAACGCATCGTCTTTGTTGCACGGGTACGGGAATGTGATACGGGATACAATACGATACATATACAAGATTCGTGATTTAAAAAAAACTAGGATGCGAGATACATCATTGAATTTTATAACTATTTAAATATAAATACACATTGATATGTAAACATGTGTGACATTCACGTCATCTTCATTTTTAAATTATTATATCTCGCATAACATATATTAAACAAAGGTAATATAAATTTATATCACTAAACCGTATCATATCATATATAGAAACCGTAAATAGAAGCGTGTAAAACTTGACTCCAACCACTTATCACCCAACACGTAATCTTTCATGATTCTTTCCCCTATCTTCATCACAATATACACCATCTTTGAGCATTTTCGAGCATATCCGGGCATATTAGGAACTGTCTGAGAGTTTCCATAAGTATCATGATTTTTTAATTTACTTTAAAAGAAAAGTTTCCAGAAATTTCCCGACTCCGAAATATTTTGGATACGATACGTAAGACCGTTGCAAGTATCTATGCTTCCTAGTGCATCTTCCTCCTTGCGAGCCGCCGCGGTCTTTACACCAATTGTCTGAGTCTCTTGTCTTCCACCAGACCTTTCACCTACCATCTTACCCAACCCTTTTCATACCCAGTAAGATCTATCCTAATTTTTAGTTTGTCTCTGTCTAGTTTAGAGTATTTAGATTCCTTTTATCCGAGAGAAATTTTATGTAATTGTAATTTTTCTACTTAATTGGATTATTCACACATTTTATTATTACTCCAATGATCATTGAATGTTTGACCGTTGCCGAATGAATTGCGTCGTTGTAATTGAGAAAATTACGTATCTTTGCGGGTTATACTTCAAATTTGCTTTACTGAAACTAATGCCACTCATCTTAATTAAAGTTGCATTTCAAACCGTATTTGCATCACATTCAACCCATCAGGTGCAACTACGAGTGCATCATATATGATGTTTAATTGTGTGTTTTTTGAAGATAGAGCCGATGACTATCAAAATACAAATATTAAATGAAGTACTATATACTTCTAAAGGCATGTCATGAAAAAAACTTTTTTGACGAATATATGATGAATAAAGTAAATTTCACTGATGATCCATGTAACAAGGTACCCCAAGTAAAATGTGTAGAGCATTTAGTCACACAAAGCATCTTTCTGTGGCCCATAATCAACAAATGTCGCTTCTCATAGTGGGTAAATTTGCAAAATGTATAGTTGTAGTAGTAGGAATCATGGTACCAAAGGCAATCTTGTTTCCATAAAGTTAAACAAGTGAGCTTATGAGTATTCAATTTAGTGATTTTAGTCACAACTATTGCTTAAGGTATAAAGATCAAATTATAGAGGTTTTGATATTCCCTATGCCCTTAATGAGCTTCTGAAATTCTTTCAGTAATCACCCTTCCTTAACTATTTATCATTACTCTCCTCCCTTGTCAATAATTCTTTCCTTTATAGTGATCTTTCAATAGCAATTTGCATTAAGCAACCACCAACATATATTGCTCATGAGGGGAACCGTATTCTTCTGTGTTGCATGTTAGTGAATTCGATTGTGGTGGGGGTGGAGTTGATGAGTCTAGGCAATTGTTCTGTGCTGAAATCGTGAATTTTGGTCGGCGACATTGTTGGGGAAACATGTGGTAGTATGACAGGGACGGTGAATCGGGGAAGGGGGCCGTGGGTTCTTTGGAGGTTCTAGTTTGAAGAGTTGGGAGATGCATGGTTCAATTATGGGACTGGTATGGGGTTGACAATGAAATGTTGGGAGCAAGGGATGTGTAGATTTTGGAGGAAGAGATCAAGAAGATGTTGCAGCAGGAGTGTGACAGATGGTGGGTACTTTATGGGCTTTATGGAGGTGTGTGCAACGCCTTGTACTGGGGAAAACGAGTTGTTAAGAGGGAGTGCGGCAGGTGGTAGTGTGGAAGTCAGTGGAGATGGGAGAAGGCGAAGGTCAATCTGAATAGTCATTGTGAGCAAGCCAACGAGCACCTAGACCTTTTGTGCATCGATGCCACGGTGGTGGACATGTCAAAGTAGCATGGTTGCTATGTGATGGCTAGTTCTTGGCGGCTGAAGGAGCTGCAAGTCAGACTAAATGATACAAATAAGAAAGAAGAGTAATTGCACTAGAACATTAAAACCTGGTACAATCACGAGACAAATAAAATAAAAAAAATAAAATCTAAAAAGTATAATTACTAATAAAAAATACAATGTTAATAATAATTGATAATCTTGGGCAAACGACTCCGATTCTTCTCTCAATGTAAATTGGATCATTTGAGCACACACATATGTATCGCAGTCTGAAGAACGCGCTTACGTATCACTGTATCAAAGACACCTTGGCATAAGTCCTTTCTATTTGTGATTTTGGTAAGTCGTCTTGATAGATGATGCAGAGCGGAGATGTCGACCTGCAGCGGAGGATGAGTTTTTTGCCCGTTCGGGGCTGATTGCGAGTTACCATATATTGTGTGCCCGGATCGATGATCCGAATTCGCGGATGCGTCCGGATGCGCGTTGCGAATCGATTTCATATATCACTTTGTTATTTTTGCATTTTATTTGATGTGTTTGAGTGACCCCACCACCGGCCAATCATCGACGTTGTTGGTGGGATGCCCTAATTCTCTTATTATTATAAATAGATGTGTAGGGAGCTGATTAGAGGCATTGCATAATTTGGAGAGTTGATTCCCGGATTCCCGCGATCATTTCACGATGATGACTCCGTGGAACCCTAGGTGACAACTCCTAGGCTTGTATCTTCCTCCCTAAGGTAGCCCTATACCCTAAGTCTCATTTCCCGTCCTCAAACTCTCCTACCACTGCCCCAAAATCCTCCACCAACCCGCTGCCTGCGGCTTTCATTTTCCCCTGAAGCTGTCGGCCTAGCGGCAGCCCTAACCTCAAGCCGCCCCTACAACAACTCCACTGCCGTTCGCCCCTCCTAGCCCCTTTACAGCCCACCGCCCCTCTACAGCACCGCAAACCTTCCCTCTTGCATCTACAACAACAGCCCCCCTTCAAGCCCTAATTTCCCTTTCCGCCAACTCCTCCCCTCCCGTGATACCATCTCTCACAGCCCTCCCTTCTAGATCAGTCCAAATATGGACTATTTCATCCCCGATCTGCCATTTACCCTCACCTTCCCCTCATTCCCTAGCCAGGATCTGCTCCTAAACATTGTATCCATCCTTCCCTCGCCCGGATCCACCCCCACATAGCTGGATCTATCCATTTCCGGCCCGATCCCGCCTCCCACCGCCAAGGACAGTCACCTATGTCGTTTTCCCGCCTCTGGTTCCACATTGGATCATCGTCCATGCATCTCCTACTCCTAAATCTTCATTTCCTTGGTCAGCCCACTACGATGAGTTTTTGTTGTATTGGATGATTATTTTTCAGCATTTATTTATTGGATTGAACATCATATTTGCTTCGATATATTGTATTGTGATGGTTTGCTTTTAGATCATTGTTGTGATTTGCATGGTCTATTCGCCATGCACTCTCGATTTGACTCTCTACGCAGAGGAAAAACCTAACCCGCTTGCTCTAACGAATTATTTTTGTTTTTGTCACAGTCATGTGCATGCGATTAAATTATTTAATGCTTAATTTGAATTATCTGTCGGACTTTGCATTGCATGTATGCATGGTTATCAGGATCGCGATCTATTACGATCTAGATTTTGTAAATCGATCTGGATCTTACCTAGGATCTAAACCGACACATCTACGACTGAGATCGTCATCCGGATCTTAAAATCTTTAGGATCGCCATCCTGACCCGATTCTACCGGTCTGGCCAAAGGCAACTAGAAACATGTCCAACCTTAACCCAATCTTATTCAACCGATCCAACACCCATAACTCATTGTTTAATCTTATCCCAATCCCGCCCCTATACCCCATCACAGAATCATATCATGTTGCTTTGCTGTATCCCAAGTGTCTATTACTGATTACAAACGGAAGCCAAGAGCGGCTTCTTCAGTCGCTTCCTGTCCAGATTTGTTTTTATTGTTAGTAAACATTGAGTGTCTTACCTGAAATTGAACTTAATATAATATTATTATTTTTATTTAGTAATTAAAAAAAATTAATTTAGTTATGTACATACTACTCAATTTATTGATTTTATTGTTAATTAAACATGTAATTTAATGATCCAAAATTCAATTTTATTTGTTTAGTCTTAATTTATGAATGTTGTAGTATCTTGCGATTCTCGATCCGATCCTACAATCCAATCTGATCCAACCTCAAAATGATCCCATCTTGGATCTCGATCCCGACAACCTTGCATGTAGGGTTTGGGCAACGATACATCCACCATCTATAGATTTGTCCTGCGTCAATTGGTATTAGAGCTAGGTTGCAGCACTCTCTTGATACATAGTTTTAGAGTCTATAGGTTTTCATTATGTTTATGTTTCACCAATATTCCCCTCCTTAATTTTGGAGGTTTCGAGTTCACTTACACCAGCTCTAATTGAGCCCCATCAGGGAGATCCTCACGTTACTACGATGATTATTCTCGATCGCACCACACCACTTTCAGAGATTGTGTTGAATCACCTACACGACCCCACTATGCTAGAGACGATCATTATGATGATTGTCGTCGTCCGTATCCTTGCACGCGAGCAGATCTTGTTGACCCTTCAACAAGATTCGATTACCTTAAGGATAATTATTATGAGGATCGTCGTTTTGAGAGAGATCTCGAAAGTCAGTTTCGTACTATTGCATCTTCTTTTGACGGCTTATCGAGTCCTTAGTCTTTAATTTATTAGCTCGTGGATATGAAGTATTATCTCGATCATTTTGAGTTATTCCGTGAGCGTCGCATCAAATTTGTGAAACTTAGGCTTTTAGATCAGGCGAGAACATATTGTTCTAGCGTTGAGAGGACCCGCGAGCAAGATCGTCTACATCGCATCAAGAGTTGGGTGGATATGAAGCTCATGTTGTGTCAGAGGTATTTGCCTTCACCTTGTTGAGTCACTTGCTTGAACAATTATTTTCCCTTCAACAAGGACCATGTCTGTCGTTGAGTACAAAGATCGTTTTGATGAGTTAATTGTTATGAGTGATATCTGAGAGGAGCTAGCCATGACCACTTCCCTCTTTCGGTCTGGACTTCGATCTGACATACATAGTGAGTTGGTTAATCATTAGCTCGAAGTCTCTCGAGCAGACATATCAGCTCGCCATTCGTTATGAACAGTCTTTGAGATCCGCAAGAGCTGGTCGATTGGATTCTCATCTTGAACTCCACAGTACGAGTCCCTCCCACGCCGAGGTCATCACTTTGACTATCATTGTCCGCCAGACTTGATCAAAATAACACCTGATATGGATTTGTCTCAACGCAGTGAGGCACGTAGTCCGATGAGTGGTCTGTCCCTTGTTTCTGACCCGTCTCTTGTGACCCCGACTGAGAGTGAATCTGAGCGACCCATTGAGTCTCTAGTGTTGTGTTTCTCACCGACATCCACCCTTCTGCCATGTCCTGGGTTAGTTGTCTCCCCTACCCTAGACTTATCTCTTGACACCGTGCCGACTGACCTAATCTTGAGTGGTGTATGTCCCTCTCCCCTTGTCATTGCTCCTATTTACCTCACGACCGGGAGCCCAGAGCCCGGGGTTGAGCTCGTTGTGGCTATGTCACCCATTCATGGGGACCCTACCCCTTACGATGGTATTCATCTAGAGGAACATGACCCTAGTGACGAGCCCCTGATGATCCCCTTGTTGAGCCTCCTGATGACCCGCCACATCCTGGTGAGGATGAGATTCAGGTAAGCCGCTCGTTTAGGAGCTTCGAGTTACTGGCGTCAATTTTGTTATCATCTCTGGTCTTGCCCCAGTGAATGGATCTTGAGTGGAGCATTACGTATTTAGGGTCATCCTTGAGTACACTTGTGCATACTCCTGATACTTTGAGGACCTACCTTATGACACATTGCACTCTTCATGCGTTTTGGGACACCACCCGCTAACCCATCAAATTAGCTCTTTCTTTTGAGGGGCACTCACCGCACTCTTGAGTCACATCCTATTGTCGGTTTCGCTGGTACCCACTCAGGTGATTGTCGCATTCGCGATGAATTTTTATACATACCTCTGGCTAAGCCCCCTGATGCGTCACAATCCTTAAAAGATATCTGGCATCTCATGAGCTCATCTTTGAGTGTTGATGTCTCACCCGGTCATTTGGACACTCGTCGTACACTGGATTTGTTTTTCTACACTCCACCGAGAGAGCCTCCGGATAGACCGCCACATCTTAAAAACACCCTGGTCATTATTATATTTTCCCATAAAGAGCATGTTATGTCTGTTGTGTTTCATTTGCATCATTGACATGAGTCTGTTGCGTCGTTTCTTCATCACTAGCATGTGTCTGTTGAGTTATATGTTCCTCATTTGCATGTGTTACGTAGTCGGTCTGACGGAATATCAATATTGGTAGTAAATTCTATAAATCGCATGTGGATGTTCATTGACAATGACAGATAATTCATGAAGGTGAACATATGATGGTGAAAATGCGCGTTGTGAGGCTCCGTGCGAGGCTTGCTAAAAGTTTGAGTGTTAGGTGAATGGATCTCTATATAATCATGAGACAGATCGAAGCAAATATTTATGATCTTGATATCCCTGCAAGTATGAGTATCCATCCGATATTTAATTTTGAAGATCTGACGCCATACTACGAGCATTGCGAGTATGTGGACCCAAGCAGTGGGGACCCCTAGCCGCCCACACCTCCACTCTCATTGCCTTACCCCCCTCATAGTCCACCCATGTCTGATGGCCACCACAACTCACCCGTTTCAGACACCCACCCACATGGGGACTCGTCTTCTTTGGTTTCACCTACGGCACCGCCAATCGCATCGAGATCCACCACCCGTGAGTTGAGCGTTGAGAGCATTACGGAGACCAGATCCCACCAGTACGTTCCTACTACAGGCGACCCTCTTTGTCGTTACTTGGTACACTGGCAGGACTGTCCAGACGTTGATGACACATGGATACTACCAACAGAGCTTGATTGATTTCTCCTGGACTTCGACTTCAGTATGTTCGTCTCCATTCATCGGAGATTGGAGCTTTTCAGTCCGGAGGAGTTGATTGACGACGATACATTCCCAACGACGACACTTGGACGACTTCTGGTGGACCTCATCGAGTCTTACCTGACATACATCGAGAGAATTCCAATCCCTATTCATCGGGAGATGAATTCTTTCAAGCCGTGGAGAATGATGCAGAGCAGAGACGCCGACCTGCAGAGGAGGACGAGTTTTGGGCCCGTTCGGGGATGATTGGTGAATTACCATATATGTTGTGCCCGTATCAACTATCTGATTCCGCAGATGTGTCTGGATGTGCGTTGCGAATCGATTTCATATATCACTTTGTTTTTTTTGCATTTTATTTGATGTATTTGAGTGACATTACCTCCGACCAATCATAGTCGTCGATGGTGTGATGCTCTAATTCTCTTATTATTATAAATAGGTGTAGGGGGCTGATTAGAGGCATTGCAGAATTTGGAGAGTTGATTCCCGGATTCTCGCCATCATCTCACGGTGCCGACTCCGTGGAACCCTAGGTGACGACTCCTAGGCTTGTATCTTCTTCCCCAAAATCATAAACTCTAAGTCTCATTTCCCATCCTCAAACCCTCTTACCACCACCCCAAAATCCTCCACCAGCTCACTGCCTCCAGCTCTTTTCCCCTGAAGCCGCCGGCCTAGCAGCATCCCCAACCTCAAGCCGCCCCCCCCCCCCCCCCCCGACAACAACTCCACTGTCATCCGCCCCTCCTATCCCCTCTATAGCCCATCGCCGGCCACCCATCCACCCCTCTACAGCACCGCCAACCTTCCCTCTTGCATCTACTGCAACCGCCCCCCTTCAAGCCCTAATTCCCCTTGCTGCCAACCCCTCCCCTCCTGTGGTACCACCTCTCACAGTCTTCCCTTCCATATCAATCCAGATCTGGACGATTTCAGCCCCGATCCGCCATTTTCCCTTACCCTCCCCTCATTCTCTAGCCCGGATCCGCTCCTAAACATCGGATCCATCCTTCCCTCACCCGGATCCACCCCCACATGGCAGGATCTATTCGTTTCCGGCCCGATCCCACGTCCCACAGTCGAGGACAGCCACCTATGTTGTTTTCCCGCCTCTGGTTACACATTGGATCGTCGTCCACGCATCTTCGGCTCCGAAATATTCATTGCCTTGGTCAACCCCAACTTGGTGAGTCTTTGTTGTATTGGACGATTTTTTTCAGTATTTATTTATTGGATTGGAATCATATTTGCTTGGATATATTGTAATGTGGTGGTTTGCTTTTAAATTATTAATGTGATTTGCAGGGTCTATTCGCCGTGCGCTCTTGTTCTGGCCCTTCACGCGGAGGAAAAACCTAACCCACTTGTTATAACGAATTATTTTTGCTTTTGATACAATCACGCGCTTGCGATTAAATTATTTAATGCTTAATTTGAATAATCTGTTGAACTTTACATTGCATGCAGGGTTAGAACAACATTAAATCCGCTACCTATAGATTCGTTCTGCGTCACTAGAGCTACTGGAGAGAGACACTTAACAATGTTTTATTCAACGAAGATATTGAGGAGAATTACTTGTTGAATATTTCATATGGTGTAGCAAAGGATCTTTGACAAAAACATCTTTAGGTGCGAATCTTCAATAATTACTATCTCAATAGGTTTTCTATGCAATGGCATCATCCATTCTAAGGTTGTTTATGTTAGACCCTTCCTTTTGAACTCGACCTTGAGTTGTGGTCGCTTGCCGTGCAATCACCTGTGCCATCTCAAATATCATTTTAAACGGAAAATATAAAACTATAAGTAGGCTGACAATGTTGTATTGTTTTGAGTGTTTTGACAGTAATAAGTCTTTGTTATTGTTAGAAGAAAATTCTGTAAAGACTCATCTTAGGCCATCTTCCTTCTTATGTTTTTAGTCTCACATCTTAAATGGGGATCTTTCTCTTTCTTTCTCTTCCTATATAAGTGTACAAATGCTTGTATTTATGAATTGGAAAAGGATTAATAAAGTTTTCAGATTATTTCCCAATATTTCAGGCATTTTTCTACATGGTATCAGAGCGTACCGATCTACATTCTCTTCTTTTCGGTGTGTGCGGCTAGCCCTCTGCTTACCTCCTCTCTCTTGTCGCCAGGGGGTCTGTTGTTTGAATTTTTCTAACTGCCTCCCTCCCTTCTCCCCTCCCTTGCCTCCGGCTTCACGCCTCTCCTGGCCTTTTATAGCCTTCTCTCTCGTGTCACGTGGGTCCACCTTTCCTCTTCTCGCTGCGGCCCGCCTGGTTTTGCCGCCAGGCCTCTGATTTCGTGCCTTTTGTTGCGACTTGCTTTGTCGGTCATTCCGCCTAGCCGTTGTTTCTAGCCAGCTCTTGTTGCGGTCTTCCTTACCGCCTCCCTTGCCTACCTAGTCGCCCGTGTTTTCCCGCTGCGGTCTGCTCTCAATCCGACGTGGTCTGCTCTCAATTCACCGCAGACTGCTCTTGAATTGATTTCTGCCCTTGCTTGGCACTCTATCCGTTGGCATCCACTCTTGTCCCAGCTGCGACTACTGCCGATCTTGTCGCCACCACCGCCCTCTGACTGTATCTAGCCACATCTTCTTACCGTTATTGCCCTGCTTCCTAATCGCCACTTCAAGCTGCCAGTGTGCTGTTCTAGCTGTCTGCGCTCTTCATGGAATCTTCTGTTGCGTTTTCTCTTCCCGCTCGTGCGGCTATACCTGTTCCTGAGGTCTGTGACGAGCTGTGGATCACTACCATTTCTCCATGTGGGAAGAAGAATTTTGTCGAGTGGGTGCACTCTGTCCGCCGGGTTCTTAAGATGAAGGGTCTACTACACTATTTGACTAAGGGCACCCCTTTTGCACGTACTGATGACTGGCTTCGTGATGATGGTCGTGTTCAAACTTGGCTCCTCAACTCCTTGGATGGAGAACCCTACCGTATGACCATGTATCATGAGACAGCCATGACAATGTGGGATAAGCTTCATTCCCTTTACTCCGGCAAGGACAGTCTCCAACCCTTGTTTGATATCATCAGCGATATTCAAACCCTTGACTCAGGCAGTGTTGCCGGCTTAACCTCCTTTGTTGCGCGTTCTAAGACTCTGGTTGAGGTCTGGATTCGGCATCAACCCTCTACTACTGATCTGTCTGCTCAGCGCGCTCAAAAGGAAGTTATTGGTATTGTCATGATGTTGGCTCGCGTCTCACCTCAACTTCACAGTGTTCGGGCTCAGATACTCTCTTGCTCATCTATTCCCTCATTCTCTGATGTTTGCTCCATGTTGTTAAATGTTACACCACTTCCTGAAATTATCGCCCCCACCCCTCCGGCTCTTCTCCAACACTCTGCTGCCCCCTCCTCCCTCTAACCGAGGAGGTCACTCTGGCTCCCGCGGGAGGGGTCGTGGTAGCAGGTCGAAGCCTTAGTGTACCTACTGTGGTAAGGATGGACATCTTGAGGCAACTTGCTACCGCAAACATGGTCTTCCTCCTTTTCCTAATGCCTCTATTGCTGTCGACACCTCTTCTGCCACTCGTGCTGATATTGATGCAGTGCGCCTCCATCTCCAGCTACTTCAAGGGTTGCTTAACCGCCCGCCTGCCTTCGTCGCCTCCATCTTTAATGAAGGTGTCACTTGTATCTCCACTAGTCCACACTAGATAGTGGACTCAGGTGCTACTCAGCCTATCACTTCGCTGAAACCACCTCAGTACTTGGATTCTCCGCACCCCAAGTTTATCACAGTAGCTAATGATGACACCGCCCTTGTATCCGGCTCTGATGATATACCACTTAACCCTTCTATTTCTCTTCGCTCAGTCCTTCATGTCTCAGGCTCTCTGTTTAATTTACTTTATGTTAGTCCCCTCACTGCCGATCTTGATTACTCTGTCACATTCACCTCATCCTCTTTTATGATGCAGGATCGACGGACGCAGTGTATCATTGGTAAATGACTACTGCACAACGGACTCTACCTTCTTGATGTCTCTCCTACCATTCTCTCCTCCATCTCCTCTGCAGACTGGCATCGACGTCTTGGGTATGCTCCTCTTCCAGTTCTCCAGAAGGCTTTTCCTGTTGTTCCGCTTTCGTCTTTTACATGTGATTCTTATATTTTAGGGAAACAACATCGTTCCTCTCTCCCTCCTCATTGTACTCGGAGCGTTGTTGCTTTTGATTTAGTACACTCAGATATTTGGGGCTCGTCCAAAATAGCTAGTCTGTCTGGTTATCGCTATTTTATAACTTTTATTGATGATTATTCTCGTATGACATTGTTATACTTACTTTGTGATCGCTCTGAGCTTACACTTGTGTTCCGGGCTTTTATTCTTGAGACACACAACTGATAATGCTCGTGAATACACTAGTCATGTGTTTCATAATCTCTGCTCTGAGTTTGGGATCATTTATTAGATCTCGTGTGCTTGTACTCCCCAACAGAATGGTGTGACTGAGCACAAAATAAACATCTTCTTGATGTAGCTCGCTCCCTCATGATTCAAATGCAGGTTCCCAAGGCTTATTGACATTTTACTGTTTCCTCGACATGTTATCTCATCAACCGTCTACCCTCCGTCCTCAACTATGTCACTCCGTTTAGTCTTCTCTTCCCCTCCACACGGACCTTCCCCCTCACGTCTACTATATTTGGTTGTACCTGCTATGTCCATATGCTTGGCCCTTCCGCTATCAAGTTCGGCCCTCGGGCAATCAAACATATGTTCGTTGGCTACTCCTGTACTCAGAAAGAGTATATATGCTACTCTCTCACCACCCGCAACGTGATTGTCTCTTATGATGTTACTTTTCTGGAAGAACAACACTTTTGCTCCCCCCTGCTTCCACCACCGTTATTACCATGATCTATCATCCCAGTTACGTCTCCTCTCCCACCACTCCCTCCAAACCCGGTTCCCGGTCCGCATAAGCCATCTCTTTTTTGTGTCTATACTCATCGTCCTCCTCACTCTGCCGCCCCGCCGCAGTCGCCTTCAACCTCTGTTACCGTGCGACCTGTTGATCCGGCTCCTATCTCCACAGCTCATCTCATCTCAAATTATGTATCCTCACCTCGCCTATCCCCGATGCTTCAACACTTTGGAACTTCATTGCCATCCATCTCTATACCTAACTCTGTGCAAGAGTCTCTCCAACATTCGGGTTGACGTGCGGTCATGGAAGAAGAAATGACTGCCCTCTGGGCTTAAAACATGCGATCTGGTTTCTTTTCCTCTAGGACCAAGCTGTGTTGGATGTATATGGGTCTTTGTGATCAAGCATGCTCCTGATGAGATGATTGACCGTCTCAAGGCCCGTCCTGTGGCTCGTGGGTTTACTCAACAAGGCCTCGAGTATGAGGAAACTTTCTCTCCGGTAGCCAAGCTCAACATGGTTCGTATCCTACTCTCCTTGTTTGTACATCGATAATGACCCTTACATCAACTGAATATCAAGAATGTCTTTCTCAAGGACGACCTACAAGAAACTGTCTACATGCAATAACCTCCCGGTTTTGAGACCGTGGGGGTGTCCCAGTTTGTCACTTCAGGAAGTCTATTTATGGTCTCAAACAATCTCTTCGGGCATGATTTGACAAATTCAGTAGGGTTGTCCGTGAAGTTGGATTTACTCGGAGCTCGGCGGACTTCTCTCTATTTACTCGTCATCAAACAACATGCACTGTTCTTCTTTTAGTTTATGTCGATGATATCTTAATCACAAGAGATGATTCAAAGGGAATATAAATGATTAAGCAGCACCTGAATTTTGTTTTTCAAACAATAGATTCGTGGAATCTTCGGTGCTTCCTTGGCCTAGAGATCGCAAGACATCCTGATGGCCTTGTCTTATCTCAACGGAAGTACTATCTCGACCTTTTTCAGGATGCTGATTACTCTGGATGCAAGTCGATTGATACTCTTATGAATGTCAATCACAAGTTTTATGGTCGTGCCTCTGACACCGATCTTCTCATTCCAAATCCAGAATACTATGAACGTCTTGTTGGAAAATTGATATATCTTACAGTTACAAGACCAGTCATCTCTTTTGTTGTTGGAGTTGTAAGTCAATTTATGCATTCTCCTCGGATGTCTCACCTACATACTGATATACAAAATCTCTTCCTCTTCTACTCCAACGTTGGTTGTGTATTCATATGCTGATTATGCTAGCTCCCTGGATGATCGACGTTCCACTAGCGGATTTTGTTCATACTCCGGAGGTTACCTTGTTACCTGGCGCAGCAAGAAACAATATGTGGTTGCTCGCTTTTCGGCTGAAGCCGAGTACCGTTCGATGACATCTGTTGTATCTGAGCTTACATGACTAGAAAGTCTCCTAGGTGATCTGGGAGTCACTTTCCTCACCAACTTCTTTACTTTGTGACAGTCAAGCGGCTATACACACAACTAAGAATTCTGTTTTTCATGAACGGACAAAACACATTGAAGTTGACCGTCACTTCATTCGGGAAAAAGTTCAAATGAAGAAGCTAGAGTTGAAACATGTTTTGGCTACTGATCAAGTTGCTGATCTCCTCACGAAGGCCCTACCTTGTGTTCTATTTCATCAGTTCTTGTCCAAGCTGGGTGCTTATGACTTGTACGCGCTAACTTGCGGGGGGGTAGAAGAAAATCCTATAAAGGCCCATCTTAGACCCTCTACCTACTTATGTTTTTAGTCTCACATCTTGAATGAGGATCTTTCTCTTCTTATATAAGTGTACAAATGCTTGTATTTATGAATTGAAAAATGATCAATAAAATTTTCAGATTATTCCCCAATATTTCGTGCGTTTATCAAAGTTGAATGTGGAAGAAATGAGGATGCTAAAGCTAATGCATGGTAAAAGTGTACTGAAACTAGAAAAAATAAATTAAAGAGTTTCTATTTTAGAAAAATGGCGATGGTGCCATTTCTTATGGAAGAAAATCCTGTAAAGGCACATCTTAGACCCTCTACCTACTTATGTTTTTAGTCTCACATCTGAATGAGGATCTTTCTCTCTCTTTCTCTTCTTATATAAGTGTACAAATGCTTGTATTTATGAATTGAAAAATGATCAATAAAGTTTTCAGATTATTCCCCAATATTTCGTGCGTTTATCAAAGTTGAATGTGGAAGAAATGAGGATGCTAAAGCTAATGCATGGTAAAAGTGTAGTGAAACTAGAAAAAATAAAGTAAAGAGTTTCTATTTTAGAAAAATGACGATGGTGCCATTTCTTATAGATAAGATAACAAAATAGACTAAAGCTTTGGGCTTGTTCAAAAGGTTAGAAAACGCATCAATTATATGAGTATATAGATAGTGTCAAACGATTGGATAGGAGAAGTGAGATAAAAAATAGCATAACAGAAGTGATTGGTTGAGTCTTAACATCTTCTACAACCCTCAACATGAATGAATGAAAAATAATGATTTGTATAGTCGACTCAAATAGGTGGGATAGGGTTTATTATTGATGATGATGCTAATGATGGTTGAAAATGAATTTGTTAGAGTCAGATTTGCTACATTTTAGATTTCTTTCATATACTATGCATGGAATTTTTTAGTCACGAGCATGCCTTTTCTTGATTTTTTTTATTTTCTTGTTCTAATATTTATTAGAGGGCAGTACATCTTCCACTTATATTGGATATTATTGTTCTTTCAGTTTTCATTGAAGGCATCATGATATGTTAAGCCTACAGCATGAAACTCATTCTACTTCAAGATAAGGTTAAAATGGTAAAAAAGGAATAGAAAATTTATTAGGCATGCACAACCATGAAAGATGAAAAATACTTTTTATGTTCTATTTTCTCTTTTTTTGGAATAGCCAAAATATCATTAATTTGACCCTGTCTAGGTTGGGCGAGATTGGTTTAACACGTGGATTTTTCAGACAACTGACTGCTGGTATTTACTTGTGCCTTGTTTATTTATGGTATTAGCTCTAATAAATTTAAATCCAGATGGAAGATCACAACTGATAGCAATGAAATTCTTTGAAACACAATCACAAAAGCTAGTGAATGAATGTACATTTAAAGAAACATCTGGAATATGTTGTACTGAAATTTTATTGGCCTTTTACTATGTTCTTGTCTACTTGAGCATTTCCTTGTGACACATCACGTCTCTATCAACCTCTATGCAGGATGATGGGATTCTTGTTCTCCCTACAGTATCAGGACCTCCTCCAAAACTCAACTCAAAGGAAATTTTATCTGAAGATTATCAGACGTGCTTATTAAACCTCTCAGCCATTTCAAGCATTTCAGGTTGTTGCCAGGTAAACATTTTTTTTCAAATTTGTTATGTATATTGTTTTATGACTATTTACATATTTGTAGTGTACACAAAGCCTTATTTGTAATGTTTTCTATGTCCTCTTAATTTAGTGAATATTATTTTATGTAGATAACAGTGCCTTTGGAATTTCACGAAAAGTACCCAGTGTCAGTGTCATTTATAGCGAGACATGGAGGTGACCGTTTTCTACTTGACACTGTTGAGGCCATTTACTCCAATCTTCAAGAACAAGCTGATATACTAGTCAAGTCTTCTGTCCAAAGCATCAGTACAAGCAAGGAAGAATCTGCAGAAATTGCAAAAGAGAAGGTTCATCATATTTACTTCTAAATTTTAATGATAGTTCCTGTTTTATGTTCATGTGGTTCTTAACAAAATGCTGATCAATTTATCTTGTGATTAAATATTTGAGTATATTGTTTTCAAAATTCTTGTGAGTTTTAATGGGTCCTATACGGGCTTCAATTAAAAAAAATATGTCGATAATGTTTCAAAAAAATATTACTTGGATGGGATGATTATGAAATCTATCATCTAGAAGGACAGGGCTATCAATAATCTCTACTGACAAGAATTTGCCAAGCCCCTCAGTCCTCACATTGACATTCAAGTTCTATCCCATTTTAAATTGGAAGCATTCCCTGGCATTTGCCTTGTTGGCAAGGGCTTAATAACAACGTTCATACCTGTTCATATTTAGGTTTAGTCCGTGTAGGACATGATGTATGCTTAAATATATTCTCAATATAATTTTATGAATATTTTTATTGTCCAATCAAATTCTCTGTAAATCTCACTCTGCCGTTGTCTGCAACACAATGTTCCTGTTTGTTTCTGTTCCTAAACACTTGTTGGGAAATTTTCCTACTATGTGTTATGGGCCTAACTCGGCGGTGGCCGGGGGTGGAGATGACGATGGCGGAGATACCGTGGAGCCGTGACCGCGGCTGCCTAAGCGGGGTTGCTCATTGGAGGAGAGAGTCACCAAGATCTCACAACAAGAGACAGGGAACTAGAACTTCATTTTTTCCCCCTTCCCTCAACACATCCAATGCCTTTATATAGGCTACAACATATAAGAAGACAAAACACTAATGATGACACCTAATATTAGACCCGGGGCTCGAAGCTCCTACATAATGATAACAACTAAAAATAATTATAATAATACGCAGCACGTAACATCTCATCTACCTTTGAAATCGAGCTTGTCTTCAAGCTCGAATTCCACGTGGTGACCGGAGCATCTGGCAGCTGGATCTCCCTCCAGAACAATGCATGATATCGCATACCGACGGCGGCGACACCGGTGAGTAGCGGCAACGCCGTTGGAAAGAGAAGCGGCGTAAGTAGTGACTTCGGCAAGGTCGGTGGAGCGGGGAGGAGCAGCAACAACAAGTAGGTTGGGGAAGCGACGACTGACAAAAGGAACGGATCTGTAGGCGGTGAGGTGACCGTTGGGGTCGGCGGAGCGGTGACCGACGGAGCAAGTGCTGGCGAAAAGGCGTCCATGATGTCTGACGAAGGTGACCCAAGGTGGGGCGGTAGCGTGGAGCTTGCTGGGCAGAGAACTGTCCGGCGTGGAGCTTGCTGGCTCTGAGGCAGAGTTCAGTCCCGACGGAAAGCAGAAGATGCAGAACACCGACACTCGTTGGTTGCTGAAATGATCTCCCAGGAGCGAAAACAAGCGCGAGAGCGGAAGAAACAACGGCTGTTGGTATCTAATATTAGACCCGGGTTTCGAAGCTCCTACATAATGATAACAACTAAAAAGTAATTATAATAATACGCAGCACGTAACACAATGTTAATATGACACTGTTAATATGACAGGGCAACATTGCATACAAGGAAAAACAGTGGCAGAAAGCTGTCAACCTTTATACTGAAGCAATCAAGCTAAATGGCCAAAATGCAACCTACTACAGTAATAGAGCTGCTGCTTACCTGGAATTGGGAAGGTACTGTTATGTTACTTTTTGTTTGTATATAGTTATTTTTATGATTGGCTGTTTTTTTAATATGAGTTCATCCAGCTACCTGCAAGCTGAAGCTGATTGCAGTACTGTCATCAACCTAGATGCGAAGGTAAGATTTTAAATTTCAGAATCATGGATGAAGTTTTGAACTTTTTGTTGATATTTTCTTCTGCATACTTTTTTCTAGATTTTTTGAGTAAATCTGAGTCTATGCAATCTATGTAGAGTTTATTAGCATTTTTTCTAGGCAGAAGTGTTAGTGTCATCTGATTGAAGATGAGAAATAGCCAAATTATATGTTGTTTGAGATTAAGGCATAATATTTGTAAAAAATACTAATTATATTGTAGTTCTGATTACTTTTATCAGTTTTATGTGTAAGGCTCCCTTCTCAGTATCCAACTGATGCTCTTTGAATGAATGCCTTAGTTTGGACAATGTAGAAAATAATGAATAAATCTTTTTAAGTATCCAGAGTTGAATTAGAAAATAGGGGAATAATAGCCTCTGTATTCATCCATCCACAATGGGGGATATTTATATCATTACAGGAGACCCATAAAGCGATACACAAGATGTGAGACTAAACTCTCTTACACATATAAATACTAAATGACGACTTGTAAATAAGTATCTCTCAACTCTCGCCCTCAAGTTGGACGAAAGATGTCGGTCATTTCAAGTTTTGATGTCATCAATAAACGTGTCACTTCCCAATCTTTTTTTGAACACATCCGCCAGTTGATCTTTAGAGTGGACGAATGACGTAACCACAGTTTTCTTATCCAAGTGATTTTTGATAAAGTGTCAATCGAGCTCGACATGTTTTGTCCAGTCATGTTGAACTAGATTGTGAGCTATACTAATCATTGCCTTGTTTTCGCAATACAGGGAAAAAGGGGAAGTCACGAGAAACCCTAAGTCATGTAGAATGGTACGCAACCATAGACCCTCGCATATACCTTGTGACATTGCACGGTACTCTGCTTCAGCACTCGATCTGGCCACCACATTTTGTTTCTTACTACGCCATGTCACAAGATTTCCTCCAACGAAAGAACAGTAACCTGTTGTGGATTTTCGATCATTGTGACATCCATGCCAATCAACATCAGTGAAAACTTCAATTTTCAAGTGGTCGTTTTTGTAAAATAGAAGACCACGACCTGAGGCTTTCTTCAAATACCGTAACACGCGATATGCCGCCTCTTGATGTCTCTTCTTGAGAGCATGCTTGTATCTACTTAGAATGTCGGCTGCATAAGTAATATTGGGACAAGTATGTGACTGTTATATTAGTTTTCCAACTTATCTCTGGTAGCGTGAGACATTTGCCTTATCACTGTCACCATCTTCACTAATTCCATAATTTTCTTTCAGTGGGGTGTTTGCAGGGACAACCAAGCATCCTGGTCTCCTGCAACAAATCTAGTATGTATTTTTGTTGAGATATAAAGATATCCTGATCGGATCTAGTCACCTCAATACTCAGGAAGTATCGTAATTTTCTCAAGCCTTTCACCTTAAACTCAACATATAAGAGAGACTTGAGGTTCACAATCTCTTTCATATCTTTATCAGTGATCATAATGTCATCCACATACACAATAAGGACCACAATCCTCTGATCACGCCGCCAAATAATCATAGTATGATCAAACTGCGCCTGCTTGTACCCGAATTTGAGCGTAGTCGTGAGGAATCTGTCAAACCATGCTCTAGGTGACTATTTCAAACCATATAGAGATCTCCTTAGACGGCAGACAAGGCCTTCAGCTGATGTAAATCAAGTTAGGGTTTCAAAATATTAATTAGTTAATCAAAATATTTTATTTTGTCATGAAGATAATTTTATGATTTTTAAAAATTTACGTGGAATTTTAATTTTCAGAGGGGCCGAGCGACCAAAATCGAAGTTCTCACGCGTAGTCACTTCCTAGCAACAAATTTCACAAAATTGTTAATCGTTACTAATAAAAGGTTCTTTGAGCATTTATCAATTTGAATCATTGCGAGAGGTGTAGAACCACAAGCAAAGACGCACATAACAATTTATGAAAACAAAACGGTAATTAAAGCGATTAGAACGTTCGGGACAAGCTCTTTAATTATTTAGGTTAGACACAAATTTAAAGCTAAATGAAAGAGCAAGAAATCTGCGAAGGATACCACAAGAGGGCAAGTTTAGTCCAGTCCAAGCCAGTTGCAACCGACTGACTGCGGGGAGAAATTGCTATAGTCGGAAGTAGCCGGTTGGGGAAGGGGTGTTGACGCAGATTTCTCTGGCCGCTTGCTGGAAGTCCTTGCTTGAGTCGGCAGAAGTCCGCCATGGGAGGAGCCAGTGGTTGTCGGAGGGAAGTGAGAAAGTTTCCGTCTGGTGTTGACGGCTAGAGACCGGAGATTGGACGGTATACACGACGGCTTGTGGGAACAACAGAGCCACTGGTAGCAGAAATTGGGCAAGGGGCCGGCGAGCTCTGCTGGTCCGCCGACGAGGAATTCGTCCGCGACGGACGAAGTGGTTGTCGTCGTAGGGCGGGACGGCGTCCAATGCTAGCGGTACGGGAGGAGCGAGGATAAGCTGACAATGTAGAAGATTGATTAAAGAAATCAATCTCTACTGTCCGGTCACTTTCCTCTATCGTGAAACCCCGGTTTTATAACAACAAAATATATTTTATTCTATATATTTTTTATTTCTCCGCATTGATTCCTTTCCAAAATATCTCTTACCAATTTTGTCTTTTTCCTTTTGTTTTCTTCCCATAGAGTCACACACTCATGTTTTTGTTACTTTTCCAAATAATAGTTTTTAACTAATTGATTGGCACATATTTCTCCAAAATTCTCCTGATTATCTAAGTATGATTTGGATCTCCTTATAAATATTATTTATCCGTCATTAAATAATTAAAGTTTGCCTCTACCGTCCTAACTACCTAAATTTCCCGACCTATTTATTCAGGGTCTCATCGGCCTGCCAAACCGACGAGCCAAATCAAGTTTATGAAATGAGAACGAGTACATGAAATGAAAAACTGAAATAAAAATAAATATACGGGTAGGGATTACGCTGCGAAGAAGGGTGCATCAAATCTCCCGGGGTTGAAAGAGCTCGACCCCGGTGAGACTTTGCAAAAACTAGCAATGAAGATATCTGACATCATTGCTGGAGCTATATCAGGTGGAATATCTAGAGCCTCGATGGGTGGCTCAACTGGCGGTCCAATGCGCGCGTGAACATGAACTGGATCAAACCTCCTACAACAAACAATCACCAGACCTCCCTTTGAAAAGTACAACTCATGGCGATAACATCCGACCGTGAGTTTGTAATGTTCAAATGTTGCTCGAACATATTAGCAATAAATTTATGCAATTCTTTAAAATAACTAATATGAGCTTGCACATCGAATGAAACACGTTCATGGAACGATAGATGATGGTGGTCAGGAGGGCGAAGTAACATTTAGTAAATCTTGAAAGGAGATATATTAAGAGTGTTTTTTAGAATTATTACAAGTGAACATTGCTTGTGGAGGTACAAGATCTCTTTGTTGTGAATTCGCCTTGATTAAACACCTGAGAAGATTCTCCAAGCTCTTATTAACGACTTCAGTCAGTTCATTGATTAGAGAGTGATAAACGCCACTAGACTCGAGTTTGGTGTTCATTCGTCTCCTTAGTACGTTCCAAAAATACGGCATAAAATAGTAAATATATTGTTCTGATTTCACAAATCCGCTCACGTCTAACTTAGTATTACAAATTTTAATTTCTATACCAATTTTATCTATTAAAAATTTCCAAAGAAATCCTTTAAAACGTGTCTTTATTGGGTGTGAAAATTTTAGGAGTTCTTATTATCCTTGAAACATAAGATTTCTTAAATATATATATATATATAATGTGAAAATAAGTTTTTCCAAACATATTTATATTTAGAGGATAATGTAGTGATATGAAATGATGTTATCTAAATATAAAATCAATATTTGGTGGTGATTTCAATGCTAAGGCCACCTGATCATTAGACATAGTGTTTGTGGGCTCAAGTGTTGGTGGTGGTAGTGGCCTGGGAGAATCAGGGCATACGCCGCTCGAGTCCATGTCACCTAAGGCGTGGGGCTCATCACTAGTCAACTCCTCCTATGGGAGAAGTGAGATCGAATTTGTGTCATCCGAGGTAAGTGACACATCACTAAGAAGTTCTCCTTCCTGAAGCGGGGGCTCGGGAAGAAACTCAGTGCCTACAGTTGGTGATTCAGTGGGGGCAAATGAGTTCTCTACTTCAACTGGGATGACATAAATAGGAGGAAGAAACTCTTTTTCCTTAAGCTGGGGCTCAGGAAGAGACTTCTCAACTGGAGGGGGTGCTACGATGGAGCTAAGTGAGGTAAAGGTGCTCATGTGTGTGTTAATACTAGAGGAATCTATGTCCTTAGAAGTGGGGGCAACGTCGAAACTAGCGAGAGGTCTATCAGTAGACCTAAACTTAGACTCCACCCTACGAGCCATACTAGAAACTTCTTCTAAATTGCGATATTGATGTAACCCTAGTTGATTCCTAATGGAATAGTGTAACCCGTGTAGGTAACATGATACGATCATCGTTTCACCCTCTTGAATTTTTCATCTAGATTGAAGGGCTAGAAATTCTCTACTGTACTCATCAACCGACATACCTCTCTGTTGTAAATTTTGAAATTTATGATATAAAGTTCGGAGGTAATCGGGGGTGACGTAATGTATGCGCAGTTCCAATTTAAATTCAACCCAAGTATTTATTGGGGGCAACCATAATCTTCCTCTCATTCGTTGTAGTTGTTTCCACCAGTCAAATGCGGGTCCCTTAAATGATGCGGAGCAGAGACGAGGACGGGCTTTGAGCCCATTTGGGGCTGATTTGGAGACTTACCATATATGGTTATGTTCCGGGGTGAGAGAGGGGTGGGTGGCGGTCTGGATCGGGAAGAGGGAGAAAGGGAAAGTAAGGGGGAGAGAGAGAGAGGTTAGGTTAGAGGTCTAGAGGAAGAGAGAAAACATTTATTCATTCGAGATACCAAATACAAGGTTCACACGCCCTTTTATAGAGGTGAGGGGCGAATACAAAAGGAAAAAAGTGAAATTAGGAATGACACAAAATACTAAAAATGCGCTAAACATAATAATAATTAATTATCCTCCGCGGTCTCGGTGGGTCCCCGTGATATACGCGCCCGACGCGTGTAGACTTGCTATTTGGGCTCGTCGTCGTGGAGATCCATAACAATGTCGCCACCTGGAAAATGTGTCTTCTCCTCAAGGTAGTAATCCGCGAACTGGCGGCGGAAATCATCCCGGGGAAGCCACTTCGCGTCTGAGTCGGGGCGACCGGTCCAAGCCACAAGAACCTCTTTAGATGTATGATCTCCTGGAATGCGACATCGGCGATCGAGGATCGAGGCGGGATAGCAGGGTGCCTCTCCGGAAAGGTCGAGATCGGCCGGGAGGTGATCCGTGGTGGCCTGCTCGCCCACCACTCGCCGTAACTGCGAGACATGGAAGACCGGGTGGATCCGGATCCCGCTTGGGAGGCGAAGGCGGTAAGCAACCGCCCCGATGCTGGCGAGGACCTCAAATGGCCCGACGAATCGTGGGGCCAATTTTGGGCATGGTCGGCGGGCCACCGAAAGCTGACGGTAGGGGTGGAGCTTCACAAATACCTTTTCTCATACTTCAAAGGTGAGGTCCCGTCGTTTCTTGTGGGCCCGTTGGAGGTGATGCTTCAGATGATCCAGAATAGTGTCCTTGTCGCGAAGAGCGATGACCAGGCTTTCCACCTGGCATTCCCCTGGGAGGTGGAAAACGATGGACGGAGGAGGCCGGCCGTTGACAACCTCAAGCGGGATAGTGTCGGCCGCTTAATGGTGGGCGGTGTTATACGAGTACTCGGCCCACCCGAGCCACTTGACCCAGTTACGCGGCTGCTCCCCCACGAAGCAGCGAAGGTAAGTCTCCAAGCACCGGCTGAGGACCTCTGACTGGCCGTCTGTCCGAGGATGATATGTTGTGCTCATGCATAGTCGGGTGCCCTGGAGGCAAAACAATGTCGTCCAGAAGGTACTCAGGAATAGCGGGTCCCAGTCGCTGACGATCGATCGAGGAAACCCGTGGAGGCGCACGACCCTCTGGATGAAGCTGTCGGCGATGGTGGCTGTCGTGTATGGATGGCGGAGGGGAATGAAATGTGCGTACTTCGAGAGCCGGTCCACTACGACCAGGATGTAGTCGTTCCCCTGAGAGTGAGACAGTTGTGTGATGAAGTCCATGGCGATGTCGTCCCACACGTTGTCCGAGATTCGAAGGGGCTGAAGTAGACCACCCGGAAAAACGGCTTCGTACTTGGTTTTCTTGCAGATGAGGCAGGCGGCTACGAAGGCTTTGACCTGTCGGAACATGTGCGGCCAGTAGAGAGAGGCTGCTAGCCGTCGGTATGTTCGGTAGGCACCGGCGTGTCCCCCCGTCGGTGAGTCATGAAACTCGGTCAATAACCGAGGAATGCTAGGGGAGGAAGGGGTGAGTAAAAGGCGTCCCTTGAAGAGTAGGCGACCGTCCACCAAGGAGTACGGTGGGTGGGCTATGGCGTCCGCTAGGAGTGCTGTCCGGATCCCGTTGAGCGCCGGGTCCGCTTCCACTTCACGTTGGAGGGTGTCCGCGTCTTCCCAGATCGGTCGGGAGATGGCTGCAAGTATGGGGTTACGGGAGAGAGGTTCGGCCGTGCGGTTCGCCTTCCCCGACTGGAACTCGATGCTGAAGTCGTAGCCCAGCAGCTTGGCCACCCACACCTGCTGGGCCGGAGTAGCAATCTTCTGCTGCAGGAGGTAGCAGAGGTTGTGGTGGTCGGTGCGGACCACGAATCGTCGGCCCAGGAGGTAGGGTCGCCAGTGTTAAACGGCGAGGACGAGGCCCATGAGCTCGTTCTCGTACGCCGATCTGGTGCGGATGGTGTCCGAGAATGCGCGGCTAAAATAGGCCACCGGGTGGGCGGCTTGCATGAGTACGGGCCCCACGTCGACACCCGACGCATCGCATTCCACGAGAAGGGCTGGGAGAAATCCGACATAGCTAACACCGGGACGCGAACCAGAGCTGCTGGAGAGCAACAAAAGCGGCGGAGGCCGCTGCCGACAACTCGAAAGGGCCTTCGGCTGACTTCTTCAAGAGCTGGGTGAGGGGTCGGGCAATCGTGTCGTAGCTCTGGATGAACCTCCGGTAGTACCCTGTCAGGCCCAGGAATCAACGAACCTCTCGGAGAGACGATGGGGTTGGCCACTGGAGAATCGCCTCGATCTTGTCGTCATCCATCGCGACTCCTGTAGCGGAAATGGTGTGTCCCAAGTAGCACACCTGCGAGGCCCCAAAGGAGCACTTGGTTGGGTGGAGCTTGAGTTGGTGGTGCCGGAGAGTAGCCAACGTCTGGCGTACGTGCTGTAGGTGCTCCTGCCACGAAGAACTGTAGACCAAGATGTCATCAAAAAAACAAGTACATGCTGGCGAAGTACCAGACGGAAGATGTCGTTCATCGTGGACTGGAAGGTGGCCGGTGCGTTGGTCAGGTCGAAAAGCATAACCAAGAACTCGTAGTGGCCATCATTTGTCCGGAAGGCTGTATTGGCGACGTCGGCCGGTCGGACGCGAATGTGGTGGTAGCCCGCACGAAGGTCCAGCTTGGTGAAAAAGACGGCGTCGTGGAGCTCGTCCAAAAGCTTCTGGATCCTGGAATCGGGTACCTATCTGGGACTGTGGCTTTGTTGAGCTCCCGATAGTTTACGCAGAAGCGTCGGCTGTTGTACTTCCTGACCAGGAGGTCCGGGATGGAGAAGGGGCTTTTGCACTGGGGCGTATAAGGCCCCCCATCAGCATATCGTGTACTAGCCTCTCGATCTCGTCCTTCTGCACGTGCCTGTAGCGGTATGGGCGGACCGAAACTGCAACCACGCCGGGCCGAAGGGGAATGGCATGATCGTGTGGTCGGGCTGGTGGCAAGGCCGGCGATGCCGTGAAGAGGTCCGCAAATTCGGTCAGGAGGTTCTGCATGGCCAGTGGTGGTGATGGAGCTGGTGGCGCCGCGTCCGAGATGGACCAGAGCCATGCAGTAAAATCAATGTTCGTCGTCCTTTGAATCGTGCGGGAAGAGACGGTGGAACGGAGCAGGGCAACATCTCCCTTCAGGCAGCACTCCCGTCCATCCTGTAGGAATCACATCGTTATGGTTCGCCAGTTGACCCGTACATTGCCCAGCGTGCAGAGTCATGCCATGCCCAAGATGGCGTCGATCCCGCCGAGCCCGAATATATAGAAATCCGCTGTCACCGAGTGAGGGCCCACTGAGATCGGGACGGATGGGCAACGACCCTGGATCGAGCGCCGGTGGCCATCGCCTAAGCTGACCGTGAAGTCCGGCGAGGGTTCCACCGGAAGGTGGAGCTGTTGGGCTAGATGAAAGGAGAGGAAGTTTTGGCTTGCCCCGCTTTCTGCCATGATGATGATGTGGCGGTCGCCTAGCTTGCCTGCCAACTTCATTGTTTGCCGTCCTGAAATTCCGCCCACGAAAAAGCATGGAAGCTCCAACTGGTGAAAGCCCGCGTCGGTAGCGCCCTCGGTTGTGTCCTCTTCGCGGATTTCGAGCTCTTCGAAATCTGCCAAAGTGATCTCTGGTTCGTAGTCGTCGATGATGGCGCGAAATTTTTTGACCGCGCAGACGTGGGTCGGAGAGTAGGGCTGCCGTCAGCGGAAACACAGCCCTTTGCGCCGAAGATCATCGAACTCGCGATTAGAGAACTGCTGAGGGGCGGCTAGTCGGTTTGGCCGAGCCACTGGAGGAGGTCGAGGTGTCGGTGGCTCTTGAGTGGCGAGTAGCCACGACTGGCCTCTCGGTGGTGCTTTGCCTGGAAGTGGCGGGTGCCGCGGCGATAAATCTGCCTCTACGAGGCGGGTCATGTCGAGGGCCTCGAACATCGTCCGAGGGTGATGAGTTCGAAGCCGGGAGCGGATGTTGGGTAGAAGTCCCTGCATGAAGAAGCCCGGGTAGTGATCCGACGGTAAGCCCGGAACATGGGTGACGAGAGCCACGAATTCGTCAATGTAATCATCCAACGCACCTTGTTGGCACGCCCCCACACAACCGTTCAATGGCGGAGCCGAAATAACAGTTGTCGTAGCGGCGGATCATCTCCTGCTTGATCTCTGGCCAGGAGATTGTTAGGTTGGATTATCGTAGCCATCAGGCCCAATGTAAGGCAGAGCCGTCGAGTCCCACGATGGAGGTGGAGACCTTGTCCTGCTCGAGAGTATTGTGTAAGTCGAAGTACTGCTCCGCCTTTGTGATTCACCCAATCGGGTCTGCACCGGCAAAGGTTGGGAGGTCCAAGGCAAGGGTTGGACGGTCAGGTACAAACGGGGGAGCGGTCTCTCCGTTGTGCAGGGAAGGGGCCGTCCCGAGGATGGACGTGTCGAGGGTCGGACGTGCGGATCCGCTGGCGGACGCGGTGACAGGTGATTGGAGAGCGTCGAATTTGGCGTGGAGGGCGAGCAAGGAGGCATGCATGGAGGCCACGAGGAACTCCTGGGCGTCGACACGGCAGAGGAGGATTTCGGTTGCATTCTCCGGCGGTGTCTCCGTTGTGGATCGGGTCGCTGGGGCCATTACGTCCCGGGGTTGAGGCGGAGCAACTGCAGCGGACTGGAGGCGGTGGGGCAGCGACTGGGAGCGGCCCTGGTTTCGGCGGTGGCCGGTGGCCGGTGTGCGGTGCAGGACAGCGGCTCGGCGGCGGTCTGGACACCACGTGGAAGCGCGGTGCAGCAGCGGCGCGGGACGGCGCGTAACGCGAGCGTGGGGTGGTCGTGGTGCTGCGCTGGCTTCGAAGGGCGCTGGAACTCCGACGGCCGGTGGTGGCGGGCGGTCCGGCAGGTCAGACCACTTTGTTACGTTCCGGGGTGAGATGGGGGTGGGCGGCGGTCTGGATCGGGAAGAGGGAGAGAGGGAAAGTAAGAGGGGGAGAAAGAGAGAGAGAGCGAGAGGTTAGGGTTAAAGGTCTAAAGGAAGAGAGAAAACATTCATTCATCTGAGATACCGAATACAAGGTTCACGCGCCCTCTTATAGTGGCGAGGGGAGAATGCAAAAGGAAAAACTAAAATTAGGAAAGACACAAAATACTAAAAATGTGATAACCCAACATAGAACATAATAATTATTAATTATCCTCCGCGGTCTCGGTGGGTCCCTGTGATATACGCCCCCGACGGGTGTAGACTTGCCATTTGGGCTCGTCGTCGTGGAGATCTGTAACATATGGCGTGCCCGGATCGACGATCCGACTTCGTAGATGCGTCCGGATTCGCGTTGCGAATAATTTTCATATATAGTTTTGTACTTTTCTGTTTTTATTTCATGTAGTTTTTGTCCCCGAGACCAACGACAATCATAACCGTTGATTCCGGGTGCCCTAATTTTTATTTCATATAAATATAAGGTTTAGGGCTGTCGTCATTCCGATTGCTGAAATTTGGAGAGCCTTCTTCCTCATTTTCGGTGCTCGCTCTGCGGTGCCGACTCCTTGGAACCCCTTCGTGACGACTCCTTGGGTAAGTTTTGTATTTTTTGAATATTTCTCTACCTCCACCCTTCCTTTTTTGCTGTCCAGCCGCCGCTCACCCGCTGAACAGCCCCCAGCCGCCCCACCTCAACCGTCGTCCACCTCCTGAAACTTCCCCAGCCGCCCCACCACAAACATCCCCCACACCACAAACAGCCCCCACTTTGCTACATTCTGCCCTCTCCACAGCAGGCCACCGCCCAGTCCACCGCCCAGACCTGCTGCTGAAGCCTCCCTCCCTGTTTCAGCCACCGCCGGCCCTAAGTCCCCTCCCCAGGCCGCCTACCCGCCCTACCCCAAACAGCCGCCTGGCTGTTTTCAGCCCAAAACAGCCGCCTGGCTGTTTTCAGCCCAAAACAGCCGAGATCTGGCCGTTTATAGCCAGATCCAACCACCCAACTCTTCCCCTTTGCTTCCAGCACACCCCGCATCGTTGAACCACTTCCAAAAAAACCACCAACATCCATTCCAGCCCAGATCTGAGCAAACCAGCTCAGATCCAACCTCTTTCCTTCCCGATCCAGCCCTCTCAACCCCGACCATTCTTCCCCTTACTCGATCTAGTCACACCAAACCTCAGAATCCCTCTTTGAGCCCTCTAATGTTCAGATCTATTACATTGACAGCAGCCCTAATATTTTTATGGTGTTTTGTAATGGTTGTTTGGTTATTAACATTGTTACGGTTTGGATAATATGTGCTTGCGTGGAATTATAGTCTCTGATGTTATTTGTTTTTTGAAAAATCTCTAACTATAGAAAGGATTGATTCGCCACGCGCTCTTGTTTTGGCCCTCCACGCGGTGGAAAGCCTAAGCTTGTTTTGCCTTAAAATATTTTGCCTTGCCGTGAATTAATTGCGTGAGATGTTAGTATTTATTATCTAATTTGTGATCTAACCGTCAGACTTTTGCATAACATGTAGGGTTTGGTCGCAGATTTTCCGCCGTGTATAGATTCGCCCTGTTCATAAAGCATTCTATAGTATGACACCAATCTAAACATTCATCGGATCCTAAACGTTCGTCAATATCACTTGGGTGTGTGTGCCCTAGGCACTTAGGATAAATGCGCTCGTCATGCCACAGTTGTTTTATATTAGCGAGAGATGCTACCATTTCGGATAATTTTTTAATTCGAACATTTAGATTCTCCATATCATTCTCCAGTCTTATGTTAAATTTTAAATGATCGGCTATTTCCTTCACTTGAAATAATTTTTGTTTTATTCTCTCAAAAGTTATATTAATTGATTTTTTTAATGCTTTTAAAACAAAAGGAAACCTCCTACAAAATAATAATAATAATATCTCAAATAATTTACCTTTTTTATATAAATTTAAGCTCAGATGGAATTTATTGTTTTGTTTACTTTTTTAAAAAAGAAAATCGGATCTACCGACTCACGATATGAGTGAGTCGCCTAGCTCTGATACTAAAATGATGTAAACCAAGTTAGGGTTTCAAAATATTAATTAGTTAATCAAAATATTTTATTTTTTCATGAAGATAATTTTATGATTTTTTTAAATTTACGTGGAATTTCAATGAACCAAAATCGAAGTTCTCGCGCGTAGTCACTTCCTAGCAACAAATTTCACAAAATCGTTAATCGTTACTTGTAAAAGGTTCTTTGAGCATTTATCAATTTAAATCGTCGCGAGAGTTGTAGAGCCACAAGCAAAGACACACATAACAATTTATGAAAACAAAACGGTAATTAAAGCGATTAGAACGTTCGGGACAAGCTCTTTAATTATTCAGGTTAGACGCATAAATTTAAAGCTAAATGAACGAGCAAGAAATTTGCAAAGGAAACCACAAGAGGGCAAGTCCAGTCCAAGCCCAGCAAAAGAGGTAAGCCAGTTACAACCGGCTGATTGCGGGCAGAAATTGATGTATTCGGAAGTAGCCAGCAGGGGGGTGTTGACGTAGGTTTCTCCTGCCGCTTGCTAGAAGTCCTTGCTTGAGTCGGCAGAAGCCAGCCACAGGAGGAGCCAATGGTCGTCGGAGGGAAGTGAGGAAGTTTCCTTCTGGTGTTGACGACTGGAGACCGGAGATCGAACTGTACACGCGACGACTTGCGGGAACAACGGAGCCACTGGTCGCATAAATTGGACAAGGGGTTGACGAGCTCTGCTGGACCGCCGATGAGGAAGTAGGTCGTGACGGGCAAAGCGGTTGTCGTCGGAGGGCTAGACAGCGTCCATTGCTAGCAGTACAAGAGGAGCAGGGATGAGCCGGCAATGTAGAAGATTGATTAAAGAAATCAATCTCTACTGTCCGGTCACCTTCCTCTATCGTGAAACCCGTTTTATAACAACAAAATATATTTTATTATATATATTTTTTATTTCTTCACATTGATTTCTTTCCAAAATATCTCTTAAGCAACTGATTGGCACATATTTCTCCAAAATTCTCTCGGTTATCTGAGTACGATGTGGATCTCCTTACAAATATTATTTATGCATCATTAAATAATTTAAGCTTGCCTCTACCGTCCTAACTACCTAAATTTTCGGACCTATTTATTCAGGGTTTCATCGGCCAGTCAAACCGATGAGTCAAATCAAGTACATGAAATGAGAACGAGTACATGAAATGAAAAACCAAAATAAAAATAACTATACGGGTAAGAATTACGTTGTGACGAAGGGTACATCATCAGCTCCCTTTTTCACGAATCCATGAGGGAATTTCTTGTAAACCTCCTCATCAAACTCACCATGGAGAAATGCATTCTTAACATCCATTTGGTGAAGATCCCAGTCCTTGCAAGCCGCGCATGACAACAAAACCCGAATAGAGTCCATCTTCTCCACAGTAGCGAAAGTCTCATAGTAGTCAATTCCCTGATTCTGGGTGTATCCCTGAGCAACCAACCGTGCCTTGTACCTTTCAACCTCTCCATCTTTGTTCTGTTTGACCGAAAATACCTATCTCGTGTCAATAGCTTTTTTGCTAGGAGGAAGAAGGGAGACATCTTAGGTATGGTTCTTATCCAAGGCAGACATTTCCTCTTTCATAGCCCGAGTCCATACTGGGGATACCCAAAGCTTCCTGTCATGTCTTAGGAATAACAACCAAGCAAAGAGAAGATACAAAAGTCTGACGGGTCGGGGTAGGATGGTGGTAAGGCACATTATTAGTAATAGGATGTTTAGTACGCAACCTTTCAACAATGCAAGAGTAATATGCATATCAACATCCTCAGAATCTGAGCTAGAAGCGGGCACATGTACTGGTGGAATTTTAGTAGCCTGTATACCTGAGGAACGTCGGTGGTATACGTGAGGAAAAGGAGAGATCAGAGTATCGGGTAGAGGAACAAGGATAGGGGGACTCGGTTCCTGTGGAGGAGATAGCTGCGGTGGCTGAGGAGGAGGAAGAGGAATAACAACGTCATCACTACTCTCCCCCTGACAAGGAGATTGAGTCGATAGTAAAAAATACAATTCTCCTTCCCGAAAAGTAATATCCATAGTGCACAACATACGCCTGGAGGGGGGATGGTAGGCTTGGTAGCACCAATACCCTTCCGTTGTGGAGTATCCAAGGAACACACAACGATGAGCTCGAGGGCCCAGTTTGTCTCGATGAGGCGAATGGATTTGCAAAAAACATACACATCCAAATACACAGTGTGGCAGATTGGAAGTGTAAACAACAATCATGGTAGAGAATCGAGCTAGGGGAGTAGCATAGTCAAGAACACGTGAGGGAAGCCAGTTGATAATGTGGGCAGCGGTAAGGACAACATCACCCCAATAGGATTTGGGAAGGTGCATCGTCGCAAGCAGACAACGAGCAACATCCAAAAGATGTCGGTTTTTCCGTTCGGCCACTCTATTTTGGGTAGAGGTGTGGACACACGCGGTCTGATGGATGATACGATGACTGGTAAGATATGAGCTAAACGCCCCATGATGTCATATTCCCCCCATTATCACTTTGAATGACACGAATAGAGCCATTAAATTGGGTCTGAACCATTTTATGAAATGTCTGAAAACAAGAGAAAACATCACTTTTTTAACAAATACACTCAAGTTGTGTGAGAAAAACAATCAATAAAAGTGACAAACCAACGAAAGTCAGATATAGATAAAACGGGAGACGACCTTCAAACATTAGAATGAACAACAACAAACGGGGTGGTATTAGGTGAAGAAGATAAATGGGATGAATTATGTCTCGCATGTTTAGACATATCACAAACATCACATACAAAAGTTTGTAAAAAAAGGTAAAAAAACAGGAAACAATTTTTGAAGATAGGTAGAAGATGGATGTCCAAGGCGTAAGTGCTAGCGGCGAACATCATCAGCTGTAACATTAGAGCGGGAGAAGGCCTGAGAAGGAGGCTGAAGATCCAAGTAATACAAACCACCGCGGTTCCTACCACAAACAATGTTCCGCTTCGTACCCAGTTTCTGAAAAACACAGGTATCAAGAAAAAGTGTTACAGAGCAGTTAAGGGATCGAGTAATATTGCTAATGGAGAGTAAATTGCGAGTAAAAGAAGGAACATGGCGAACGACTGGAAGTGAAATGGCGAGGGAACATGAAATATAGCCTTTGCCAGCAATAAGAGACAACAAGCCATTGGCAGAAATGACTTTGTCCTTATCAGACAAAGAAGTATAAGAGAGAAAACCTGAAGAGGAACCGGTCATGTAGTGGGTGGCACCAGAATCAATCACCCACTTTGAAGATGAGACAGTGGCCGCATGAGCACTCGACATAACAACAGAAGCATGGGAAGCAGAAGCACCCGATGGCAGATCGGGTTGAGAGTGGAGCAGGCGGCAGAAAGCAATCAAGCATCCAATTCATGAGCAGCGAACTGCCTAGAAACAACACGGGAGGTCTTGTCGTAATTATCTGTAGAGTAAGAAACAACATGAGGCTTGGGGACACCCTGGCGATGACCCCACGTCCTGGGCCCCGATCACGTCCACCTCCACGCCCACGAGGGGCAAGATGTGGGTGGAATTTGTAGCACACCTCCCGAGTGTGGCCTTTGCGGCCACAATAATCTCAAGTAGTAGTAGACAAGTCAGGACTAAGAGCATGACCACGACCAACACTAGTCAGAGCAGAGCGATCAGGATGAGCACTAACATTGAGGGACTTCTGACGATCTTCATCACAAAGGACCACATTGAAGGCCTCCTGAAGAGACGAGAGAGGGGAACGGTGAAGGATGTATGTCTGCATCACATCGAACTCCATGTTCAGTCCCATCAAGTAGACATGGAGACGAAAGTGGTCCTCCCCTTATTGCAACTTGACAGCATCAACAATGCATGCTGAAGTGAAATGCGCAAAGTAATCCAATTCCAGATACAAGCGCTCGAACTCCGAAAAAAAAGACGACACCGTCATAGAACCTTGTCGTATTTCCAAAATGCGGCGAGTAAGTTCATAGACCTGTGTAGAACTTCCAATTTGTGAGTATGTCTTACGGACGTGTGTCCAGATCTCGAAGGCGGAGTCCATCAGCATGTAACTCTGATAGTGATAGACCTTTGGAGACATCGAGTGAAGAAGCCAGGAGACAACCAAAGAATTTTTGGAGTCCCACCGCTTCTAGGAGGGATCAGTCTTTGGGGCTCCTTAATTGTTCCATCAATATAACCAAACATTTGATGGCTGCGAATGACATGTTGGGCAGCTCTTGACCATTCGAGGTAGTTTATGTCATCCAATGGTACCGTAATAATCTTCAAGGAACCAGAGTGACCATAGGATCACTGAGGGTCACCCATTTGAGGTTGAATCACACCTGGCGACGGGGCAGAAGAATCACTCATATTGACAGACACCAGAGATTATCTCAAGCAGTGAACAGAAACAGCGCAACTCTCAGGAATGGCCAGACAAGTGTCGTCAGACAACACAACAAGCAAGAACCACTGGACATCACAACAACATGGACAGGAACTGCGACAAAAGGCTCTGGGAGAACAAGCGGCAACCTCAGGGGATGTCGATGGACACACAGTAGTAGGAGCCGCCGAAAAAACAAGCAGGATGCCAGGATCTGTGTCGACCCCTCTAGCTGTCGGATCAACGAAGGAGAGAAATGACCGGACAAGATCAGGGAAGAATGGACAAGCAGGAACTCCCGACAGGATCAGGGAAGAATGGATCTGCATTAATATCCAAGGAACTGATGCTCTTTAAAAGAATGCCATAGTTTCGACAATGTAGGAAATAATGATTTATTCTTTTTGAGTATCCCAAAGACCCTTATATATGAGTAAATGTATATGGTGTAGAAGTATGGAAGGTCATGGATAAAATTACAATAATAAAAGATATTAGAATCCCCTTCAAGTTGGGAGCATAGGGATTGTTAAATCTGAGCTTGCCCAAGAAGTTCTGGAATGTAAAACTTATGTAAAATCTCACCATAGTTTTCTTAGATCATTGAAGAGCTCAACTAGTTGTTAAGACAATGGTGCGTGAGTAAATATATTAACTTTCTTCTCTCACCTATCTTGAACAAAGTGAGTATCAACCTCATATGTTTAGGCTGCTCATGAAAGGCATGATTTACTTTGTAATTTGAGTAGTTGCATTCTTATTATAGAATATGAAACTTAGAGATGATATAATATTAACTGAAATTCTATTGAAGTGAATGTATAATTTATGAGACAAAACACTCAATTACTTGATATTATACTTCATTGAGCATCAACAAATTGCTTCTTTATTTTTCATGAAATAAATTTGTTGCTAATAAATTTGGATAACCATTGGTAGAAAGATGATAATCAGTTGACCACTTGACCCAACACAACTACTATCAAATAATCCCTGCAGGATTAAAGATTTTTTTAGTTTTAATAATAAACCATGCTCATGAGCTTTCTTCAGGTAACGAAGGATATGAAGGACAACTTCCCTTGAGTAACAATAGGGACCCTACATAAATTATCTGCCACAACTAATGACTTATGAAATGCCAAATTTGGTAGCTTAAAGGTTCCCTTCAAGTCGCCTGTGTCCAGTAGGATCTGGAAAATGATGTTTATAAAATAGGTAGAAATTTGATATTTGGATATATGAGTGTCACTTGGTTGACATCCCAATAATCCGTTTTTTGAACGATCAAGGACATTTTAACTGCAAAAGGGATATCCATTCTTTGTGTGAATCCGAGTAGTAGAGGTATCTATGATTTTTTGTTTGAAATTGCCCTTGACAGGTGTTGTTTGATAGCAAGTATACCTTGAGAATTAGCACTACTGAGTATTACCACTAGTGACAGTGATTTCGTGAATGAGCAAACTTCCAACGTCTTACCCGAGAGAATGTTTGATCCCATAACAGAGATGATGCAAGACAGGTAACTAACAACCTACACTTGCAATAAGAGAACTTATAAATAATATTCCACAGTAATCTCATTCAATTAGAGTTTTTAGTAAGGGAACAAATATTGCAGTACACGTGGGAAAGTGCTGGTAAATAAATATTTAGAACAAACAAAGCCCGAAGTCTTGGGATCCTTGGCACAAATTTTAGAAACCAATGTTTGTAAATAAAGTAGCGAATCAATCATGCAATTCAATATAAAGCATTTACAACCCAATGGATAAACTCACATTCTTACAGGGTAAAGACTTGGTGGTAATTGAGAGAGGAATTTGAAGTTGGAGTGAAGGTGAAAGGCTGAATAGTGGCTGGTTTGTTGCTGGCATTAAGAGATATCCACACTTTGATTAATCTTCAAGAGCTATTAGGGGATGTATATGGCTGTGTAGGAGTTGGGAAAGATTGGGATTGTTTGTAGAGGGGCAATTGGTTTAGGCTACAGTAAAATGGGGAAATGGGTGGGATTTCAATGGTTGGAATGGGATTCAAGCAGCAGATTCCAGCCCAGAATGCCTTTTTGGTCTGAAAACCTGTTGTACTTGGTTGTCCGGTGATTTATAGTCGACTGGAGAACATGGGAATGCTTCCTGCTGCTGCACTGTATATGGAGCCGTGTTCTCATTGATATCTGGGGCTGGGAATTGTGGTAGAGAGGGGCCAGCATTTATATTATAATTCTGAATGAGTTTAGGCTGGAACAGATTTCCTGTGTCTGGAAAACTTCTGGATGTGCGTGTGAACTAGGAAAGGGAGTTGGGGACGTGGGCAGTGGGATTGGGGAAGTTCTGGGAGTGGGGAGTTACTCGGCTGTGGAATTGGGAGAGAAATGGGGCTCTGCTGAGTGACTGGATGAGGTTGGATGCAGTATCGGTGAGGGTGATGAGTAACTGCCAGGGGAGGTAGGGGGATGGACTGGGAATGGATACAGGAAGCTAATAGCTGCCTCCAATGCGGCAATGGCTGAAATTGATTCACGTGAGTGGGCTGCAGGAGATTCATGGTTAGGAAATTTTTTGGTGGCTTGTTATTCCAGTGGGTTAGCTAGTTGTAGTAAGGGGAGGGGGAAGTGGTTAGAGAGTTATTATTGGAGGTAGAGGAGGGTATGGGTGGTAAATAAGTTGGTTGCAGAAGTTATGGGTAGTTGCTTTGATTGCTAGGTAGTTATGGGAAATTGGAGTAGTGGTGGTGGTTGCCGGCTAGAGTTTGTGGTGGCCGGTGGTGGTGGATGACTCCGGAGGTGGCGGTGGTGATTGCCGGAGGTGGGGTGGATGCCTTGGCTTGGCCGGCCAAGAGGTGGAAGGGGAGGGAGATATCCAAGCTTCGCACCTGGATTCTGGTTTTGGCATTTGTGATTGAAAAAGGGATTTTTCTCTCCAACTTTAGAGGTCTTCTAATGAGCGTTCTCTCTATTTATAGACTAAGGCGCCGTCACGGGCGGTCATGATTCTCCAAGCATGACAGCCTCAAAAATACATTAAAATAAAATTTATAAAAATAAAAAATAACGAAAATTCATGAATCGCAGATCCACACTAAATGAACGGCTTGGATCATCATGTAGGCTCTTCCATGACGTGATCCCCATCAGGAGATTTCTTGAGTGAGCAAACCAAATTCTCCTCCTTTCACTCAAATGCATGAGGTTGTGTATAAAAACCATCTCCCCATCGTGTAAGAGTGCATTTTGACCTCTGATTGATGTGGAGGCAAATTATTAGTAGAAAAACAGCAATATATCCCTCCTATCAGGAGGTTTCTTGAGTGAGCAAACCAAACTCTCCTCTTTCCGCTCAAATGCACGAGGTTGTGTATAAAAACCATCTCCCCATTGTGTAAGAATGCATTTTTGACATCTGATTGATGTGAGGCCAATCAATAGTAGAAAAGCAGCCATATACTGAGCTGAGCAAACTTCAATTTAGCCACACGAGAAAATACGTACCAAGAAAATCAATTACATATTCTTGAGTGAACTCTTTGGCAAAAGAGATGAGACTTAATTTGTTCAGTGCTCATCTGGGTTTGCTTTACTGTAGAAATCCACAGGCACTTGACTGCTTTACAACCCGGTGATAGAATGCCTACTCAATCTGTACAAGTCTGGTGCTCAATGTCCCATCTGGGTTTGCTTTACAGTAGAAATCCATGGGCGCTTGAATGCTTTACAACCTGGTGATATAGTGCCTACTCAATTTGTACAAGTTTGGAATCCTGCATTTATTGTCCTTTTAGATTGGCCATTTGCAAACTAAGTAAAGATTTCTCAGAATATAACCTAATCTCAAAATTTTGGGCAAACAAAATATTCATATAAACATATATTTATAAATAATGCTACTCCCACTTTGTTTCTTTTAGCTGTCTCCATTTTTTTAAGTGAAGACATGGTGTCTATTTTTAACTTTTATCTGTGTATATTAAGTTAGAAGGGGAACCTTGGCCCCTTGGCACACTCATTAAGGTGTCGCCATGTGACCTTGAGGTCACGGGTTCGAGTCCCGGAAGCAGCCTCTTGCAAAAAATGTAGGGTAAGGTTTGCCTACATTTCAGCCCTGTGGTGGGACTCTTCCCCGGACCATTGCTGCGCGGGGATGCTTTGTGCACCGGACTGCCCTATATTAAGTTGACCTATAAGACTAGCGTTCAGAAAGTTCAGCTTGTGTTGAAAAGGTATAACCTTGCCCTTTAGGTTAAAATTGGATGAACTGTAGTTTGGATTCACAAATTCTCAGTTGGGCATTCAATCTTATGGTCTCTAACTCTTTTAAATGTTTGATTTGGATCATTTTTTTCATATGATTTTCCTATTTGATTTCATCACAATACCATTGCCATATTTTATGGCTGAGTACAATCTTATGGTCATCAACATCTACAGAATGTTAAGGCTTTTTTAAGAAGAGGGACAGCACGGGAGATGCTAGGCTATTACAAAGAGTCAATAGAAGGTCCTCTCTCTCTATCTCTCTCTGTTGTTTGCGCATTTTTTTATCATGTGTCAGTTTGTCCTGTACACATAAAACTTACATTTGACATAACATTTTGTACATCTAAGATGATTATATGCATTTTATATCAGCATCGAACATTGTGTTTGGTTCCATGTTTTTGCTTTTAAAAACATTTACACCCTCGTGATTGCGTGCAACTTAAAAGGTGCTAGTGACTTCTTTAGATGCCACATTTTGATCATCTAGATGTCACTATTTGAAGACATAGTTATCTACTTATCTTATAGAAAACTAGCGGCAATGGTACAGCAAATTTGAAAACAAAATTTCAAAAAATACAGTAAATAGTAGGAGGTGTTAAATTGTTTATACTAATTCCAGTTTCAGGGAAAATCAGTTTTATCCACTCAACCTCCCCGTCTATTGTGAAATGGACCAAATGATTTAATGAAGTGATCTTAGTAATTATCTTCATTGTTAAAAAAGTAAGGGATGTGTTATGTGCTCACCGGAGTAGTGTTCGCCTGTTCGGAGGCTTAGATAATGGCGTAGGATAACGTGGAGCCGAAACTGCGGCTCCCTAGGCAGGGTGTGCTCGGGAGGAGAGAACTACTAAAATCTTACACAAAACAAAAAGAAATTGATAATACTTCTTGGATGGCATTCCACTAGTCAAGTTGTTAAGACGTGACAACATTGGACTCAAGTATAAAAATACCCTTCAATGAAATAAAATAATCTACGCTAGACTCGATTACATTTAATGAAGACGTGACACAATATTAATAAAATACATAATTATGACGCAGTTTGATACGCCTATGGTTATCGAAGAGAAAGGGGGAAATAGAAATGATGATAATTCACTAAGAGGAACTCGTCTTAGTCAGCCCTAGGCATCTTCACATTAAGATCCAAGTCCAAGATAATCCAAATAAAAGACAAAGGGGTGTCTATGTGTGTGTGTGTCCCCACATAATGGCAAATACGTAAACACGACAAAATGCAATGTAAACACAAACATGACATCTCCAAGTGTAACAACCGCTCCATCCAGTCATCTCATGCTCTGGTTGGTTTCCTCCGAATGTAGACCTGCCAAATTGTGTCGGCTCCTTCAAGACCCTCCCCGTTCACCTCCGTATCAATACCCTCGTTTGAAAATTTGTCTTGTCCTCAAGGCAAAACTCCAAAAATTAACTGCGGAATTTGTCACGGTCCCACCGAGTCGCGTCGGAGGATGGTCGTTGTCATGCAACCAACACTCACTCCCACCTCCCGGTCGGTTACCGCATCCAGCTTGCGATCCAGGATGACTTCAGGCAAGTAGATAATGGAGCCATTTGAGCCGATATTTGTGGGGGGGGGGGATTCTCGGCAGTTTGGTCGCCTATCACTCGTTTGAGCTGAGAGACGTGGAAGACCGAGTGGACTCGTCTGTGGATCAGAAGTCGGAGGCGGTAGGCCACCTCGCCATGTGAGCGATCACCTCAAAAGGACCATAGAAATGGACTGACAATTTGGGATGGATTCGGTGGGCCACCGAGGACTAACGATTCGTGCAGAGCTTGATGAAAATCGAATCGCCACCTAAAATTGGATGTGGCGCAACGTTTGTTGGCTTGATGGAGCATCTTCTGCTGAGCGGCGTGGAGGTGGGTCTTCAAAATCCGGAGGGTGTCATCCTGTGCCATGAGTAGCTCCTGCGCTGGACCCACATGGAACTGTTCGGGAAGATGCTAGAGGACGGTGGATGGCCATAGACGGCCTGAAAAGGAGTAATGTCAGTGGAGTGTTGGAAGGAGGTGTTGTAAGAAAATTCTGCGCAGCCCAACCACTTGATCCAATCCCGCGGCCGTTTCAAAGTAAAGCAGTGTAAATAGGGTCTCCAAACAACGATTCAGAACCTCGGACAGGTCGTTCGTGTACGGATGGTATACCGAACTCATCTGAAGTTGTGTCCCTTGCAATTTGAACATCTCTTGCCCAAAGGAACTCATGAAGATTGGGTCTCGATCACTGACAATCGATCGAGGAAAGACGTGGAGGCGCACCACCCCAGCTAGGAAGGCTTCTGCCACCACTGGTGTCGTGAATTGGTGTCGCAACAGATGAAAGTAGTCGTACTCGGAGAGGCTGTCCACCACTACAAAGATGCAGTCGAACCCGGAGCAGCGTGATGAAATCCATGGAGAATTCTTCCCAAATGAGCTTGGGAATGTGTCAGGGCTGCAAGAGCCCCCCCCCCCCCCCCCCCCGGAAATGTCAATTCATACTTGGCTCGTTGGCAAATTAAACCGGCCGCAACATAATCTTCCATATGACTCTTCGTACCTTTGCAATAAAAAGCAACCGCGATGCGGCAGTATGTGAGCAACACTCCTATGTGTCTGGGGGATGGTTTAGTGTGATATTCGGCGAGGAGGCGCGGAATGCTGGCATAGGAGGTTGAGAGGACCATGTAACCCTTGTAGAGTAACGACCCCCGATGAGAGTATATAGAGGGCACAAAGAACCATCCGTCCGTAGAAGATCAATGAGCACCCGTAGTGTCGGGTTGGCCTCAACTTCCCTTTGCAAGATGGACCCCTATTGCCAGATGGTGCGGGAAATGGTTGTCAACTCGGAGGCATCTGGTTGATGCGATAGTGCGTTCGACGCCAAGTCCGTCTTGCCTGAACGGAACTCGATTATAAAATCATATCCCAATTATTTCGCCATCCAAACTTGATGCGAGGGAGTAGTCATCTTCTGACTGAGGAGGTACCGCAAACTCTGGGTGTTTGTTTGCCCGACGAAGGGCCGCCCCAACAGGTAAGGTCTCCAGTGCTGAACTGCGAGAATGTGTGCCATCAACTCATTGTCATAGGCGGAGCAGGAACAGGCGGTCGCGGAGAAAGATTTGTTGAAATAGGCAATGGGTTGACTGGCTTGCATGAGTACCGCCCCGGCACCAGCACTCGATGTGTCGCACTCCATGAAAGACTGAGATAAATCTAGCATTGTCAAGATTGGGACCGTCATCAAGGCCCAATGTAAGGCTGCAAATGCGGCGGCTACCTCCGTGGATCAATGGAAGGTAGGGTCGCCCATCATGCGAAGCAGTCGCATGAGAGGGAGGTCTAGCTTGTCGTAATCACGAATGAATCGATAGTAGTAGCCCGTTAGTTCGAGGAAGCCCCAGACATCCTGTACGGCTCGTGGTAGTGGCCACTGTAGGACCGTCGTGACCTTGTCGGGTTCCATCACTACCCCCTTGGCCGACACCGTATGGCCAAGGTAAGATATCTCTCATTGGTCGAATGCACACTTCTTCATATTGGCCACTAACAAATGACGATGAAGCGTCGCCAAGGTGAGCTCCAAATGTCGCAGGTGGTCCTGCCATGTCAGACTATACACAAGTATATCGTCAAAAAATACTCGTACATACTTACGGATGACCTATTGAAAGATGTCGTTCATATTCGCCTGGAAGGTAGAGGGCCCATTGATCAGGTCAAAGGGGGTGACCAAGAATTTGCAGTGCTCGTCATGAGTATGGAAAGCGGTCTTCTGAATGATTGGTGCACACACCGGAATCTGGTGGTACCCAGATTGGAGATCGATCTTGGAGAAGTGGTGCCACACAACTCGCCCAAGAGCTCCTGGATGACTGGGAGTCTGGGATGAGATACTTGTCCTCTATGGTGGCTCTGTTGAGGGCTTGGACCGACCTCGAGAAGGGGCTAACACTAGGGCATATCAGACTGGCTGTCAACATCTTAGACACGAGTTGCTCTATCTTGTCCTTTTGGACATGGTCGTGATGGTATTGGCATAAACAAGATCACCTAGGTACCGTCCTAAAGCGGAATCCGATGGTCGGTGGGGTGTGATGATGGAAGGCCCGAGAGAGGTGTCAATAAAGAGGCACAAACTGCTCCAAGATGTGGGATAGTTCGGACGGCGGTGGAGGCCGGTCTTACATGGCGATGTCGTCCGCTATCAGAGCAATGTGCCACGGGATGGCTTGAAAGTCCACCTAGTGCACTGCGTCTCACGAAATGAGACGGTGACACACTGGAGGGCTGCCTCCCTCATGAGTGTGCAAGTGCGGTGGGCCCGCTGAACAGACATTCGTATGGAGACCCAATTGTGTTGAATGTCTCCCAAGGTTTGCAACCTTGCCATGTCGAGAATGACGTCCACCCCACTCAGTGGAAAGACGTAAAAATCCGCGGATACGCCATACTATCCCACCTACAGCGGGAGGCCGCGACAATGACCGCTTGTCCGTTACCGTCAGCCTCACTTGAGGTAGACGAGGAAGGACGTGGTAGAGTCGGAAACCAAATTCATACGTGTCACAAAGTCCACAGAGACAAAGTTGTGGCTTGCGCCGCTGTCGATCGCAAGTACCACTAGAGTCCCCTGAAGATACCTCTAGAGATTCATGGTTTGTGGACCGGAGATGCCCCTAAGAGAGAGGTGTGAGAGATCCAACCGCAGGGGGTTGGAAGGTGTCAGATCTGTCTGGTTGTGGTCCTCCAGGACTAGAGCATCAAAATTCACCATCGTGATCTCATCCTCGTCTTCACACATGAGCACCCACAACTCCTTAAGAGGGAAATCATGTGTCGGGGAATAAGATTGTTTGAAACGAAAACACAAACTCTTGCTACGTAGATCATTATATTCCTGAGAGAAGAGGCGGTCGATGGGGAGTGTATGGTTTAGGTGGTTGATGGGCCGGAGGGGTCGGGTCATCCGTAGGAAGTCGTTGAGATGTTGGTTGTGATAGCAATTGAAGATTTTTTGTATATTCACAATTAGCAATGGTAATATATATGCATGTACAAGGGAGGGTGATCCTAACACCCGAGGTGATTCTAAGCTAACACGACTACTCATAATATACAACATATCTACCCCCCCCCACCTCCCCCACACAAACTCAAAAGGGGTCATACATCGAGAGTTTGGACAGTAAATAAGCATGATGAGTCATCATATGCCGCTTTGTCATCAAATCTGTAATCTGCTGCGCTGAAGGAATAAAGGAAGGGGCAAGAGCGTCACGACCATAGTGCTCACGTAGTTAGAAAGCATCCACCCCCATATGCTTGGAGAGAGAATGTTTCACCGGGTTTAGAGTAATTTGAATGGCCATGTGGAGAAGCCAACAGAGCTAAATAATATCCTCAGCGGTGGTAGTCATTGCTCGAAGATCAGCCTCAATGCTGGAGCGAGAAACATCAGTCTGTTTCTTGGACTTCCATGCAATCAGTGAAGAACCCAAGAATAGACAAAAATTAGTGGCAAAACAACGGTCAACAGGATCACTGGCCCAGGTGGAGTCAGAGTAAGCACGTAGCTGTAGAGAACTACTGCTGAAGAAGAGACCACGAGAGGTCGTCGCCCGAAAATAGCGCAGGAGCCGCAACAGATGACCATAATGCACAGAGGTGAGCGCACTAACAAACTGGCTCAACACATGAACATCATGGGCAATGTCGGGTCGAGTAATGGTGAGATAGACGAGTCTCCCCACAAGGTGGCGGTATCGAGTAGGATTAGAGAGTGGAACCCCATCATCCGGACGCTAAAGGTAGAGCTCCATAGGGGTGTCCACTGTGCGAAAGTCAGAGAGAGCAGCCCGAGCAAGGAGATCTGATGTGTAGCGCTGCTGAGAGAGATGAAACCCGCGATCTGTAGAGCTGCCTCAAGACCCAAGAAGTAGCTCAGTTGTTCAAGGTCAGTCATCTGAAACTGCTGCTAAATGTGTTGCTTGACGAAGGCCGCATGAGAAGGATCTTCACCAGTAAATCAGTAATAATCATATCATCCACGTACAATAACAAAAGAGTCCGACCACGAGAGGAGTGCACAAACAGAGTTGGATCATGTGGACATGGCTGGAAACCGGCGGCTATAATGGCTGAACTGAATTGCGCAAACCACGCGCGGGGCGCCTGCTTGAGCCCATAAAGAGCTCGCCTCAAGCGGCAGACAAGGCTTGGAGGAGAGGATAGACCCGGAGGAGGAAGCATGTATGCCTCCTGCTGAAGATCACCGTGAAGAAATGCATTCTTCACGTCGAGCTGTGATAGAGACCAGTAGCGAACAGTTGCAACAATAATAAGATTCCAGACTGTAATCATGTGAGCAACTGAAGCAAAAGTCTTGTCCTAGTCTCTCCCCTGTTCATGCTAAAAACCACGAGCAACAAGCCGATCCTCTTACCTTTCCACAGAACCATCGGAGTGAGTTTTGACCTTAAAGACCCACTTGCAAGTAATAGGAACAACGCCAGGTGGAAGAGAAACAAGCTCCCATGTACGAGTGTGCTCAAGCACCTCCAACTCAGCAGACATAGCAACCTGTCACTCAGGTATCTGGGTAGCCTCATGGTAGGAAGTCGGTTCTGGAGTACTGTAGGCAGTAGCAGGAAGGGAAAGTAGGTCCAGCGGTAGGGTAGCAAGGCTAAGGCGGTCGGGAGGACGCCTCTCACGAGATGGGTTGCGACGCACAAGAGGATCATCCATAGTGCACTCCCTGTAGGAGGTAGGCACTGAGTCTGGGGGTAGTAGGAGGCGAGGAGATAGGAGGAGGATGACGAGTATAGTGATAAGGAAGAGGAAAGACACGATCTCAAGTGGATAGCTCATCAGAGAGAGAAGTGTGTGATGGAGGAGTGAGGAGGTGACAGGAGTAGACTTCGGTAAGGAAAGAGGAGACAAAGTAGACTGCGGCAATGGAGAAGGAGGTGACGGAGTAGACTGTGGCAAGGGAAGAGGAGGTGGACATACCGGAGACGAGGATACATGATGTGGAAGAGATGTGAAGAGTGAGAAACTGCACGTCATAAGGAGTAACAGATGAGTGAGGTCGATGAAACAGAGGACACGAAGAAAGGGTGAGACTCATCAAAAGTGACATCACGTGAGATGTGAAGTCAACGTGTAATAGGGTCATAACATCGATAGCCCTTGTGTTCATTACTTGTATCCAAGAAAGACATAAGGAACAGACTGAGTAGAGAGCTTAGTACGCTCACGTGGAGAGAGTAGAACATAACATCGACAATCAGAAACACGAACACGAGTTTATTGTGGGGATCGAGAGTACAAACACTCACCGGGACACTTACCCTAAAGGAAAGTGGAGGGCTGCAGATTAATAAGATAGACAGCAGTGGAAACAGCCTCAGCCCAGAAGTGAGGAGGAACGTGAGAGGAGATAAGAAGGGTAAGCGAGTTGTCTCAATAATATGATGATGATTCCTTTCAGCAGGTGTCATTTTGAGTGTGTTCACTGAGACAGGCAAGCTGAGGGAGAATGTCGTGGGTAGCTAGCAGATCTCGAAAAGCATGAGAGAGATACTCCCCCCTGAGTCAGAATGGAAAATGTGTATAGAAGCAGAAAACTGAGTGCGCACCATAACATAAAAAGTAACATATATCAGAAAAAATTCAGATCGAGAATGCATAAAATAGACCCAAACAATAACGAGAGTAGTTATCAACGAAAAAAACATAGTACTGGTGTTCACCCTTGGATACAAAAGGTGCGGGTCCCCAGACATCAGAATGAACTAAATCAAAGGGATGCTTGAGACCTGGACTCACTAGGCATATAGGGGAGTTGTAGCTTGTTTACCTAACTTACAACCCGAACATAGTGAGATCGATCAAATAGAAACACGACCAAGGAAATCATGACTAATGAGAGAAGCTAGACGTGAACCACTGGGATGACCAAGACGGTGGTGCCACTGAGAGAAACTCATTGAAGGAAGATGCAAGGTGACGATCAAGTGGATGGAAGGTGGAGACGATCAAGGACGTACACCCCGCAATGAAGACGACCACCCCCAAGGAGTGCCCTAGTCAGACGATCCTGCACACTGCAGGTAAACTCATCGAAGGTAACTAGACAACTGTGAGATGTGAGCTGCCGGCGGATATGGGGTTCATGGATAATCTGGGTATGTATGCAACATCTAGAACATGAAAGTGGCTGGTGTGAAGGAGGCCACAGCTGGTGATGGGGTGAGTGATGTCATCTGCTACTATGATACTAGGGGCAGAGGAGGCAGGCTGACAGGACAAGAGGTGGGTGACATCATATGTTATGTGAAAGGAGGTTTCAGAGTCAAGCAACCAGTCGGAGGGGGAGATGCCTGCAGGGGCGGAGGCAGCCGGCTGAGAGGAGCGAGGCAGTGAAGTCTGCTGGGAGAACTGCTGGGCAATCAACTGAGTATGCTCAGATACAAAGAAAGACTGTGCCGGAACCAAAAAGTGAGCGAAAGGTGCACAATGGGGGGCACGTTGTTGACCATACTGCTGAGCCCTCCGAAGCTTGTGAAATTCAGATTTGACATAACCAAGCCACTGACAGTAGTTACAGCAGACAAACGTGTGACATGAAGCACCGGACTGAGTTGTAGAAGGTGTCGGAGGAGGACAAACACCGAAAGCCATTTGGATGTTCAACCGGGGAGGTCGGTGCTGTGAAAACAACGGATAAGAAGGTTGCGGAGTGTCAGAAGGCCGACGGAAAGGCAAGAGAGCAGGCTGTAGAAGACGTGGGATGAGGAATCACAGTTGATCGGCTGAAAAGCCAAAATCAGCGGAATCAGCGAAATCAGACGGGTTGCAATAGGCAGTGGAGAGCTGCGTGTAGCGGAGATAGGCTGACGTCGGGGTGCAGGAGGCAGCGTCGGGCTGCAATGGAGAGCAGGAGGCAGCACGTTCTGCCGGGCTGGGATCGGTAGCAGCAGCGGAAAGCTCGACGGAGAGCAGCTAACAGTCGGCGACAAGAATCAGGACTGGTCGGCGACGGGAGCAGCGACAGGTCGGCAACGGAAACAGCGATTCTGAAGGAAACGACGGCATGGAACAACGGCGGGTCGGCGATATCGGGCGATCGATCGGCGCGACGGGATCGATCGGCAACCTGATAGAATCGGCGACAAGATGGAATCACGACGACGGGATCAAATCGGCGAGACGGGATCGAACGTATCAATCGGGAATTGCGACGGGAGATGCGCAGTCGCGGCTAGCGTAAACCTAGCTCTGATAACATGATAAGAATTGAAGATTTTCTGTATATTCACAATTAGCAATGGTAATACATATACATGTACAAGAGAGTGTGATCTTAACATCCGATATGATTCTAAGCTAACACGACTACTCATAATATGCAACATATCTAACAGGTTGGAGGAAGGAGACACGGGAAGAGGAGGCGGTGGCCGTCGGAGTAATGCGAGACCGGTCAATGGGCCGAACTTTAAAAGTAAGCCTCAACCAATCGGGCGACCTCAGTGGCATCTGAGATGTCCTGAGGGTGATGAGTATGGAAGCGAAATAGGATGGGCGATTGAAGTCCTTGCAAGAAGAAGCCCGTGTGGTGATCCGGGAAAACCGGGACCATGGTTGGTCAACTCGACGAAGTGGTCGATGCATTGATCCACCGAGTATGTGTGGCGAAAGGCGCACACGCTATCAACCGCATTGCCGGAGTAGCGGTGGTCGTAGCGTTTGACTAACATTTTGAGATCGGTCTAATATAGAAGCGGGGAGTAGTTGTGGGGCCACGGAACCCAATGTAATGCGAAACCATCCATGGCCAGAAGCATCAAAGAGACCTTCTGGTTGTCGGGTGTCTCTTGGATATCGAAGAATTGCTCGGCCTTGGCGATCCACCCAAGGGGGTTTGACCTGTTGAAATGGGGGATCTCAAGGGCACGGGGCGCGTGAGACGTGGCAAGCGCGGCCCACGTCGGAATCGGCGGAGGTGTCGTCGAACGGCCCACGAAGGTGGAGGGGTTTTTCGAGGGTGAGAGTTGCAGAGCTTAACTGGACGTGCGGTCGTCGCGGGATTCCAACTTCTAAAGAATGGTGGTCATGGTCGCCTACATTGAAGCCAGGCGGGACGATTGATCGTTGAGGGAGGACTATTCATCCAAATGGCGTTCGACGGTGCCAAGCGTTGATCCTTCATGGCGCGCGTGGTCGGGCAATGCGAGGAAGGTGCCAGCGGCAGGCGGAACGAGCGCCGAAATCGCCGACTGCAAGCAGCAGACGGCAAGGGAGGCGATGCTGAAATAGTTCAAGGTCGAAGAGGCACTAGAGATGTGCGAGCGCGGGTCGGAACAGCGCAAGGTTGGAGCTGCGCGATGAATTATAAGGAGCATTGAATTATCCTCGATGTTAGAAATGCAATCTAAAGAATTCTTGATTAAAACATGCAAGTCGAACCGAAATAGAATTATTCGGGTTTCGGTTTGAATTTCGGATCCGTGAACAACATTGGTCTGGGTGTGGTTTTTACATTTTATTATCTGGACCGGAACTGGAACCGGAACCACAACATGCAAGTCTCAAGCGGTTTCAAGATTTTTAGACTCGAACCGAAATAGAATTGAACCGTAACCCGTTTATTATTATTATTATATTGTTATTATTTTATAATTTATCTATAATATTTATATTTACTATCACGAGTGAAACTGGTGCAGTTTAAACTCAAACCGCAATCGCACTAAAGGAGGTTGATTTTGGACCGAACGAAACTTCACCGCACAAAAACCGTGTGATATGGTTTGATATTGGTGCAGTTTGAAGTTGATTTTGCATTGCACTTTTGATTTTTATACAATTATATAATGTATTTGTCAATTTTACTTTCATTTTTTTCTGAAATATTTTATTTTTAAAATATAGAAGATATACAACTACTATTTATTAGTAATCATGAAAGACAACTAACTGTAACCGATTGTTATGGTTGAGCATGCCGACAAGATGTGCGCAAGCCAACTAGACGTTGTGGCAAGTCTACACGCGTAGGAAGACGATGGATACTATCACACCGATCGTGGAAAAGACCGTCGAGAAGTGCGCAACATAATTATTTTTATTTTGATGTTGTTTTGAGTTTTACTATTTGCAGCATGCTTTTATTTCATTCCACCAAATTTGATTTTGGTTTTACTTGGAACCGATTGGAACCGAACCGCATTGAACCAGACCGAACCATTAGTGGCCGGTTTGGTTTTGGTTTTTGTTGAACTGTAACCGTTGACGCGCCGGTTTGGTTTTGGTTAGTGGCTGGAACCGTTGACGCGTCGGTTCCAAAAATTAAGCTGTTACCAGAACCGGAACCGGTCAAACCAAATAAAGTTTTGTTTCTAATTTGAAGAACCGCTAGCTTAGCGGTTTGGTTCATGATTTTAGTAGAACCGGAACCGAACCGGAACTATGACAGCTCTAATCACCATGCATGCTATTTTCTGCATTAACGGACAAACAAACAAAAGGGAAACGAAAAAATAAGAAAATTTCTAAGGAAGAACTCATCTTAAAATCTAAAATATGATTTGATGTTTAATCCAATTGATGTTTAATCCACTAAGGGGAAGGGAAAAGCATCTAGGGCTCCCCCTTTCTTCTCTATCGAAGACTTTTCTTCATCTGTTTAATCAATTGCCAATGGTATTATTACCGGCGAGAGAGAAGAAAAACAAGAATTTTTTTTAGGTCAAGCATACGTTAAACCCAAATGCCGCTGCCCTATCTTCTCTTAGAAGTGTGGAAAAGCGGTGAAAATGCGCTTGTAGCGGCCGAAAGCAAAGAAGCTTCATCTTAGTTTTAGAAGCGGAGTGGCAAACCGGTCACGGGCTTTGAATTGCTCTGGGTCCGAGGGAGAGCACATATTGGCATCATGCCGCGGGAAAAGTAGAACTCGCCTCTGATAGCTGCTTGGAAGTGCTCCGGGTATTCGAGACCGACCGATGGAGATCGTGATAAGCCAGAGAAGCAGGAGATGGTGGGCGGTGAGAATACAAGGGTTGAGATTTTACTTCCCAAAGAGTTGTTATTGATTTGAGATTCTATAGAGGGCCGATATTTATTTGATGCTGGAACGCTGGTTTTATTTTAAAATAGCAATTGATATTAGGGTTATTTACCGGTGCTTCTACTCAAAGTTTACATAATTACAGCTTACCCCCCTCTAATTTTTGAAATTACCAAAACCTCCCTTCAATATTTACATTTCATAACATCCATGCACAAAAGTACCCCTTGGAGCAAATCTTTGGAAGGAATCTTTTTGTGCGTGGATGTTATGAAATGTAAATATTGAGGGTAGAATTGTACTTTTGAAAGTTAGAGGGGTGGAAGCTGTAATTATGCAAACTTCGAGGGGAGGCTCCGGTAAATAACTTTTGATATTATTTATAAGTTCTGTGCAACTAGACCTATTTTCTAGTTCCACCATGAGCTCCCAGCCAAACCCTTCCTATCACACTTCATTGGATTCTTCTTAAAAGCCTTCAGATTATCTAATCCTTCTCCATTCTGCAGATTTTCGGTACGCCCTTGTTTTGCAACCAACGAACAAGACGGCGAGCAGCGCCGTCAATAGATTGAAGAAATGTGTGCCTTAGATACTTACCCCGGCGACAAATTTGAATGAAATTGCGGATGATCGGCACAATGTACTGGTTGTTTCGTGCTCACATGCATCCCCCGACATCGTCAATTCGATGAATTTTTCGCTTGCGGATGGTCTGGCCAGATATTAATCAGCACGGCCAGTGTTCAAATACAGGCCTGGATTCTTCAATCTGTCAGCTCTGTAGGTATAGCACAGTTTTGGCTTGTATGTTATCACAGGAGTTCAATAGAGACATTCAGTATTTTGCTCTTATTATTTTGATTTGCATCAAAAACGGTAATAAAGACTACAGATGGGCCTCTGTAAGCTATATATTTGCTACTTTTTTATATGTTTTTCTGATGTCTTTTGCTAGCAGTTTGTGATAAAAAAAAAATTTGTTTCGTTCTGAAAATTGTCATAATGGCTAAATCTGATGTGCATGGTTTGGTTTGGTTCGGTTTTTGTTGATTGCGGTTTGATTACAGTTTTAAATTTGAAAACCTGCATGGTTCGGTTTGATTTTCTTTGGTGGCGGTTTCAAATTTTCAAAAATAGCACTTTGATTCAGTTCCCGCATGGTTCGGTTTTCTGTATTTTTTTCAATGTGTTTTTGTGCTTGAGAGTGCCACGGTCTCTTGCTTCCTTGAACGTCACGAAATAGGGCTTGACCCAAAGAAGAGAACGTATCCCTCTGTGCTCCTACGATCGTCAAGCGAGCCTTCCCAATCAAAATCACAATACCCCGTGAGAGCTGGGTTGAGATTCTTGATGTATATAATTTTTATTTTTAAATATTATAAACATGTATTTGTGTTTCATTTTTTACTTAATAAATACGATCGTCATGGTTCTATTTGCTATTAAATTGAGCACTGAAACACATTTTTTGTCTTTTTAATAATAATAATAGTGGCAATTTCTACTATTATTATTCTCTGATGATAATTTAATATGAATAATCTCATTTATAGTTCAATTAAACTTATCTTCATTTGGACGGTTAAATTTGAGTATTTAAAACTAGTAGGAAGTTAAACATTTTAGTAGCTGATGCATTCTCAATTAAAATTGATCCGGAATGGCGAAGATGGCGGGAGCAAAACCCTCGAAATCGCGCGATGCCTGGGTGGGCTGTACCTAGCGGCAAATGTTTGGGAATGAAATTAGGGTTTTATTTTTTTTAGAATAGTATATCTATAATCATTTATGGTGTGCTCATAACATCACTCATAAAAACAATCGCCGTTGACATTTGACTAACTTTTAGTCAACAGCCTATATTTACTATTTCCACGTCACTTCGTCACAATAATGATGAGTCCTATTTTCGGACATATGGCAAGATTGAAAATGCAATCATGATTCATGAACAAATAAATACAAAAATAACTAAATAAATCATGTCCCCGCGATCCATATTTTTCCACAAAAGGAAATAAAAATTTAAAACTAAAAGAGAAAAAAAAATTGAACCTGGCCGAGTGGCCGGTGGTCCGCAAAGTGTGGATAATCACCGTTGAATTATTAATTAGACACGGGCGAACATCGTCACCATCACACCAACCCCGCCGTCTCAGATGCGGCCATATGTCATTGCGAGGGACTCGCAGTGCCGGCGGCGGATTCCCCAGAGCTGGCGCTGGCGCCGGCGACACGCCATGCCGAGGTGGCGATGAGAGGACACGAGTGCCATCCAAGCGTCAGGCATCCATCTCTCTCCTCGACTCGGTATCCATCCCCGCCGGCGAAGAGCGCAAGCAGCATGCTCGCCTGCTTGAACGCGTTCGAGCCGAGGTGCACCGGCTGGAACCCCGCCCGATCCATCCTCGCGCCCCATTGAGGGAGCGTCTCGTGCCGCTCCGTCCTCGCCGCCCCTTCGCACGCCACCACATTGCAGATCTGCCGGCCGAGAAAGACCTCCGTCATGACCTGCTCCGCCGCCCCATCGCAGCCCTCCAGCGAATCGAACAGAGTCGAGTAGTAGTGCAGCGCCTTGTTGAATCGCTCCAGAAATTTGCCGTCGTTGTGATCCGCTTCCTGCTCGACCACGGTCAGAATTCTAGGGTTTATGGATCGGACCGCGCCGAGAATTTTCTCGATTCCTCCCGGAATCGCCAGGAGGTTGTGGAGCTCGAAAACTGCGTTGATTGCCGCCGCCTCCGGCTCGGCGGATCCAGATTCGAGCATGTAGGGTTCGATGTCGGCGATGGAATTGGCGACCAAGCCGCGGAATTCGAAGTCGATGTTTAGGGTTTCGGCGAGCTGGGAGAGCTTCCATCCGACCTGCCGGAGGGCGTCGGAGTTGTCCGGCTGGGAAGGACCGATTCCGGTGAGGCGGAAGGAAGGGGGACCCCCGGGGCGGAGGGCGAGGGCCTGCATCAGAGCAGGCCACTGCATCCCCTGCTTCATAGCGAAATCAATGACGTGAACGCGGCGGAAGCCGGTGAAGGCTTCGAGAATGGCTTGATTGGCGGTGAAGTGGGCGAACTTGAGATAGGGGCAGCTCTCGTAGAAGTGCATCTGAAGGATATCGGAGAAGGCGGAGTCGAGGGAGCAGTCTTGGTTCGGGGGGAATCGGTAGATCCGGCGGGATAGGGCTTCGGCGAAGTAGCCGGCGACCTTTTGAATCGCGCCGCGTTGGGAGGAGGTGAGCACGGATATCTGCTTCATGATCGCGTCGGCGGATTTGTAGTTTTCTTGCTGGACAGCCTCCGCGCAGGCTAGTAAGGCATGTACGAGGCAGATTCCGGCCTCCTGGGAGTCATCTAGCATCACGATCGGAAATACAGGGGCGGCGGCGGAGGCCGCCGTAAGCCCGATCGAAGGCGGGATGAGTTGATCCTCTCTGCAAGCGGTGTAGAAAGATGAGGACGAAGAAGAGGTCCTCATCCGTTTACGATCTCTCGTCCCCCTTTCTATCTCTTGCTCCGATCCGCAGTGGATTAGAGCAGACAAATCCACCGCCGGCGGGGGGAGATCGAAAGCGTTAGGGTTATTCATCTCCGACATCATGTTCTCAACCCAGCCGGATAGATCAGAGGGATTGTAGTGCACGGCGTCGGAGGCGAGGTGAGATATCAACGCATGATCTTCCTGCTCAGTACTGCTGCTTATTCCCATCGCTCTGTCGAGCTGCTCCAGCTTCTGCGCCACATCCTCCATGTCGGAGTATCTCAGCTTGTAGCCGAGCACTGCCAAAAGCTCGTCCATCCCGGCGTCCATCTCCGGATCCTTTAACGCCGCCATCTTCCCGTATCCCATCGAATCGTGCCGTGCCGTTCCTCTATTTATATGCTCCCTCTTCATGGCCGCCCGTAATCGCCGCCGCCGCCGTTAGTTTATGAATCTGCTGTCGTGCTCGTACTTTCGAAAAAGAAATCGGAAGATGAAAGCGGCGGGAAAATGAGGAAGGCGAGGGCCAGCAGAGCAGAGAGAAAAACAGTGAGCAGAAATCAGAAAATGTGAGGGAAGAGAAATGATTGCTTTTGGGCCGTTTGGGCGTCAATTAATAGAGAAGAAGCGATTCTCAGTCCCTCGCTTTCCGATTCCCTACGCCTCTTACAATATATTTATTTTTTATTAGATTATATTTATTAATTCACTCACTTTTTGCCAAATGGAAGAAAAATAGAGGCCCAGACATCAAGTCTAACCTGGGCCCGGCACAGCCTTGACCTGGGCCTAGCACAGCGAAGAGTGGTGGTAGCTGGTCTGCAGCTAATTAAAAAATAAGTATTTTAAATAATAAATCTATTTAATATAAAATATTATTTTGTAACCGGGTCTGGGCTGGGCCCAAACCCACCAACCCGGATCCTCTCGAGTTCGTGCGGGAACTCAAGGGTGGAGTTCGCGCTAAATAAGAGTGCGCCCGGGTGGAGTTTCGCATGAGGGTATTATGTGATTGTTGGTGGCTGTTTGAGCTATTAATCGCTACCGTTGATTGGCGAACTCCACCGTGGAGTTTCCGCAAGAACTCCAGAGAATCCGGATCCCAAACCCACCCGGCGTAGAACCAACTCGAATCCTCTGGAGTTCGTGCGGGAACTCCAGGGTGGAGTTTGCTTTAAATAAGAGTGGGTCTGGGTGAAGTTCCGCATGAGGGTATTATGCGATTGTTGATGGTTGTTTGAGCTATAAATCACTACTGTTGAATGGCGAACTCCACCCTGAAGTTCTCGCACGAACTCAAAGGATCTGGATTCTTGTAAGACTGGTTATCAAGTCCTTCTAGAACCCCCCCCCCCCCCCCCCCCCCCCCCCCCCAAGAAGGAAGTAAATTTTGGTGCACCAAACTCACATAGAAGTGTGTTAGGGGGGAAATCTAGCAAAAAATAGCAAATCTAACGGTTGAAAACCAATCTAAAAATGACAACTATATTTTGAATTACAGCTGTAATTTCCCGTTTGATTTCAACCTTTGGATTACTGATTTTACTGTTGGATCTCCTGTAGCACACACTTTTGTGTGTGTTGGACGCACAGTAATATGCTTCGTAAAGTGGAAGTATTTTTTGGTGCGTCCAATGCACGTAGAAGTGTGTTAGAGGAAATCCGACTGTAAAAATAGTAAATTCAACGGTTGAAAATTAATCTGAAAATTACAGTCGTATTTTGTATTACGGTTGTAATTTCTGGTTTGATCCCAACCGTTCCATTACTGATTATATGGCCACTATCACACACTTTTGTGTGTGTTGGACGAACAGTATTACACTTCATTAGGAAGGGAGGACCGGATTTGGGCATATGCACGTAAATGCTTGTAAGAGGCTTCTTTTTGCTATTTCTATGGCATCAAATACATTATTTAACTTTTAATTGTTGTGCAGACCATTGTTGGTGTTGGAAGCGTGACTATGCGAGTGCACCAACTAGACACTCCGCCTAGCTTTACACCACCACGGCGAGACTCCCAACCATGGCGAGATGTCAACCTCCGACGAGAGCTTCCGGCGAGACAACTTCCTGCGAGCTACACTCCACCACGCGAGACCACCACACTCCGGCGAGAAGACACGGGCGGGAGCGGCGCTGGCGAGTGCGAAAACTTGCGAGAGCTACACTCTCTCTCTCTCGCTTCTCTCTCTCTCTCTCCCGCTCAACCTCTCTCTCGCTCCCGCTCAACCTCTCTCGCTCCCGCTCAACTCTCTCTCTTTCTTTTCTCTAACTCTCTCGCCTAACTCCCTCTCTCTCTCTAAGTTAACACTCTCTCTTTCTATTCCTGTTCACAGGAAATAGACAAGCTGCAATAGCTTTTCTCCCTCTCGCCACTCTTAACTTTATCTCTCGCCTATATATATAGGTGATTGTTATCCGCACTGCAGTTTTGGTTATTCGCAAATATTTTTTTCCTAATTTTTCGCGCCTTTTGGAAATACGTCTTGTACATGCATTTTCAGGAAAAGTGTTCAACATCAAAGTTGTAGATCTCATCGAGATCTACAACTTTCGTGTTGAACACTTTTCCTGAAAATGCATGTACAAGACGTACTTTGGAAATACACTCAGATTTCGCGCCTTTTAGAAATACGTCTTGTACATGCATTTTCAGGAAAAGTGTTTAACACGAAAGTTGTAGATCTCGATGAGATCTACAACTTTGGTGTTGAACACTTTTCGTAAAAATGCATGTACAAGACGTATTTCTAAAAGGCGCGAAAAATTGAGAAAAAAAAGTGCGGATAATCAAAACTGTAGTGCGGATAACACTCACCTATATATATAACACTCTCCTTCTCTCTCTGCTATCACTCTCTCTCCCTCTCTCTCTCCTGCGGGAGCTCTTTTCTCTCCTTCTCTCGCCTCACTCTCTATCTCTCTCTAACTCTCTCTTGCACACAGGAGAACAACAAAACCAAAAGAGGAAAGAACCTTTTTTTTCAACTGCTCACTTTACAACACTAGGCCAGCAAATATATAGGAAAAATTTCCTGCTGGGGCCCGCCACCTGCCAACCTTTATAAATACAAGTTTCTCACTCTCTCTCCTCCGCCATTACAAAATAAAATAACATATAAAAAGGACAAGTTGACCCGGTCAACAATAACTCAAACCAACAAACTCCCCCTCAAGCTTGGCTGCACATGCCGAGCTTGCCTTTGAGCCTCTCGAACGTCTCCGCTTTCAACGCCTTGGTGAATATGTCCGCGACCTGCTCTCCGGTTGGGCAATACACCACCTCCACTATCTTCTGCTCCACTTGTTCACGGAGGAAGTGATATCGGGTCTCGATATGCTTACTCCTCCCGTGTAGCACCGGGTTCTTTGCAAGCTGGATGGCGGACATGTTATTCACTAACACTGTCGTTGGGCCATCCTACACATGATGTAGTTCCTCCAGAAGGTTCCTTAGCCAGATGGCTTGGCAAGCACAGGCTGCCGCTGCGATGTACTCCGCTTCGCAAGATGATAAGGCTATAGTAGCCTGCTTCTTAGAACTCCATGAGAACGCCGCGGTTCCCATGTTGAACGCATACCCGGAAGTGCTCTTCCGGTCGTTCACATCTCCTCCATAGTCGCTATCCGAGTAGCCGACTAGCTTCAACTCTCCTCCAGATGAGTACATCAAGCCATGGTCCCTAGTCCCGTTCACATACCTCAGGATCCTCTTCGCTGCAGTGAAGTGGTCCTGCTTGGGCTCTTCCATGTACCTGCTCACGACCCCCACCGCATACATGATGTCCGGTCTGGTGAAAGTCAGATACCTTAGACTCCCAACCAGACTCTTGAACATGGTTGGGTCAACACCTTCCTCCTTTGAGTCCTTCCTCAACTTCGTTCCGGGATCAGCAGGAGTGGAGATAGGCTTGCTATTCTCCATCCTAAACTTCTTCAAGATCTCCTCCGCGTACTTCTTCTGCGCGATGAAGATCCCATCTTCTCTCTGCTGTACTTCCACCCCTAGAAAGTAACTCAGCTCTCCTAGGTCTGTCATCTCAAACTCCTTCTTCATCAGCCTCTTGAACTCTTCGAACATCGCAGGGTTGCTCCCGGTGAATATCATGTCATCCACGTATAGACATAAGATCATGATATCCCCGTTCTTCTCCACCTTCATGTAGAGAGCATACTCATATGGGCACTTCACATAGCCATGCTTTTGGAGGAATGTATCTATCCTCCCATTCCAAGCTCTTGCCCCTTGCTTCAGCCCGTACAGTGCTTTTCTCAACTTGCACACCTTCTTCTCCTGGCCCTTTACACCATACCCCGGAGGCTGCTCAATATACACATCCTCCTCCAGGTAGCCATTCAAGTACGCCGCCACCGCATCCATTTGCATGATTGTCCACCCATAGTGAGATGCCAGTGCGATGATCAACCTGATGGTGTCAATCCTCGCCACTGGGGCATAGACCTCGTCGTAGTCCACTCCTTGGACTTGCCTGTAGCCCTTCACCACGAGCCTAGCCTTGTGCTTCTCCACAGCTCCATCCTTGTTCTTCTTTACTTTGTAGACCCACTTCACCCCGAGGGGTTTATGGCTAGCGGGTGGATCAACCAGCTTCCAAGTATCGTTCTTCTTGATATATGCTATCTCAGCATCCATTGCCATTCTCCAAGATTTCTCCTTGGCAGCTTCGTCGTAGGAGTGCGGCTCGCAATCTGCCAACAAACAATATAAAGAAAAATTGTTAAGTGTCGGTGCCGTCTCCTCGTAAAGCTCCTCCAACCTCCTCATCCTAGGTTGAGGACGGTCAAAACTGCCTCGGCTAGTGCTCGCTCCACTAGGACTTCCTCCGTTTGTACTTGTTCCACTTGAGCAGGGGGTAGAAGCTCCCCCTGAACTTTCACTCGGTGGTGATGGTGGCTCAACTCCACCATCCTCAGCTTCCGCTTCATGACCACCTTCTTCCTCATCTTCAAAGAACATCCCCATTCATGTTCCTTGTCTCCTCATCCCAGCTCCAGCAGCTGTCTTCTTCAAACACCACATCTCTCGAGACTATGGCCTTCCCAGTCACCAGGTTGTAAAACTTATACGCCTTGCTCTCCGGAGCATAGCCCACGAAGATGCACTTCTCGCTTCTGTCATCGAGCTTCTTCATCCTCTGGTCCGGGATGTGAGCATGAGCTACACACCCGAAGACCCTTAGGTGCTTCACACTCGGCTTCCAGCCACTCCATGCTTCAAATGGCGTCATGAACTTCACACTCTTTGTGGGGCCTCTGTTCAGTAGATACACCGCACATTGCACTCCTTCCGCCCAGAACATCTTCGGTAGCCCCTTCTCCTTCACCATGTTTCTCGCCATGTTCATGATGGTGAGATTCTTCCTCTCTGCCACTCCGTTCTGCTGCGGTGAGTACGCTGTCGTCAGCTGGTGTGATATCCCATTCTCCTTGCAGAAACTATCGAACAGCCTCGAGGTGTACTCCCCACCTCGATCTGTCCTAAGCACCTTCAATGGTTGCCCACTCTCCTTCTCGGCCATCGCTTTGAACTCCCTGAACTTGTCAAGGGCCTCAGACTTCTCTTTCAGAAAATACACCCAACACTCCCGACTATAGTCATCCGTGAAGGTGATGTAGTACTTGCTTCCGCCAATTGAGGTGGTCTCAAACGGACCCGCAATGTCCGAGTGAACCAGTTCAAGTTGCCGCCTTGCTCTCTAGGACTTTCCTCCTTCGAACGTCTGCCTCTTGAGCTTCCCCTTCGTGCATGCTTCACACACCTTCTGCGGAGGGGAGATCATAGGCAGATCCGCCACCATCCTGGAGTGGGATAGTAGCTTCAACCCTGTGAATCCCAAATGGCCCATCCTATGATGCCATAGCCATGCTTCTTCCTCTTCTTTTGTTCTCGCGAGACAAACCGTCTCTTGAGCATCCATCTTCAGCGTGAAGAGACGGTTTGCCGTCATCTTCACTTTCACTACCTCCTTCCCTTGATCATTCTTCATTGCCAGAGACCCATCCTTCATCTGCACGCAGTAGCCTCTCTCCACTAACTGCTTAATGCTTAAGATGTTGGTCTTCAACCCTGGCACATAGTACACATCATTCAGGTGTACTCTCTCCCTGTTTAGTTTCACTACCACCAGGCCCTTTCCTTCCAAGGAAATCTTCGAAGCATCCCCGAAGCTAACTTCACCCCTACTGGGTTCAAGGTTAGAGAACATCTCCTTATCTCCACACATGTGGTTGCTCGCCCCTGTGTCCAGGTACCACACTTCATTCCTTCCTTCTTCTGCACCTCGGTAGGTTAAGAACATCATTGGGTCTCCACCCCCAGCATTGTTCCCATTGTTCTTGGCCTCCGCATAATGGTTGGCTTCTTCTGTCTTCCTCGGAGCCCAACAGTCATAGCTCATGTGCCCAAACTTGTTGCAGTTGTAACACTGAACTTGGGCTCTTCCTCCTCGGCCTCTTCCTTGGCCTCTTCCTCTTCCTCTTCCTTCTTGCCAACCTCCTTGAGGTCGCTCCGCCTCTCTTTGGAAACCTTGGTTCCTCCCTTGATCTCTACCTCCTCTTCTACCTCGGCCTCTGCCTCGGTGACCTCGGCCACGCTGGCCGCCTCCTCTTCCGGAGCTCTCCCCAAAGTTCAACTGGGTCTGGAGTGCTTTTCCCAAGCCACTCGCTTCGTCATCATCCTGCTGCATTCTGTACTCATGAGCTTGCAATGAGCCTACAAGCTCATCTACCGTCATCTGGGTGAGGTCCTTCGACTCCTCGATTGCCACCACCACGTGTCGGAACTTCCTTGACATGGCCCTCAGTAGCTTCTCCATGAGACTCACATCATCTATCGTTTCTCCGTTTCTCTTCATCTCGTTTGTGAGCGTCCGCAGACGGGTCACAAAGTCTCCGACCTTCTCCGTGGCCTGCATCCTCAACATTTCATATTCACCTCGAAGAGACTGCAGCTTCACTTTCTTCGCCTTGTCCACCCCTTGCATGGAGCGTTGCAACACCTCCCATGCTTCTTTTGAGCTAACTGCCTCCGAGATCTTCTCAAAAGTGGCTTCATCCACTCCTTGGTATAAGGTGAACAATGCCTTCTTATCCTTCTTTCTCGCTTCCCTCAACGCCGTCCTCTGCGCGTTGGTCAATGTCGCCTCTGCTTCAGCATCAGGCTCTTCATAGCCGTCCTCGACTACTTCCCACACTACAAGAAAAACACCATTTAGCAACAAAAATTAGAAAGGCTAAAAATTTATTGCTAATTAGCATCGAATTTAGCTAGGTATGTAATATTTGTTTTTACCTACAAAATAGCAACGAAAATTTTCGTTGCAAAATTAGCAACGAATTATTTTGTTGCAAAATACTTGTTGCTAAATAGAAACGAAATATTTCCTTTCAAAATTTTCATATTAACTATTTTAGATTAAAATATTTATGAAATGAAAGATTAACTCTCTCCAAATATTTTTTTCTCACTTTTAATAAAAAATGTATTTGTAAGTTTTTTAAAAAAATAAAGAATCTTTTGCTACCCCATTCTAATACCGATATTTGCTCACTGTCATGATCGTCACTCTCCTGCACGATTTCTGGCCCCGTCAAGCTCGTCACTCTCCCGCGCGATCTCTCCGCTCTGCTTCAACGAGAAATAAATAAATAAATATTATATATATACAAAAATATATAAATATGTATATAATATATACATAAATATATAAATATATACATATATGTATATAATATATACAAAAATTAAATGCAGAAGTATATATATATAATATATACAAATATATATATATATATATATATATATATATATATATAATATACGAAATATATAAATATATATATAAATTATATACAGAAATATATATATTTACAAATATTTAAATATGTATATATAAATATAATACCGTTTAGATATAACATAAAACTGAATTGATGGAGTTGGATAAATATTATGAGTTATTAAAGCAAGGTTGTTGGTTCGAGCCCTCTCTAGCTCAAAATTTTATTTTTTATTATATATTCAAATTTTTTAATTTAACATAAAAAATTTAAAAAAAAAACTATAAAAACTAGTCACAAATGAAATACGTACCTTGCTAATTAGAAAGGATAAATTACCTTGCTAAAAATGTCTTGCAAAATACAAACGAAATTTTTCCTTCCTAAAATTAGCTAGGCCTATATTAGCTAGAAAAAAAATTTGTTGCTAAATTCCTTGCTAATTAAAATTAGCAAGGATTTTATTGAATTAGCAAGGAATTTAACTCCTTGCTAATTTAAGTTTTTCTTGTAGTGCCATAGCTCCTTCGAGGCGAGCAACACCTTCATCTGGATACTCCAATTGCCGTAGTTGGTCTTCGTCAACTTAGGGACTTGCCCCGGCATCGCTCCTCCTGTCTCCATCTCTTCTTGTCACCTCGCTTCCGAACTACTCCAAGGGTCGCAACCTCCCTCTGATACCAATTGTTGGAAGCGTGACTATGCGAGTGCACCAACTAGACACTCCGCCTAGCTTTACACCACCACGGCGAGACTCCCAACCACGGCGAGATGTCAACCTCCGACGAGAGCTTCCGGCGAGACAACTTCCTGCGAGCTACACTCCACCACGCGAGACCACCACACTCCGGCGAGAAGACACGGGCGGGAGCGGCGCTGGCGAGTGCGAAAACTTGCGAGAGCTACACACTCTCTCTCTCGCTTCTCTCTCTCTCTCCCGCTCAACCTCTCTCTCGCTCCCGCTCAACCTCTCTCGCTCCCGCTCAACTCTCTCTCTTTCTTTTCTCTAACTCTCTCGCCTAACTCCCTCTCTCTCTCTAAGTTAACACCCTCTCTTTCTATTCCTGTTCACAGGAAATAGACAAGCTGCAATAGCTTTTCTCCCTCTCGCCACTTTTAACTTTATCTCTCGCCTATATATATATAACACTCTCCTTCTCTCTCTGCTATCACTCTCTCTCCCTCTCTCTCCTGCGGGAGCTCTTTTCTCTCCTTCTCTCGCCTCACTCTCTATCTCTCTCTAACTCTCTCTTGCACACAGGAGAACAACAAAATCAAAAGAGGAAAGAACCTTTTTTTTCAACCGCTCACTTTACAACACTAGGCCAGCAAATATATAGGAAAAATTTCCTGCTGGGGCCCGCCACCTGCCAACCTTTATAAATACAAGTTTCTCACTCTCTCTCCTCCGCCATTACAAAATAAAATAACATATAAAAAGGACAAGTTGACCCGGTCAACAATAACTCAAACCTACAGTTGGCGAATACGGTGTGGACCCAGAAGAGCGTATTGTTGACTTTGGACCGTAGTGCGAAGACTCCAAACGATTTGCAGTGAACTCTGTTGAAATTTGCCTAGCCCGCCCATACAGCTCGTCGGAGACTTCCATTGAATACTGCGCTAGAGTACATGGAAGAGGAAGCATCTGGGACCCATAAGCATGCTTACCGACGGACTTCAAGCCCTCCAGCCTCTATCCCACACTCATCTTGGCATTGAATTTGAAATGGGTGGACCCACCTTGAGACACACCTGGGCACGTGCCCGGGTGTGATTTTTCGCGAATTTCACCATACGATATAGAACTCATTTACGCTGGCTGCTTCTCTCTCGTGATTTGCCCAAACCTCCTAACCGCGCGTCGTTCCGACTGTCGCGCACCATTCTTCTCTTTCTGCATCGTTCTGATCCTGGGTACCGTGTGGAGTATTTCGTTCTGGAATTAGGGCAGAGGCGCAAGGAGACTAAGTGATAGATGCAGTCGCAATCTTCCTGCATCTCGCTTTCGTCTTCTGATAGACATCTTCTCCATCTTCTTCTTCCCTGTTTCCGGGAATCCATATACAGCTTCGAGCAATCAACATTATTTGATTCCGGTGGGGTGATTTCCAATTTCTCAGAATCTCTGAGATCCTGACTTCCTATTCGTTTAATTTGATCAAAGATGACTTGTATTGTCGTTCGTCCTTTTTCAGGTTTGGTGCTCTTTGATTTTTCCCATTCGAGATTCCAGTTCTTGCCCAATTGGCCATTGTTGTTTGGCCCTTTCCAGATTCCAGCCTCTTGCTGCTAGCGGCCTAGTAGGTATTTCTCTTATATTTTCGAAGTTTTTTTATTTAATTAATGATTGAATATGATATTTCTCTTCAATTTTACTTTCCAGATTTCTAAATGTTGTAGATGAATGTTGAATCTATTATAATGTTGAATCTATTTTAAACTTAGGTGTTCGATCATCGATGGATAAATTTCTTTCAAAACGGAGTTCAAATAAAATTTATAAAGAGTTTCAAGCATCTGGTTCAAGTGGTAAAAGGCCTCGCGGTGAATTTAACTTAGATGAGTTGTCTGTTGTTCCAGTATTGAGACAACCTATAAGCTCATATGATGTAAATATATATGATATGATTAGAAGAAAATACTTGCAGAAGAATCCTTATGAAGGTGGAGTTTAAAATTTGCAACCCAATATAATCAATATATTTGAAGTTTTTTTTTTTACTTTTTTCCTCAGATTACATACTATACCTACCCAGCATGCATTAATTAATTCAAGCTGGAATAAAAAAAAAATATTTTTTACATCATCAAATCTTAAGGCTAAGGAAATATACAATAATTAATTAATTAATTATAATATCATGCTATCATAGTAGTTGCTGTTGGACGTGGCCAAAAATTAAACTTTTAATGTACAGTTAAGACTTGCATAAATTAAGGCTTCATTTGGCGTGGCGTTTGGAGGCCGCGTTTGCGGCAAACGCCGCCGCAAGACGTGTACCCAAACGCTTGGCGGCGGCATTTGCCGCGTCTCCACCCGCCGCGCCACGAGGAATGGAGCAAAATACGGCGTTTCGAATGGCGGTCTCCCCCCTCCGATTCAAGCAGCGGCCCGGCTCCTCTCTCCCCGTCTCCAAAGATCTTACCAAATGAAGCCTAAGTATAGTTTTTTCCCTTGATTATTTTAAGTAAATACAAATATAAATAATAGTGAAAATGCAGTTCATGTCGTCTCATAATGTCCCCTAGCTCGAAGTTATATTTTCTCACCGCGAGATGGCTAGAAAAAATTTTAGGTGAGTTACTCTCACCTATAAATATGTACAGTATTAAATACTGACTGTTGATTTCTTGCAGAAATAACATGATTGATCGAAATACTGATCAACGGTCAGTATTTAATATCATATAGATCGTAGGATATCAGATCAACGATCAGTATTTAACTGAACACGTATTTCTATGTGAGAGTAACTCACCTAAAATTTTTCTGCTTAAATGCCCTGCGTGTTGGGGCGGATCCAGATTTTTCCCGAGGGACACTGTGCCCCATTATTTTTCAAAACATTTAGTTTATTTGGATTCATCTCGTCGAGACAATGAATTTTGACTACTTATATGTTAAAAACGCTAGTCAGATGAGTGAGAAACAGTTCCGATAAGATGAAAACGTTTAAAATTTTTTGAAGAAAGTTGATGACTAACCCCTATGTTAAAATTTTTAGAACTCGATCATACATTCAAAAAAAAATGTGTGCACCCTCATTATCAATTTATGCACCTTTATTATTAATTTTCTGGATCCACCACTATCGTGCTGTCGTCTTCATGAACCATCAATCATCCTTTACAACTATTCACACGATGCCAAAAATTTCACCATAATTTTTTGAAAATTAAAAAAAATTAAATCTGAGAAAATTCACCGTTTATTTATTTTAATTTTGCCGTGTTGTAGCCTGTAGGTACTACTCCCCAGTCCCCATACCATTAATATAACATATATTTTGAATAGCAAATACAAACTTGTCACTTGGAGAGTATTCCATTGGACGACACCCATAGTATCAATCTCTTCAAGGTTATTGGCTCCGGCCAGCACTTAGGGCTTTCAAATATACAATAAAAAATTTAATTAATTAATTAAAAATTAGAATTTTGACTTTGAAAACTATTTGATTTAATTTATAAGGAATTCTATATATATAATGTGTTAAAACGTGGTTGGATGTGAAATATTCTTACATTTCTCCATGCAAAATTAAATGAACAATTTATTAAAATATATTAAGGTCAAAAATCATAAAATAACGTATTGCCAATTGCACCTCCTTAATTTTTAGTCCCACCACTATATATATAACTATATTATAAGGATAATATACATTAATATTCAAAATATTATATTATATAATTAACATAATCTTAGGATTAATTAAATTAGTTGAATAATTGTAAAAGAGAGAAGAAATCCGCCAGCGGGGTTGGCCCGCTCAAAGCGAATTTACTGTCACCCCCTGGAGTTCGAGCTGGTATTGTTGTGGAGGCACTTTAGGATCAAACTCTGATTATATAGTAATTAATTAATTAATTAATTAATTTGTATTTCAGCATTTGTTTAATTCAGTCAATTTACCTGGCCTAGCTTCTAATTTTAAAAATGGGTAATGTTATTAGCAAATTAAATTTCGAAAGTTATAATAAATATTTGTGTTATTTCATTTTTTTTAATTATGCCCCCAGCTGCTCCAGTGGTTACCGGCGATGAGCCCTAGCTTTCTTCCCTCCCGTCAAACGTTGTGCCCGCTGTGAAATCTCCGGCGACAACGTTTGCGGCTCGAGAGGACGCCAGCGGTAACTCCGGTGGACGCCGGTGGAGAAGGCTCTTGCTTCATTGTAAGGCCTGCGTTTGAGTGATTAGTTTTTGGATTATTTGAATGACGTTTACTTTGCTCACAATTTTTCTATGCATTGTTTGTGGTGTCCACCATAATATTATGTAAAATTTGTTTAGTTTCTTTCAAGCATAAGCATGGAACTGGATTCAGGCAATGCTTATTTGGCAAGTAAGGCTCAGTTTGGTTTGCGTGTGGAGCTCCGGTGCGGGAGCAACCGTCACTGTCACTGCATGGCGAAAAAACAATCGAACAAACAGGCGAGGTGGCAGCAGTTGCTCCCGCCGCTCCAATCCCTCCGAGCCACGGGAAATTTTTTCGTCTGAGTCCCGGACGTGGTCCGGGATTATCTTGAGATAAAATAGAAACTTAAACACGAGCAGATTGTATTTGGAATGACGCCTACCAACTCTCCCAAACCCCGGAGTGTTAGGAAGGACGCTACCAATTTCTTTATATTATTTTAGCAAGACCGGTCAAACTGTTCGCATGACTCCCTCGCACTTAAACTGTGCCTGGAACTCTATGTACTCATAACCGGAGCCAGCGCGACTCCCTTGCACTGAATCGTACCATGGAGTTTCCCTGCACTCATGTCAGGAGCCGACTCGGGTGCACCCGGGAGGCACCTCATCCAACACCTAGATGGAGGGCCACACCCAACAGATTGCTCGCGAGATACAATAGGCATGAGATACAAATTTGCTTATGTGGCGGACAAATAGCTCGCGTGACATACTGCGATTGGTCCCGGATTCTGAACTCCGACGACATTTGTTGGCTTCAAGATGCGATTGCCCTACCAAAAAGAGTCATAGTTGAATAAAACGGTGAAAGTCGTCATCATCTAATCGTTAGAGTAGTACTTTATTTATATACTATCATCCTCAAATCATTAAAATATTAAAATATCCAAATAAATGAATTAGTGAATTAGTTTAATATTTTTTTTAAAAGACGGGCATAGTTTGTGATAGTCGTGCACATAAAGCCTGGCATTCCCAGTTCAAGATCGAGCTTGACAGCCCTAGGTTTTTTTTTACGCAGGTCCAGACTTGGGCCTGGCAATAGCCATACCCAGGCTCATGCCCAGATCCCTTTTAAGGGGACTAATTGGTTCACTTCAGCCAGACCCAGACCAGGCCCAGACCGGGCCTAACCAGGTCCAGGCCTGACCTAGGCCGATTTTTTCAAAAAAACTATTTTTTATAAAAAAAAATTTATTAATATAAATACAAGAGTAAAAATTTAATTTTTGATATATTAAACACTTATAAAAATAAAATAAAATTTAAAAAAAACAAAAAAAAAAACTCAACAGAGCCGTTGGAAATAGCTCTCATAGAACATGGGACATTGAGCAATTGATTATTATGACAATTAGCCATTATGACACGTCTCTTCCTAACGTCTCTTATGTCTTTAGAGACGCTATAATTTTTTGAGTCAGTCTTGAGTCAGGCCCAAGCAAGGCCTGGGACCGGGCCCAGGCAAAGCATAGGACCGGGTTTAGCCTCGGTCTGCCCGGGCCACGCAACAGGCTGGACAAAGCACTAATATGGGGCCTTTTTAGACCCCTCAAGACTGGTCTGGGCTTGAACCATACCCGCCCGGATCTAGGCCTGACCGGACTTTTTTTAGACCGGGCCCAGACAGGCTTTCCTGCGTAGTTGGCGAGTGCCTTCCTGAAGGCAATTTCCTGTTTAATATTTAATTTCTGTTTTATAATTAACACCTTTAATATTTAATTCCGTTTAATATTTAATAACCTGAGCTCTTTCCTATATCGCTCTACTTTATACGCTTCAATTACCCTTCAGTTTTGTCACTATTTACAATTTGACCTTATATTTACATATATTGATATATATAATAATAATTTATTGAATAAACAATTTACAGGCGATGGTTGGTCAGCTCGGAATGAAATCTGATTGGTTCTTTGGTTTAAAGCTGTGATTAATTAATTAATTATATAAATAAGAGAAGATCATCCTACTCGCGGATAATATTATTTAAAACGATAATATTATAATTAGTGTAAATGATTATATAAAATAATATAAAACTTCCAATCGGAAGGCATTAATTACAGCGACAGGCCCGGCAGCGCGCATAACACTGCATTAATTAAGCTCGGCCCTACAATTAAAATGAAAATTGAAAACTAAAACTTCCTGTCCTCACAATCTCGTGTGATCTTAGCTTTTGTTGTTAGTCACCCGATTTTAATCAGATTTGATTTTACAATTATATTTTACAAATATTGACATATTTTCTCGGAAAGTGACAGATCATTTCTCTGTTACTAGTTTAAAATATGAAAACAACAGAAAATAAAACAACTCCTTGGAGTTTGTGAGGGAGCGCTCCAATGGGAAAAATTGCTAGGTTCACGGAGCCTCGATGGAAGTGCTCGTGATAAGCTGGAGCCTTGGATAGGAGAAGAATTGTCACGTCCTTGATGTCTTGAGATGACTTCACACTATAGAAGAAGTATAGTGAATTCCGAGTGGAAGAACGATCTAAGTCTCACGCGCTTGCTGGAAAACGTCAGAGCTATCTCTAGCCCCTGGAGTTATTTGTCCTCAAATTAGAGTCTGAGCGTATTTTTATAGTTTTCTGGAGGAACTTGACGGTAATTGCGTCGAGACGAAATTTGTGTTAGTGAATGACGCCGCTCCATTTCGGTCATCTAAATCAATAATTTTAGCGAAAAGACGAAAGTGCTCCCCGGGCGATCTAGGCAGCACGGGCAGGGTGCCCGATGACTGCAGCAGCCGGTGAAGGCTGGAGGCGGCGGCAGCCGCCGCATGCGCGAGCTCGTGGGGAGCGCGCGTCCGTGAGGTGTGGGTGCCCGTGGGGCGCGCACTGCGTGCGAGCGCGCCTGTGTGGCACGCACACCGTGCTTGCTCCGTCGTGCTGCGCATGTGCTCGGGCTGGCTGTGCTTGTGTGCACTCCTCATCGCGCGGTCACTTGGTCCCCCTGGCCTGACTCGAAAATTCTTAAAGGGAACCTCATCGGCTTCTTTCTGCGCTCCTTCATTGCCATCTAAGTCGGCATTCTTCTACACTAATCGTGACAAGATGAGTAACATAGCAACAGAGCTAGAAAGCCGAGAATGCTTGATTGTAATCGTATCCAAGGACTGCCGGCTGTGCGCTGTGAAAAATATGTAAAGAGAACCTTTGAGTTCAGTCCCTAAATTTTATGGCCGGATTGAAATAGATACAAACCACATGCTCAGGAGAATTTTTTTTAAACAACAAAAGTTTTAAAAATATTAAGCAATAAGCAATTCATCAATAAAGGCCACATAAAAACTGATGACAAATGAGGGTGACATTATTAATTTAACCAGCATAAATATCTTCTATATCATCTCATAAATTATTATTTTTTAAATAAATCTTTTGTGCCAGCTTGCAACTCTTGAATATTCATTCATATTTAAGCTCTCTATTCACTATTTAGCGGCGCTGATAATCCCCCTCGGCTCGGTCATTATCTAGGGATGCAGACGGCTTGATAGCGCCATGAGCCTAATTATTCCCATTGGTTTCAGGGGGTTGTTAAGAGCACATCAGTTTTGGCTAAGTTGTACTTTCTCCTAATTTTTCGCGCCTTTTGAAAATACGTCTTGTACATGAATTTTTAGGAAAAGTTTTCAGCATGAAAGTTGTAGAGCTCGACGAGATCTACAACTTTTATGTTGAACATTTTTTTAAAAAATGCATGTACATGACATACTTTGCAAATACGATCAGATTTCGCGCCTTTTGGAAATACGTCTTGTATAAGCATTTTTAGGAAAAGTGTTCAACACGAAAGTTGTAGATCTCGTCGAGATTTAACTTTTGTGTTGAACACTTTTTTTCTAAAAATGCATGTACAAGACATATTTCCAAAAGACGCGAAAATTAGGAGAAAGTGCGGTGCGCCTAGCCAAAACTGCGGTGCCCTTAACAACCCCTTTTTTTAATGAGGATTGTTAGAAATGGAGAGAATCCGGATCCGTGAGAAACAAGGTGCCGCCTGTAGTTGTTTTTAGGAGGAGCCGTGTTATGAAAAATCGGATCCGAGTGCAGATAAATAATTTTGTTTCAAATAATAAATTGTTTTATCTAACGACAAACGACAAAGAGCGAAAAACACAAAAATTAATAAAAAAAAAACAAGCACCATAAAATGAAGAACACTAAATTTAAAGTGGTTCTCCGAAATTGGGTGCATCCACTGTGCCGACAGATGTAAATTTACTAATAATTTCTCAAACATACAATACAACTAAAATGGAGGAGAAGAATAGACCGAGAAAATGATGAAAATCTCGAATACTTCAAGATCCGGTCGTACACGTTGCGACGAGAAAATAGTTTCGACGGCGAGAGAAGAACTTGGCGGCGAGAAGAACTCGTCGGCCGAGAGGAAGAAGTCGATTGAGTCGAAAAAATTGAATATCTCTTTGCCGGAAAACTGCTGCTTTGCACTGCATGGATGGTCGTGTTGCGCAATTGGCACCGGCCCGCGAGTACGGAACTCGTCGCGGGCAATAGCAATAGAAGCTAATTTTGTGAGCAAATAGTGGCGCGCACCAAAACTATCACAGAGACACGTACGAGATTCCAAAATACCACAAACACAAGAGATTTACGTGGTTCGGAGTTAAGCTCCTACATCCACGGGGAGAGCGCGTCAGATCCACTAAAACAAAATAAATGTTCGATTACAACACAGGCACTCAACGATCCTCAATGGATCGACACTAACCTAGAATAGAACAAGAACAACACGAAAAACAATAAAGAGGGAAGAAAAAAACTCCCCTAGCGCGCTGCCGCTGCGATGTCGCCGCAAGAAGTCGCCCGAACGGTCGATCGGTGCCGCTGCCCTCTTCCTCGCCCCTGGACGCTGCAGGCGTGAGACCGCCGCAGCCTGGATGTCCCTGGAGAGGAAGAAGTAACCTCTGTCCGATCTGCTGTCGCCGGAGAAGCCGGGGACAAGACCCAAGATCGGCGCTCCTAGCCGATCTAGCCGTCGGAGTAGAAGACCCTGGATCGCTGCCGCCGTCGGATCTTGGACGTCGCCGGAGAAGAAAGCTGGATCGCCCAAGATCGGGCTCTGCCGAAGTCGCCGGAGAAGAAAACCTCGGCCGAGAGCCGGTCGGCCGCCGCTAGAACGATGTCGCCGCTCCCTCTCCTTCCTTGATGTCTCCGGAGAAGAAAACCGGATCGGGTATCCCGATCCCTTGCCGAAGTCGCCGGAGGTGGATCGCAGCCGCTCCCTCTTCTTCTTCCTTTCTCCCGATGTAGTCGCCGCTTCTTGATCGCTGTTTTAGGTTAGAATGATCGGGATGCTGTGTTCTATCTAAAAACACAGTGCAAGTTTATATATATATATAGAGAGAGAGAGTAAGAAATAAAAAACAAAATGGAACCGGACCGGTCCAGCTGGACCGGTCCGGTGGAGCATTAAATAACAATCTCCACCTTAATGCTCCACGAACGCAAATACCGCCTAGAACACACAGACCTCTACTGGCGACTACAAGCCCCCTCTCCCTGGGGCCGGCATGATCAGCATGGGCTGATATGAGCCAAGTCCAAGCAATGCTTGAACTTGATTCCGGTCAGAGGTTTGGTCAACATATCCGCTATGTTTTCCTCTTTCGGGACTTTCAGCAACTGAATGTCCCCTCCTCCGACAAACTCCCTCAGCTTGTGATAACGAATGTCAATGTGCTTGGTCCTTGCGTGGTAGACCGGGTCTTTTGCAAGACAGATAGCACTATGACTATCACAATGAAGCTTCACAGCCTCCTGAGAAACCTGCAGCTCTGCGGTAAGACCCTTGAGCCAAATTGCTTCCTTCGCGGCCTCCACCGCAGCGATATACTCCGCCTCTGTAGTGGACAGAGCGACTATATCCTGCAAAGTAGCCTTCCAACTTATGGGACCTCCACCTAGAAGGAAAATGTATCCTGTCGTGGATCTCCTTCTATCTAGATCACTCGCGTAGTCGGAATCTACATAGCCCTCTAACACACCCGCAACATCACTCTTCCTGAAGAGTAATCCTACGTTGGGTGTCCCGCTCAGATATCGCAAAATCCATTTGACAGCTTCCCAATGCTGTCTCCCTGGATTTGCCATATATCTGCTCACGACGCTCACTGCCTGAGCGATGTCTGGACTAGTGCAGATCATCGCATACATCAGGCACCCCACCGCATTCGCATACGGTACACTCAACATCTCCTGTCGTCCCTTCTCAGTGGCAGGGCACTGAATGGACGATAGCCGGAAATGCTGTCCCAAGGGGGTTGAGACAGCCTTGGAGTCATTCATACTGAATTTCTCCAAAACCTTCTTAATATACCCAGTTTGAGATAACCAGAGCATGTCGCGCTCTCTGTCTCGACGAATCTCCATCCCAAGGATCTTCTGCGCGTGTCCGAGATCTGTCATCTCGAACTCCGAGCGCAGCTTCTCCTTCAATAAGGAGATCTCCTGGGCTGATTTGCACGCGATTAACATGTCATCGACGTACAACATCAGGATTAAGATATCCTCATTCGCCAGGAATCTAAAATACACACAAGTGTCGTACTGACTCCTGGTGAATCCTAATGAAGCCATGAAGACATCGAACCTCCGGTTCCACATCCTCGGAGATTGCTTCAAGCCGTAGAGAGATGCTCTAAGCTTGCACACCTTCTTTTCATTGCCGGGTTTCACAAACCCCTCGGGCTGCAATATATAGATCACCTCATCTAGGATCCCGTGAAGAAATGCAGTCTTCACGTCCAACTGCTCCATCTCCATATCGTAGAATACCACTAAGGCGAGCAATAACCTAATGGAGCAATGCTTTACGACAGGCAAAAAAATCTCATCGAAATCTATGCCTTTCTTTTGCGCAAAGCCTTTCGCTACGAACCTGACCTTGTATCTCCAGGGGTCCTTACCAGAAGTAGACTCATTCTTCCGAAATACCCATTTGGAGCTAATCGTCTTAGCTCCTTTCGGGAGATACACCAGCTCCCAAGTTTTATTCTTGTGGAGAGACTCGATCTCTTCCTCCATGGCCGCCATCCACTGAGAGCTTTCGTTGCTCTCAATGGCTTCCTTGTAGGATCTGGGGTCGGAGGAGAAGTTCTGGAAAGCGTATGCTACAGAATCCTGTAGCCTGAGAGGCAATCTGACCTCTCGCCTAGCCCTTCCCCTAGCAATCGCATACGGCTCCTCCTGAGCGGGCTGAACAGTATCGGATCCATCAGATTCGGATGAATCATCCTGATGATCGATCCTGCTAGTACCCTCATGCTCCACTTCCCGATCTGTAGCTCTGCTACTACTCTCGAGCTCCACCTCCACTGGTGGACTCGGAGTCTTCTCCACCTCCTTCGCTTGGGTCTGAGACTTCTTCAAGATAGAAGCATCATCAAACACCACATCGCGCCTAACCTCAGTCTTTTTGGTCTCGGGATTCCACAACTTAAATCCTTTCGTGCCGGTCTTTCGACCCAAGTAAATGCACTTTCTGGACTTAGCATCAAGCTTCGTCCGCTCTGTGTCCGGCATCAGGGTGTAAACAGGACATCCGAAGATATAGATGTCAGAATACGTGACTAGCGTACCTGACCATACTTCCTGTGGGCACTTTAAATCAAGTGACATCGATGGGGATAGATTCACTAGATATCGTGCAGTGCTCACCGCCTCATCCCAGAAGGGCTTGGGCAGGTCTGCGTACAGACGCATGCACCTCGCCCTCTCTAGAAGCGTCCTATTCATCCTTACGGCAATGCCGTTCTGCTGCGGCGTGTCAGGGATGGTGAAGTGCCTAGTGATACCCTCCTGATCACAATACCCCTGAAACTCTAACGAAGTGTATTCGCCACCATTGTCAGATCTCAAATACTTCACCCTCTTCCCCGTTTGGTTCTCCACCTGGGTCTTCCAAATCTTGAACTTTTCAAACACTTCAGATTTTTGTTTGAGAAAGTAGATCCAAACCTTCCTGGAGTAATTGTCGATAAATGTCACGAAATAACTTGCGCCTCCAAGTGACGGCACCGGGGCTGGCCCCCACACATCCGAGTGTATATACTCCAAGACATCCTTACTCCGCCGACTCGATGTCATAAACTTGACCTTGTGCTGCTTTCCTAGAACGCAAGTCTCACAAAAGTCAAGCCTGCATGTTTTGACTCCCTTCAGGAGTCCTCTCCTATGCAGCTCTACGAGACCTCTCTCACTCATGTGGCCAAGCCTAGCATGCCACAGCGCAGAGGTATCCTCATTAGACATCGAGGCAACGACCGCATCACCAGCTATCGTGGTGCCTATCAACCTATAAAGCGTATTAGTACGCTCCCCCTTCATGACGACTAGTGCGCCTCTCTTCACCCTGATAAATCCTCCCTCGCCGGTATAGGAATACCCGGCTGCCTCTAAAGTACCTAAGGAGATCAAGCTCTTCCTTAGGTCAGGCACGTATCTAACGTCGGCGAGTGTCCGTATCGCTCCATCAAACATTCTAATCCGGATAGTCCCGATCCCCTTAGTCCTGCACTCAGAATTGTTTCCCATCAAGACCCGACCGCCATCGCACTCCCTGAAAGTGGTAAACCACTCTCTACGTGGGCACATGTGGTATGAACATCCAGTGTACATGATCCACTCGTCCGTGATCTCATGACTCTGTGACACGTGCAAGACATCCGCATCGCTATCGTACCCGGCTGCTATAGCGGCCTGCTGAGGCTCAGGTGCTTTTCCCTTGAGTTTCCTCTTAGGGCAGTTCACCTTCCAATGTCCCTCCTTCTTGCAGAAGTGGCATTTATTGTTCTTGCCTCTGGACTTCGATTTAGGTCGAGAGTCCTTCTTGCCTCGCTCCTTCGATCTCCCTCGGGATGGGTCTCTGCTCTTCACGAGCAGACCCTCGCTCGCCTTCGATCCAGAACTGCTCCTCTTCTCATTTGAGAGAAGCATCGTCACCACCTCCTCCATCTTAAGGGTATCCTTCCCATACAAGATGGTGGTGACTAAATGATCGAACGGCCTCGGGAGTGAGGACAAGAGGAGAAGAGCCTGGTCTTCCTCCTCGACCTTCACATCCATACTCCGCAACTGGGATACCAGCTTGTTGAACACATTCATATGGTTCAACAACTGCGTTCCCTCGGACATCCTTAAGCTATACAGTTATTTCTTAATGTATAGCTTATTCGTAAGCGACTTAGACATATAAAGTTCCTCGAGTTTTTTCCATAGATCTGCTGTAGTCTCCGCCTCAACTACGTTGTACATGACCTCATCTGCCAAGCACAGCTGTATGGTGCTGATGGCCTTGAGATCCAGCTCATCCCACTCGTCATCGTCCTTCACTTTGGCCTTCTCCTTTCCGAGGAGTGCCTTGTGAAGTCCCTGCTGCACGAGTACGGCCTTTATGCGTTTTTGCCAAAGGCCGAAATCAATCTTGCCATCGTATTTTGGAACCTCGAATTTGGCCGCCATTGAATTTGCTCACCGGTCCGAAGAAAGAACCTGGCTCTGATACCAATTGTTGCGCAATTGGCACCGGCCCGCGAGTACGGAACTCGTCGCGGGCAATAACAACGGAAGCTAATTTTGTGAGCAAATAGTGGCGCGCACCAAAACTATCACAGAGACACGTACGAGATTCCAAAATACCACAAACACAAGAGATTTACGTGGTTCGGAGTTAAGCTCCTACATCCACGGGAAGAGCGCGCCAGATCCACTAAAACAAAATAAATGTTCGATTACAACACAAGCACTCAACGATCCTCAATGGATCGATACTAACCTAGAATAGAACAAGAACAACACGAAAAACAATAAAGAGGGAAGAAAAAAATTCCCCTAGCGCGCTGCCGCTGCGATGTCGCCGCAAGAAGTTGCCCGAACGGTCGATCGGTGCCGCTGCCCTCTTCCTCGCCCCTGGACGCTGCAGGCGTGATACCGCCGCAGCCGGGATGTCCCTGGAGAGGAAGAAGTAACCTCTGTCCGATCTGCTGTCGCCGGAGAAGCCGGGGACAAGACCCAAGATCGGCGCTCCTAGCCGATCTAGCCGCCGGAGTAGAAGACCCTGGATCGCTGCCGCCGCCGGATCTTGGACGTCGCCGGAGAAGAAAGCTGGATCGCCCAAGATCGGGCTCTGCCGAAGTCGCCGGAGAAGAAAACCTCGGCCGAGAGCCGGTCGGCCGCCGCTAGAACGATGTCGCCGCTCCCTCTCCTTCCTTGATGTCTCCGGAGAAGAAAATCGGATCGGGTATCCCGATCCCTTGCCGAAGTCGTCGGAGGTGGATCGCAGCCGCTCCCTCTTCTTCTTCCTTTCTCCCGATGTAGCCGCCGCTTCTTGATCGCTGTTTTAGGTTAGAATGATCGGGATGCTGTGTTCTATCTAAAAACCCTGTGCAAGTTTATATATATATATAGAGAGAGAGAGAGAGTAAGAAATAAAAAAACAAAATGGAACCGGACCGGTCCAGCTGGACCGGTCCGGTGGAGCATTAAATAACATGGTCGGCCACTCCTTTTATAGGTGAGAAGAACCCTAAAATCCGGTAGAGAGGTGGGGTCGGTTGGATCCAATCAGGGAAGAAGAAAAAATACTCCTCCAAAAAATCTCCTCCATTAGCGGAGGGAAAATATATTCTATCACCAATGCTCTTTCATAATTGCCGAAATTTTGGAAATTTTAAAAAGAAGAACCACGAATTGAGCGGTCTCCAAAAAAGAATTGGAATTTTCCAAAAAATCCAAAAAAGATATCGCCAAGAATTTGATTCCAAAAATAACGGCATCAAAGATTGTGTGGCTTCCAAAATTAGCCTCACTCATATTGAAAGAGGAGGCAATTACTGCAACAGAGCCGCCCGGGAGATAAGAGGTCGCCTCTCCCTCGTTTTGCTGAAGAAATGCCCAGCCCTCTCTCTCTCTCTCATCCGTGCACTCGAAGGGGTCGACGGTCTTGGGTGTTGTCACCGGTCTTGGAGGAGAAAGCCGCCGACGTTGCGTGAGAGTGTTGTCGTCGGGCTTGGTGGAGTTTATCGTCGGCGTTGCAGTGGACGTTCTTTGGAGTGGAAAGACGTGGTGTCGAATGCGTGCGTGAGTGCAGTTAGGCTCGATAGTGTTTTATCAAGGTGGTGGAATTGTTCTCCAGTGGTAGTGCGGTTGAACGTCGGACTTTGACGTCGAAGGTTCTGATGAAGCTTGTGCGTCCGCAAGGCGGATTGTAGTCCAGATCTTCTACTCTCTCACGCATTTTCATTTATAACTTTTGTTACGTGTTTGCCGGATTTTACAACATATTATTGTTCAAGTTGGCGAGCTCAAGATTAAAATATTCATGTCTTTCAACTAGTCGTGTTCAAAAAGCCCCCCGGGCCCGGGCCTAAATCGGGCCTCCCAGGCCAGGGCTTTTCTGAACCGGGCCCGGGTCCTGATTGCAGCCGGGCCGGGCATCTGGCTCCGAGAGGGGGCCTGCTAAGGCCCCCAGGGCCGGGCCGGGCTGGGCCCAGGCTTAGCCCGGGCCCTGTTTTTATAAAAAAAAAAATTTTATAAGAAATATACGCCTTTTAAAACTGCATTTTTTAGGTACATTTTCAAGAGAAGTGTTCAACACGAAAGTTGTAGATCGCGACTTTCATGTTGAACACTTTCATGTAGATCTACAACTTTCATGTTGAACACTTTTTGATTTGAAGCCGTTCAGGCCTCCGATTTTTTCGGTGGCTAAATCGGGGGCCTAACGGCTTCAAATCAAAAAGTGTTCAACATGAAAGTTGTAGTTATCGTCGAGATCTACAACTTTCATGTTGAACACTTCTCCCAAAAATGCACCTAGAAGACGTAGTTTTAAAAGGCGTGTAGGAGCCGGGCCCGGGCTTTGCCCGGGCCTAGAAACCGGGCTTTGCCCGGCCTGGCCCGGGCCGGGCACCGGGCCGGGCAAATGCTCATATATGGGGCCTTGTTAGGCCCCATAGCCCGGCCTGGGCCCGGGGCGGGCTTAGCCCGGGCCCGGGCCTAGCCGGGTCGGGCCCCCGGGCCTAGTCGGGCCGGGCCCCCGGGCCCGGTTTTTATGCACACCCCTACTTTCAACTAACTCAAGAGCTTAATTAAAAAAAATAATTATGAGATGATATAATACATATATATTAATATATGTTATATGTTAATTATTAATGTTACCCTCATTTAGTCGTGCACATAAAAACTATCGGGTTGGTTCGGGACCGGTCTTTTAAAAGAAAAGATCAGTTTTTTGGCATACCGGTCCAGCTCAAACAAGTTCTGGTCCAGAATCGGTTTTGTTTCTCTTGAGGAGGTCCGACCGGTCATGGACCTGGACCGGTCCGACCGGTCCTGGACCTGGACCGGTTTCTTTTTAAATTAAATTATCTATACTATATTTATTTAAAATATGAGAAGGAAAACCGGTCTTTTATCAAAGACTGTTTTATTACCGGTCCCGGTCCGGGACCTGTCTTTGATGCAAAAAGAGGGACCACTTGGGACCCCTGGGATCGGACCGGGACCGAACCGGTCCTAACCCTGGATCTGTCCCTAGCCGGTCCTAACCAGACCAATTATGACCGCTTTTTTTGTGCACGACTACCCTTATTTTTTTCCTTTTATTTTATACATATGACCCTTCTTGTAGCAGTAGTGACACTTCACATTCTGGTAGCGGGACCTTAACTTTTCTCTGCTTTGGCTCCTCTTATTATTCCTTCCTCCGCTCTTACCCCTACCTCTCCTCCCGTACTCATTAAAGAGGATATCAGCTCGTGAAGAAGAGTCAGATATTCCTTGAGATTTCATTCTCATCTCTTCGCTCAGGATATCACTCTTGACAATCTTCATAGTAATGATGCCTCCGGGAGAGAAGTTGATTAGAGAAACTCTAACCATCTCCCAAGAGTCTGGAAGAGACTTTAATAGCCATAGTGTGTTGACCTCGTACTCGAAGGCTACCTTCATTGCAGTGAGGCGGTCAATGATACCATGAAACTCGTTCACATGATCCAGGATAGGGGATCCTTCTTTGTATCTAAACTTGTAACGCCCCTGATTTTTCGATGATTTTGTTTGGTTTTGGTATCATCATATTTATGACGTCATGGCGTTACTTTTAACGTCGGGTTGACGGCGCATCGCCGATAAGGCATTTTCGCGTCTGTTCGGTCGAGTCGGCTAATTTCTTGGATTTTTGTCGAAATCAGAAAATATTTCTATGAGGTTTAAGTTGAGTAATTTTAAACTTGCTCGTCAAGTTTCGTCGCAATCCGAGCATTTTTGGAGTCTCGGCGCGCGATTGAAGTTTTGAGTATTTATGTCATTGTATTTGGAAATTTTTATCTCAGGAATGACTCGTTGGATTTAGGTTTCGAATTCGTTGTTGGGTTCATCCCGTCAATTTTTCTCCTCGAGCGTTCTCCCTTTGACTCTAATCGATCCTAGTTGTTTTCTCGAGTCCTATACGTATTTTGGCAAGTTTCTATGTAAATCTCGAGAGTTCAAGCTTTTATCTCGACCGTTTTTATTATTATTATTTTTGTATCGGTGTTCGGACGCTCTTTAGAGGGTCAAATAGGAGTGGTATGGAAAAATGGTCAACATGAAATTTGTTCGTCTCGACGGGATCTACAACTTTCATGTTGACCACTTTTCGATTTGAGGTCATCTTGAACCCTTATTCTCGTTTATTCTGCTGGAACTCGTGTATGGTGCTCCTACTCGAGTATATAGACTCCTACTCGAGTATATGGACTCCTACTCGAGTATATGAACTCCTACTCGAGTATATTTGAACTCCTACTCGAGTATGTATGATTCTACTCGAGTATGTATGCTTCTACTCGAGTATGTATGCTTCTACTCGAGTATGTATGCTGTCACTCGAGTATTCCTTTCCTGTCAGCGTTAGAGCGCCGTTTTGATGGTCAAAACGGCATTGTATCAAAAAATGGTCAACATGAATTTTGTTCCTCTCGACGAGATCTACAACTTTCATGTTGACCACTTTTCGATTTGAGGTCATCTTGAACCGTTATTCTCGTTTATTCTGCTGGAACTCGTGTATGGTGCTCCTACTCGAGTATATAGACTCCTACTCGAGTATATGGACTCCTACTCGAGTATATGGACTCCTACTCGAGTATATTTGAACTCCTACTCGAGTATGTATGATTCTACTCGAGTATGTATGCTTCTACTCGAGTATGTATGCTTCTACTCGAGTATGTATGTTGCCACTCGAGTATTCCTTTCCTGTCAGCGTTAGAGCGCCGTTTTGATGGTCAAAACGGCATCGTATCAAAAAATGATCAACATGAATTTTGTTCGTCTCGACGAGATCTACAACTTTCATGTTGTGCACTTTTCGATTTGAAGCCATCTTAGATGCCTATTTTTGATATTTCCGAGGCTGTCTCTTTTAAGTTGAAATTTTTATAAAAGAAAAAAAAACTATATATATACTTTTCTCTTAGGTTATTAGGATATAACTTCATCTTCTCCGATACTTCTATTCCGAACCAGACCAGCGGCGAGAGATAAGTTTCTCCATTTCGTGAATCTTCCGGTGGCCGCCGACGGAGCTCCGGTGCTCGGAATCTTCAACCGATCGTAGATCCGGAAAGCTCTCACCGAGAGCTACGCTATCGTGGTAATTTCTTCCTCTTTCCGTGAGTTTTCTTGTTAGGGTTTTTCGGCCCTAACACCTTTTCCGCCATTGTTGTTTAGATTTCTACTTCTCCTGAGTTCTTTTGCCCCGATCTACGGCGTGGAACGATTCAGAGAACGTTTCCGGTGCAACCAAGGCAAGTAGTGGTTTTCCCTCCTTCCCTCTCGTCCGATTTCGATGGTAACGGTTAAACTTTAGTTCTCAATCCTTGTGCACTTTTGATATTCGGTTTAGTATGCTTGTTGAGTCTTCCTTATGAGTTTTCTTGGTTTTTATTTAGTTTTTGGCATGAAGAATCTCGTCTTGTGGAGTTGTAGAAATACGATGTAGGGTTTTACTGTGGGCTTTCATCGCCCTATTTATCGCGTTAGAAATTACCTAGGGTCGTAAATCGTTTCTAGAGGTTGATCAACTGTGCTTTTAACCTAGAATATATCGAGTAGAATCTGATGTGCCAAATCCTGTGATTTATTTCCTAGTGACTCGTTCTTGCGGGTGTTTGTGGGCAAATCCACCGACCGCAAGGTTTGTTTTCCTTTATTAGTGGTCGTGCAACTCTATTGGTGGTTGGGCATCCTGCGGCTATTAGTGGAGTGTATAAGTCTCCCCCGCAATTAGACGGATTTTAACATCTGTGAGGGGTGTGTCCTTATTAGTGAGCACCCTGCCTGTTTAGATAGAGTTGACCACACGCGGCTAATAAAGTTGTTTTTTTAGTTTCTTTCTTATGATTTACTCATGCCTTTGTTTTCCCCCTGCCTTGGGTGTACAACCCCGTGTCCGCCGAAGGGGCCCAAGCAAGCAGGCGGGCCGGGCCCCAGCCGCCTCTCTTAGGCGGGCCAGCCCCCGCTCGCCTCTCCTAGGCGGGCCGGGCCCCAGCCGCATCTCTTAGGCGGGCCGGGCCCCAGCCGCCTCTCTCAGGCGGGCCAGCCCCCGCTCGCATCTCCTAGGCGGGCCGGGCCCCGGCCGCCTCTCTCAGGCGGGCCAGCCCCCGCTCGCTTCTCCTAGGCGGGCCAGGCCCCCAGCCGCCTCTCTCAGGCGGATCGGCTGCAGTCCACCTCCCTCCAGATGACAGGGGGTGACTCGACAAGAGGTGCGCATAACCAGCCAGAACAGCGGGGTTTGGCTGTTGGCAGGCCAACCCAAGGGGCTCTTTAGTAAATTCAGGCTACCAGGGGCAGGTTATTTGCAGACCATCCAAGGTAATCTATAAATAAGACCCAAGGGGTACCTCAGAAGGCACGCTCACTAGTTCACAAATCTTATAGCGCTTTCTGAGGTACCTTAGCCCGGCAACTGGTTAAGGAGGGGAAGCGCTCTAAGATCTTCCGGGTGTGTGGTGGGACCTCCGAGCCGGGCCCTTGGTCCTGTCCTCTGTTTTTCTTTCCCTTGTTGTTTCTCTTGCAGGAGCGAAGTAGGTGTGAGACCACCCCTTCCCCAAGGGTCGAACTCCACAGAGGCCGGTTTCCGGTTTCAACATTTTGGTGCGGTGAGCGTGGATCGTGGTCAGCAAGGAAAACCTTCAGCAAGTTCGATGACGGGAGAGGAAGGACAAGGATCAGGCAGGGGCAGCTCGCCACCCCCTCCCCCACCCCCAGCGGTGAGCGTGTCAGCAGAACTTAGGGAGGAGATCCTCGGGCTCGTCAGGACCGCCCTCGGCATGCGAGCGGAGAGCGCGACACCAGTAGTCCCAGTAGTCGCCGCTCCCGCACTCGGCGACGACGCGCCGCTCAGGCGACCGGGGAAGGAACCCGCCGAGAGAGGCGAGCGCGAGTTCCAGGGGCGAGTTCTGTTCCCCGGCTCGGCCGCAGAATACCATTTTGGCGAGACGGCGGGGAGAGAGCTCCCCCCTCGCCCAGCTGAGGGAGGAAGCCCCTTCAGCGAGTTCGTCTCCTCCGCCCCAGTTCCAGAAGGGTTTCGTGAGCCGGAGATGACCTACTACTCCGGGAAGGGAGACCCTGTCCACCACATCCAGTGGTTTGAGGACATGGTCTCTATTCGGCAGATGTCCGACGGCTTCAAGTGCCGACTCTTCGCCATCACCCTCCGAGAGAAGGCGAGAGAATGGTTCCACCAGCTCCCGACCGGGTCCATCTTCTGTTTCGAGGACCTGCGTCGGGGGTTCATGTTAAGGTTCACCACTTCCAAGAAGAGGAAGAAGGAGGTGGAGTCCTTGTTCCGTGTCAAGCAGAGGGTGGGAGAGACCCTGGGGAGTTACCTGGACAGATTCCAAGAGGAGTTGTCTCAAGTGCAGGAGATGCCAGGGCACACCATGATGGTGGCCTTCACCCTGGGTCTCCAATCCGGGTTCTTCGCAATGGAACTCAAGAGGTCCCCCCCAGTATCTTTTGAGGCGCTCCTAGAGAGGGCGGCTAGGGAGGCCGATATGGAGGCAGCACACCCGGAGTTTGCCCGAAGGTTGGCCAGATGGGCCGTGGAGGAAGAGAGGCCAAGGGGTGGCCGAGGGCAGGAGGAGAGAAGGGTTGAGCCCCGGCAGAGGGAACAGCCGCCGCCGCCGCAGCATCAGCAGCAACCCAGGCAGGGGAGACAGGAGCCGAACTTTCGGCTGGGCTGGAGACCCGAGTGGCAGGAGCCCGGGGCAAGGAGAGGGTTCCGCGGAGGGGACTACCGTCAAGGAGGACAGGGTCAGTTCTACCCTCCGGGCGGGATGCAGGGCCAGAGGCCGGCCCTCCCCGACCAGGAGCAGGCTATAGCCATAGCATTGGGAGAAAGGAGAAGAGCAGCACGGAGAAGAAGAAGGGATGTGAGGGTGGAGTTGCCTTACTGCGACTTCCATCAGGAGGAGGGGCACGCCACAGCCACGTGCCCCGAGTTCCTCGAGATGAGGGGCAACCGGGAGCAGCAACAACAGCAGCGTCCGGAAGTGCGGATTGAGGAAATCCGGCCTCGGGCGGAGGAGGGTCGGTGCGAAGACCGGGCGGATGTGGGCTCCCGAGGTAGGATCGGAGCGATCCACGGGGGGGCTGGGATCGAGGCTTCCCGCAAGTCAAGCCTCCACACTATGTACCGCAGGAGCGTTGGCTCCACGTCCCAGTCCCCTCCCCCGGACGAGAAAATCACCTTTTCCATGGAGGACATGCCGGGTCACGAGGACCCCTTCTGCGATGCGCTGGTCATCCAGACCGCCATCGAGGACTTCACCGTCCCCCGGATCCTCGTCGATAACGGGAGCTCGGTCAACGTCATCTTCAAGAAGGCGTTCGATGCGATGAAGGTGGAGGCCCGAAGGGTGTTGGCCTCGGACGGACCCCTGTTCGGCTTCTCAGGGGAGAGGAAGGAGGTTGAGGGAGGAGTGGGACTCCATGTCGTTCTGGGGGGGCAGTCCCGCAATTGCAAGTTCGTCATCGTGGACGCCCCCAGCAGCTACAACGCCATCTTCGGGAGGCCTCTCATCAGCGCCTTCCGCTGCGTCCCCTCATCCTTCCACCAATGCCTAAAATTTAATGTCGAGGGGGTACAGGTTCGGGTCCGCGGAGACCCCAAGGAAGCGAGGGAGTGCTATGTCACGGCGGTGAACTCCATCTCTTGGCTGGAGGGAGCCGAGGAGATGGGGCGGAGGCTGAGGGAGGAGGAGCCGGAAGCGGGCGGGGATGAGATGGAGGTGGAGGAGAGTCGCGCCCAGGAGAAGGTCGCTGAGGAGATTCAGGAGCCGGCTGAGGCGATGGCCGTTGCAGAAGCTGAGGAGGAGGTCCTCGCCTTCGACGAGGGGGAGACTGAGGAGTGGGAGGCACAGTCCCGCCTTGAGGCGGCAGAGGAGGTGGCGGAGATGGAGGTTCTAACCACCGGAGGCAGGGTGGAGAGGATCCGCATCAGCGGAGGATTGACCCCGGAGGCTCAAGGCCGGATGCTGGAGTGCGTCCAGAAGAACGTGGACATCTTCGCATGGAGTGCCGCGGAGATGCCCGGGATCGACTCCAACATCGCCTGCCACCGCCTCAACCTGGACCCGGAGGCTCCCCCCATCCGACAAAAGAAGAGGCCCGTTGCGGACAAGCTCGCCGAGCCCATCAGGGAGGAAGTAGCAAAGCTCCTCAAGGCCGGCTTTGTATCCGAAATCCAATACCCCGGCTGGGTCTCCAATGTTGTAATGGTTAAAAAAGGAGACGGCCGGTGGAGGATGTGTATCGATTTTTCCCTTCTTAATAAATCATGCCCTAAAGATTGTTACCCCTTGCCTCGGATCGACGCGCTGGTTGACTCAGCCGTCGGTTTCCCTTTGATGAGTTTTCTAGATGCCTTTTCAGGTTATCACCAAATCAGGATGCACCCTCCGGACGTCAAAGACGTCTCATTCATCACAGGGGATGGATGCTATAGTTATAAAATGATGCCCTTCGGGCTGAAAAATGCAGGGGCGACCTACCAGAGAATGATGGACAGGGTCTTTCAAGGGCAAAAGGGAAGGAACCTGGAAGTTTATGTAGACGATCTCATGGTCAAGAGTCCGGACCTCGACTCCCACCTCCGGGACCTGGAGGAGACCTTTGCCACTCTCCACGGGTGCCAGATGAGCCTGAACCCCCTCAAATGCACCTTCGGGTCAGGCAGAGGAAAATTCTTGGGGCATCTCCTCACCCCTGCCGGCGTAGAGCCCAACCCCGACAAGGTGAGGGCAATCCTGGAGTTGGAGTCTCCGCGGAATGCGAAGGAAGTGCAGCGATTGACTGGGAGGCTGGCGGGACTGAGCAGGTTCCTCTCACGGGCCGGGGAGAAATGCTCTCCGTTCTTTAAAAGCTTGAGAGGAGGCCAAAAATTCGAGTGGACCTCGGAGTGCGAGGAGGCATTCCAGGCCCTAAAGAAGCAGTTGACTCAGGCCCCCCTACTACAAGGGCCAAAGGAGGGGGAGGACTTATTCCTGTACTTAGGGGCTGGGACCGAGGCCCTGAGCTCTGTTTTAGTTCGGGAAGAAGGGAAGAGACAACTCCCAGTTTACTATGTAAGTCGGGTCTTGAGGAAGGCCGAGCTCCGGTACCCCATCCTAGAGAAGCTGGCCTTCGCTCTCATCATCTCGGCCCGGAGGCTCCGACCCTATTTCCAGGCACACTCGATCCGAGTGGTGACTGACCACCCTCTCCGCAACATCTTCGAGGGGGTGGAGCATTCTGGCAGGTTGGCCAAGTGGTCGGTGGAGCTGAGCGAGTTCGACATCTCCTTCATACCTCGCCTCTCGATCAAGGCCCAAGCCATGGCCGATTTCCTGGCTGACTATGTGGTCGAGGTGGCAGAGGAAGAACTCACTCGCCCGGTTCCCTGGAAGGTCATGGTGGATGGTGCGTCAGGGAGGCACTCCCTGGGGGCTGGGGTCATCTTGGAAAGCCCCCAGGGGGTGAGGATCGAGCAAACGGTGGTGGTGCATTTCCCCATCACCAACAATCAGGCCGAGTATGAGGCCGTGATTGCGGGTCTACGCCTGGCCAGGGAGCTGGGGGTGCACGATGTGGAGGTCCTCACTGACTCCCTGGTGGTGGCCTCCCAGATCAACGGGGAATTCGAGGCAAGGGATCCCACCCTGCAGCGTTACTTGGCGAAGGTAAAGGGAGTCATCGGCACCTTCCAGACTTTCTCCATCCGGCACGTGCCTCGGGAGGATAACGAGCAGGTGGACCAGCTGGCAAAGCATGGACCCCGGGCGGGGGGAACCATCACAGACCTCTTTCGCCCATCCATCGAGGAGGGGGAGCTGATGGAGGTGGAACAACACCCCTCCTGGATGGACCCATTCGTCACTTTCTTGACCGCCGGGGAGTACCCAACGGGAATGGACGGAAAGAAACTCAAATACAAATCGGCATACTACCTCATGCGAGATGGCCAGTTATATCGAAAAACTCTCTCAGGGATGCTGGCGCGTTGTGTGGGCGAGAGGGAGGTCCCGAAGATCCTAGAAGAGGTCCACTCCGGGGAGTGTGGGAGTCACTCTGGAAGTCGAACCTTAGAAGGCCGGATCGTCAGGCAGGGATACTTTTGGCCGACTCTGGGTCTCGACGCGGCAAAATTCACAAAGGAATGCCATAAGTGCCAGCTATTTGCTCCCCTCCAACTGCAACCGGCCCAGCGCCTCAGGAGTATCACAGCTCCCTGGCCATTCGCCATCTGGGGAATGGACCTGGTCGGGCCCTTCCCCCAAGCCAGCAGCCAGAGGAGGTTCCTGCTCGTGATGATTGATTACTTCTCCAAGTGGCTGGAAGTTAAGGCGCTGGCCAAGGTGACCTCCCAGGTCGTCAGAAACTTTGTGTGGGGGGAGATCATCTGTCGTCATGGGTTGCCCCAGGCCATCGTCACAGACAATGGCCCTCAATTCGCCAGTGCCGAGTTCACCAGCTTCTGCGAGCAGCTCGGGATCGACCTCAGGTTTGCCTCAGTTCATCACCCCCGAAGCAATGGGCAGGTAGAAGCGGCAAACAAGATTATCGTTAACCTCCTCAAGAAAAAGGTGGAGAACTTGAGAGGAAGCTGGGTGGAGCAACTCCCCTCGGTCCTCTGGGCCCTCCGAACCACACCCAACACAGCGACAGGGGAGACGCCTTTCAAACTCTCCCACGGGTGCGAGGCAGTACTTCCGGTGGAGTTTGAAGTCCGGACACCTCGGGTAGTCGGGGCCGGAGAACACAAAGAGGAATGGAGAGCCAATAATGAAGAAGAGTTGCGGCTCTCTCTCGACATGGTCGAGGAACTGCGGGACCTTTCAGCCGTGAGGCAGGAGGAGATAAAGAGAAGAATGGCCAAGTATTTCGACAAGCATGTCAGAGTCAAACAGTTTGCCGAAGGAGACTTGGTCCTGAGGAAGGTGGACGCGGCAGGAAGATCAGCCGCAGTGGGGAAGCTCCACCCCAATTGGGAGGGACCATTCATCGTGCAGGAGGCATTGAAGTCGGGGGGATACCGCCTCCGGAATGTGGAGGGCGAGACCCTAAGTCTCACTTGGAGCGGGGACGACTTGAAGCGTTTTTTTCCTTAAAATTATGTAAACCGTGTTCAATCTCTAATGGAATTTCTTGCGGTAGACTTGTTTCCCCCCCCCCCGATGAGAGCTGAATGTCATTGCCTCAGACCCCGAGCAGATCCCGCTGTCAGGCTCTCCCCGAGCTGGCAGGGCTGGATGTCACTCGGAGGAGTCTGCCTCAGACCCCGAGCAGATCCCGCTGCCAGGCTCTCACCAAGCCGGCAGGGCTGGATGTCACTCGGAGGAGTCTGCCTCAGACCCCGAGCAGATCCCGCTGCCAGGCTCTCCCCGAGCTGGCAGGGCTGGATGTCACTCGGAGGAGTCTGCCTCAGACCCCGAGCAGATCCCGCTGCCAGGCTCTCACCAAGCTGGCAGGGCTGGATATCACTCGGAGGAGTCTGCCTCAGACCCTGAGCAGATCCCGCTGCCAGGCTCTCACCAAGCTGGCAGGGCTGGATGTCACTCGGAGGAGTCTGCCTCAGACCCCGAGCAGATCCCGCTGCCAGGCTCTCACCAAGCTGGCAGGGCTGGATGTCACTCGGAGGAGTCCGCCTCAGACCCCGAGCAGATCCCGCTGCCAGGCTCTCCCCAAGCTGGCAGGGCTGGATGTCACTCGGAGGAGTCTGCCTCAGACCCCGAGCAGATCCCGCTGCCAGGCTCTCCCCGAGCTGGCAGGGCTGGATGTCACTCGGAGGAGTCTGCCTCAGACCCCGAGCAGATCCCGCTGCCAGGCTCTCCCCGAGCTGGCAGGGCTGGATGTCACTCGGAGGAGTCTGCCTCAGACCCCGAGCAGATCCCGCTGCCAGGCTCTCACCAAGCTGGCAGGGCTGGATGTCACTCGGAGGAGTCTGCCTCAGACCCCGAGCAGATCCCGCTGTCAGGCTCTCACCAAGCCGGCAGGGCTGGATGTCACTCGGAGGAGTCTGCCTCAGACCCCGAGCAGATCCCGCTGCCAGGCTCTCACCAAGCTGGCAGGGCTGGATGTCACTCGGAGGAGTCTGCCTCAGACCCCGAGCAGATCCCGCTGCCAGGCTCTCACCAAGCTGGCAGGGCTGGATGTCACTCGGAGGAGTCTGCCTCAGACCCCGAGCAGATCCCGCTGCCAGGCTCTCACCAAGCTGGCAGGGCTGGATGTCACTCGGAGGAGCCAGCCTCAGACCCCGAGTAGATCCCGCTGCCAGGCTCCCACCAAGCTGGCAGGGCTGGATGTCACTCGGAGGAGTCTGCCTCAGACCCCGAGCAGATCCCGCTGCCGGGCTCTCACCAAGCTGGCAGGGCTGGATGTCGCTCGGAGTCGGCGATCTCTCGCCGAGCAACCAGGGAAGGGAGGCGAGCCAGGAAGGCGAGTCGGCGAGCCGGGAAGGCGAGTCAGCGAGCCAAGAAGGCGAGTCGGCGAGCCAAGAAGGCCGGCCCCGGCGCATAAAGGAGCGAGCCCTAGGCACGACGCGCGAGTGGAGAGTTTGGACTCTCACGTCGCCAGAGATCAGGTGAGCGGGCCGGTCAGGATGACCCTATGAGGCCGCAACGCCGGCCCCAACCTTCGGCCCGGCGGGTCACAGGGTGAATTAGGGGCAAAGGCTCGGAAGTGCCAAGCCCCCCCGAGAGGCCGACCCACACGAAGTCTTTACGCACGGAGGACGGGCCCAGTCCACTCGCGTCGCGGAAGGTGCGACTCGCCGCTCGCGTCGCGCCGGCTTTAGTGTCTCAAACCTAGATCTACGTCCCGAATCTCAAATGGGCGGGCGGCCTCCCTTGCTCGCTCGCAGCAACGAAAATCAGAGAATCAACAAACAACGCACGGTAGCGATTGCGAGGCGGGAAATAATTGACAATCGAGGAAGTAAATGCAGTGAATATATTCTTATACAATTATAACTGCGGCCCGCTGAGCAGTCGCACAAAAATAAAGAAAAAACAAAATACATGTCCAGAGAAGGGGGGGAGAAAAAAGCCACAAGACGGCGGGCCCTTCAGATGCGGTGGAACCCTCCTGGCTTGGGTACTGGAAGGAACAGCTCCGGCACCACTTCGGTCACCCGCAAGCCAGAGCACTCGTCCTTGAGGAGCTTGGCCCGCTGCAACGTCTTGAAGAGGTACGTCACCGCGTCGGCCCCGTTCTCTTGCATCAGAACCGCCAGGTCATACTCGCTGTGATGAACGAGTTGACAGCCGCTCGAGGAGGCCGGCGGGACGGCAGCAGCAGCCTCGAGCGCACCCACCCGCGCCCGCAGGGTCTGGTTCTCCAGCTGGAGGGTGGCGATCTCGGTACCAAGTCGGCTGGCGGTCACCGCATCCTGCAAAGAAATTTATTAGGACGAGTCGCGGGATAAAGGCGGGTGCGAGTGAGATGGCTTACCGCGCCACCTTGGTACTGCGCGAGGGCGGCGTCAGCCGCTTCGAGCCGCCTCCGCAGGTCATCCGCCTCCTCCTGGGCGAGCTTGCGGGCCTCCTCCTTCGCATCGATCAACTTGTTGAGCGAGGGGGCATCTCTGTCCAACCGGAGGCATCGCCGGCCGACCATGTGGGCCAGGGCGAGGCTTTGAAATTGCGCCCGCGCGCTCTCATAAATAAGCACCCGCGTGGCCTCCTCGCCGTAGGTAGAGGCGTCCTCCCGCCCGTACACGCCGAAGGAGAGATTGAAGGCGTCCCTGGAGGCGGTGTCCTGCTCCGACCAGCTAGGCAGCAGCGAGGATACCGAGATGCGGTTGCCCTCCTTGTCCCACTGAAGTAACGGGGCACCGGATCGGTCCGTGGGCCCTTCGCCGTAGCCGAAGTTGGGATGCCCTCGGGGAACCGGCTTCTCGGCGGGCCGAGTCGCCGCGAGCGGCCGCGACGACCCAGCCGCCCCGCCGGCGGGATCAGCGGTCGAGGGAACCGCAGGGGCAGGGGCAGAAGATGGTTGATCCGCGGGGGCCTTGCCCTTGTCGCCGACCGAAGGAGCCTGACCGCCCGTTTTATTCGGCTTCTTTGGAGGAGGGCCCTAAGACAGCTCACCTCCGGATCGCTTCTGGCCGACGGGAGCCGAGAGCTCGCGGTGAGCTAAGGCTGCCGCTTCCGCACGGCCAAGCTCGCCCAAAGCGGACCGCGCGCTCTCGTAAGGCGGGCGGAGAGGGACGTCGCGCTCGCCTGCAGGAACAGGAGTTAGAAAAGCCAAGGTACGATTCAAGCAGAGGCGAGCGAGCCGCTTACCTTCCCCAGGCGGGACGGGGACGAGGTCGTCCAGATTCCGGCGGAGGAAGGCGACCTCGAAGTTCTTCCCGGCGAAGAACTCATATAGCTTCGCCTCATGGCCCCCCAGGCTAGGGGGCCGATAGCTCGCCTCGCCGAGTTGCACCGGCGAGAACGGAATGTTGCCGAAGTCGCCCTTGACGAAGACGAACTTCTTGAGCCAGTTGTGGCTCTTGTTGACCGTCTCCCGCACCTTGGCGTGCATGCTCGCGAAGCACGCGGTCCCGTCCTTATTCGCGCGGAAGGAGAACAGCTTGCGGAAGACCGCAAGGCTGAACTCGATCCTCTCCTCGCGAAGGTAGCAGGCGAACCCGACTACGACAGCGATGGAGTTCGGGGTCAGCTGCCCCGGGACGACCCCATAATACTTGAAGACCTGGCGGACTTCCGGCCAGAGGGGTAGCCGGAGCCCCGCCTCGAAGTGGGCCGTCGGGAGAGCCAGCTCATCGCCTGAGAGCTCGTTGATCCGTTCATCCTTCCCGGGCCGCCTCGCCACGAAGCCAGGCGGGATGAAATTGCCAACGGTGTCCAGAAACTCCTTCTCCGAGACCGAGGCGGGAGGGAAGCTGTGGTCGGCAAAGATCCAGGCACACCTGCCCCTCCCGTCCGCTTCGCCACTGCCGCCCGTCATCTCGCGGGATTGATAAGCAAGCCGAGCGAGAGGAAAGAGGAAAGAGAGGGTTCTCGCGGGGTAAAATGGGAAGGGCTCTTGAATGCGGTAGGTAAAATAATAAATGAAGGGCCTATTTATAGGGCCGGGAAAAGGGCGGGAAAAATCGGAAAAGGCGGGAAAGTGAACTGACAGTAGAGCCAGCCCCGACGCTTCGATTCCCGAGCCCCGCCCGGGTCCGCGTCGAATCGCCGGTCGGCCGCGAGATTCTCCCGGCCGCGAGCCATCCCCTCTCCCGCGCAGAGTAGATTTTGAGAGGAATGCCCAGTCGAGGGGGGACGAGCGAACCGCCCGCCTCTTCTAGGCGGGCCGGCCCTCGCTCGCCTCTTCTAGGCGGGCCGGCCCTCGCTCGCCTCTTCTAGGCGGGCCGACCCTTACCCGCCTCAACTAGGCAGGCTCTCCAGGGTTAAAGCTGAGAACCCAGCAAAAAAAAGAAATGAGAATAAATGATAAATAAATAAAAAAAAAAAAAGAAGGGGGAAAGAGAAAGGCATGCGCCCTGGAACGGGCGAGAAGACCCCTGAATTATTACAAGCAATCGTTCTTGGATAATATCCGACACCGACACACTGGGATGGATCGCATCGAGACGATTCAGACCCTGCGAGCAACTGCGGGCACGGGCGGGCGAGGCAGGTGGCTTAGTACTCAATCCATTTCCACCTACCCCGCCTCTGCGAGCCGGTTCGAGGCGGCACGCGAGAGTCATGATACTCCCGAACCGCCGCCAGCTCCCGCTTGGTCTGATCGGCCTGTTTCGAAATGTTTGACAGCCGCTCCTCAGCTCGCGTAATATGCGCGCCCGGAGATGTCGGCTCATCCTCCTCAGCCGAGCCCCTTGCCCCCTCCAAAGCAGCGAGTCGCTCCTCCGCCCTGACTCTGTCTCTCTCCATCCCCACGAAGGCCTCTTTGAGCAGCATCGTGTGTTTCTGAAACATTCGCGCCACCTGCGCCTTCATCTTCTCGCTATCATGTGGGTCGCCCAAGAAGTCCGCGATGTCTTCCGGCTCCACGGGAGGCGAGTACCCCTCGCTCATCTCGACATCGGAAGAAGCGGCGCGATACCCTGCGGAAGCGAGGTCAGAAGCAGACGAGCGGCGAATGGGTTAACTTCAGGGGGGTTACCTGGCGTCGGTACGTCTCCCGCGTCGGGAGCAGACCGAGAGGAACCCGGCCGACCTTGGAATGATTTCCCTCCCGGGGCGACGAGCGGCTTCCCCAGACCCTGGACTCTCAGCGGGGGAGGAGTCGCAGGAAGGCTGCGCGCTGGAGAGAATGGACTGACGCCCAGGTCGACCATCTCCACGGAGAGATCCGCAAGGTTCCCGGAGCCCCCTTCCAATGCATCTTCAGGGGGCGTCTCCTGCGAAGGAAAAAGTCAGTAGAAAGCATAGGTCACAGGGCGAAACCACGCACCCAGATTCAACCTCGGAGCCGCCGGAACCCAGATCATCACTCGGCGTGGAACGGCGGACAACCTTTCCCTTTGCCGGCTTAAACTGCGGGCCGGAGGATATGGGCGCCAACCACGGGGCGGCCGCGAGGGCCTCCTCCCGACCCTCCTCCCTAGCGGCAGCCAACCGAGCACGTATCTCCTCAGACGCAGGCATCTCCTGGCCTCAAACCACGCAGGAAGCAAGAGGAGAGGGCCAGTTATCGAAGGCCCGGTGGCTTATTTATAGCTAAAAGGCGGGTCCCACCAAAAGATTCCCTCCAGCTCAGCAAGGACGTCGCCGGACACGAGGGTTGGACATTTCTTTCCGAGCTTCTGCGAAGCACGCAAAGATCGGGGATTGTGTACAACCCCGTGTCCGCCGAAGGGGCCCAAGCAAGCAGGCGGGCCGGGCCCCAGCCGCCTTTCTTAGGCGGGCCAGCCCCCGCTCGCCTCTCCTAGGCGGGCCGGGCCCCAGCCGCATCTCTTAGGCGGGCCGGGCCCCAGCCGCCTCTCTCAGGCGGGCCAGCCCCCGCTCGCTTCTCCTAGGCGGGCCGGGCCCCAGCCGCCTCTCTCAGGCGGGCCAGCCCCCGCTCGCTTCTCCTAGGCGGGCCGGGCCCCCAGCCGCCTCTCTCAGGCGGATCGGCTGCAGTCCACCTCCCTCCAGATGACAGGGGGTGACTCGACAAGAGGTGCGCATAACCAGCCAGAACAGCGGGGTTTGGCTGTTGGCAGGCCAACCCAAGGGGCTCTTTAGTAAATTCAGGCTACCAGGGGCAGGTTATTTGCAGACCATCCAAGGTAATCTATAAATAAGACCCAAGGGGTACCTCAGAAGGCACGCTCACTAGTTCACAAATCTTATAGCGCTTTCTGAGGTACCTTAGCCCGGCAACTGGTTAAGGAGGGGAAGCACTCTAAGATCTTCCGGGTGTGTGGTGGGACCTCCGAGCCGGGCCCTTGGTCCTGTCCTCTGTTTTTCTTTCCCTTGTTGTTTCTCTTGCAGGAGCGAAGTAGGTGCGAGACCACCCCTTCCCCAAGGGTCGAACTCCACAGAGGCCGGTTTCCGGTTTCAACATTGGGTATCTGGCATGATTGGTTGTACGTGACAATTCACGTAAGTTCTATTTCTCTAATTTTGTTTTGTACCTTATTTCTGTACTTTGCGTCCTGGGTTGGTACCCCTTTCGACCTTGTTCATTTGTTTACTTTATTTATTTTTCTTGCCACTACTTGTACCTTCTTGCTGAGGTGTTCTTTTTTTGGAATGCCTCAGGTTCAGAGTAGTAGCAGATAGTGGAGCTAGTTTTGGTTTTCTGAGCAGCAGTGTTGGCTGTGGTTTTGCACCTCGCCATAGCGAGGTAGTTTGTCTTTTTAGTTGTTTTCCTTAGTTCAGACATACCTAATACTGTGGGTTCGTGTCAGGTTGTTGACGCCCACAGGATTATTGATTTTTGACACTTGCTGGCTGTAGTAGTTTCTTATGTTTTGATTTAGATAACTTGCTCTCTGGGATGATTCCTTGCTAGGACTGCATGTTAGGTATTTTGACCTATAAAACCCTACTATTAGTAAAGCATACTTATCATCTCCTTCAAAACTAAGCCACTACTTTCTATTTAGCGTAAAGACTTTCCTACCCTTATTATAAATCTAGGGTTTGCATTGTATGAGTTGTTCCTCGGGGACATTTATACTTATGTAGGATATTAGAGTCAATTTAAATAAGTATTTTCCGCAAGCGTATAATTTATATTTTTAAATCGTGAACTAGATGATTCACTAAGCCGAGGGATACGGCTACCATCATAACTTAAACTGGATTTTATTCATAACCATTTATGTTTTCTATTAAAATTGTAGAGTTTGGAGTCTTGCCTGAACGTCTGCAGTTATCCCCTGCACGGCGTGGCATCACGACGCGTATTTTCCCCTTGCTCTGATATAATTAAATTGTTGGGAAAAATGCGGGTTGTGACAAAACTCCCCCAACTTCTTCACTAAATATAATTTATTGATGTCAGCACTATTGACATACAATATCTCGAGATTTTTCCAAAGGATATTTGTATCAATGATGCTCGCAACATGATTATAGACGTTCGGCTCTACGAACCGTATAACGAATCTACATAGCTTTCGGTGCTCCATCTTCCACTTATTTGGATTTGTGTGTTTAGGCATCTCCTCAAATAAAGGAGCATGTCAGCCCTTCACATAGATTAGATCCTCCACCAGTAAGTGTCACTGGTGGTAGTTTGCGCCGTTTAGTTTCACCATTTACTCAGAGCCTGAACCTGAAGTAGACTTCATCGTGCTCTATCACTGATCATATTGACCTCAATTCTCTGAGCCGACTATTTTAAAGAAAATAATCAAAGAGAATAGAGAGCGGACCAATGGTCGTCACCTACCGCACCCGATCACAAACCCGAAATATTTGATCGACTCGTCTTGAATCTAAGACATGTCAACCTGATAACTGCTTTGATAATGAACTTCTCTCTGATATCGCTTGTTGGGTTAGAGAGCACGCAAGCCCGACCAGAGCACCTGCAAATTAGTTCGAACAAGTACCTACACGACCGCTTAGCAGTATACCAATACACAATAAAAGCACAACACAAAATAACAGTAATAAAAGTGACACAGAGATTTAACGTGGAAACTAAATAGGGTGAAAACTACGGAACGATCGGAGTATGAAATAATAGACAATGTATGAAACAATAGGCAATTATAAGGCTTTCTCTCATCGATCCTTATAGGATCTTCACCAGCTTCACACTACACAATACAATAAGTAGTAACAGAAAAACTACAAGTTGCCGACAGCGGCGGACGAGGCGGATTACACAAATCCTCTCAAAGATGTCTCTTCAAATCCCTACCCAAATCTACTCCAGATCCAATCCGTGTAGATGAAGTACTACTCGTCAACGTCATACAACGACGTCCGAAAGCTCTCACAAATTAAAACAATCGCCGCAAAGACTTCTCTAGAAATCTTTCACAGCTTGAGTTTGGAGAGAAGTCAATGTCTTACCCCTCCTCCTTCATTCACATTTATAGGGTCAAAATCAAGGAGGTAGATGTGGTAGATGATATGTGGATGAACTTTCCATGAATCTTCCCTTGATCAAAAAACACATATTGGTTTAAAGGTCAAAGACGTCTCCTTTTTACACTTGTCATGAAACACATGCTTAAAAACCATGATCAAAGTTGGCTAGCCTCTTTCATATTTAGGAGAAAATTATCTTAACAGTAACTTCCACCGTTAGTGGAGGTTAGTCTGATCATAATTATTATATTCATTTCGAGTCAGTAACCTTTCGGGCAAGATTCCGGTCAAACCGTGCAAATTTCGAAAGATTGATCAACATGAAAGTTGTAGATCTCGTTTTTGACTATAAAATGCATATATTATTTACTTAATTCTGATGTGTATTGTGAGAGAATTAACTCAAGCTTTTTAGGCTTAAAAAAACTTGAGCTTATAATATATAATACATACACACGAGTGACAGGCACGGGCCGGAGCCCGCACTGGGCAGGCTGCGCCTGCCCCCAGCGAAAGTCAGCCTCCCGGCGGGCTGCGCAGCACCCGGCACCCTTCGGCCGCAATGAGGAGGGCCCCTTCGGCGGGCGGGCATGCCTAGTTAGGCGGGATTTAATCCCGGCCTAAGCGGGATTTAATCCCGCCTAAATAGGCGTAGGCGGGATTAATCTCGCTTGCTTAGGCGGGATTAATCCCGCCTGCTTAGGCGGGATTTAATCCCGCCTGCTTAGGCGGGATTTAAGCCCGCCTGCTTACGCGGGATTAATCCCGCCTGCTTAGGCGGAATTAATCCCGCCTAAACTCCCGCCTGTTGCTTAGGCGGGATTAAATCCCGCCTAAGCAGGCGGGATTAATCTCGCCTGTTTAGGTGGGATTAATTCCACCTAAATCCCAAGCGAAATAATAAATCCTGCATGGGATTAATCTTTGCTTTAATCCCAGACGGGATTAGTCCCACACTGCGGAATATAATTTAAAATTTGTGTATATATTGGTTTGGCGCGATTAAAAATTAAAATACTTTGTCTTTATCTGGTGGGTCTGATGATTATTCTTGTGCTTTTGATGACGGACCTGATTTAGCAGTTTTTATCTTGATTTTGTAGCACCCAGGTTGGGTGGGCTTGCTTTAGGGTATCCTACAAAAAAAATTGAGATTTGAGATGTCCTATCATAGGTTTAGGTGACCTAAGAAAAAATTTGAACGACTCTGATTTGTTTCTGTGATCGAACGTTTCCAAATAAAGGGAATGAAAAAATGTTAGGAATAATGATTTGAACGGATGACTATGATCAAACGAATGTCTTATTTACCTTACCATGAAACCTAAAATGATACTTCTTTTTAGGCTTTGTTTGTTTGAGCGTTTCGTTGCTCCGTTTTGGACAAACGCCGCCGGAAGGAGGGTAAACAAATGAACCTCCGGCGGCGTTTGCTCTGTTTCCACCCGCTCGCCTTGAAAAAAGCCCCAAAAAGCTCCGTTTGGAGCAGCCACCTCCCCCTCCGGTTCGAACACTCGGTTTCCACCCGCCGAATTGATCCGCCACCGCCGAATCAAATGGAGTCTTAATGTAGTAAAGATATATATATATACCCGAAACTATGCTTAATATAACAATATTGGTGGTTACGGTGTGCGGATAGCCGCATAATCACCGTAACCATCTCTTGGAAGCTATAAAAAGGCCCCCAGGACTCCTCATTTCTCACATTTCTCCTTCGTGCTTTCTTCTTCCTCAGGGCAGAATTCTGCCGGAAGTCTCCTACGAGCCATCGCTCTTTCACCAGCGTTCTCCTCCGAGCCGCCTCTCCTCAACCAGCATTCTCCTACGAGCCACTGCTCCTCCACCAGCATTCTACTACAAGACATCGCTCCTCCAACGACGTTCTCATACAAGCCACCGCTCCTCCACTAAAATTCTCCTACGAGCCACCGCCACTCCATCGAAAGTTCAGCTAAGTCCCTAGCATCACCACAAAGAAGATGTTCTACCCGTTGCAAAACAAAAGCCTCGCTCGCATACAACCTTCAACAAGCCTACTCCAACCTCATTCTGCACGTACAGTGCCCGTCCTCGAGTGGAGCAGCCAGATAAAGCACTAAGACTATGAAAGCTAAATTTCGCGTGGAGAAGCCTGTCGCCCGGCGAGCGTCAAAGATTCTCTCTCACCTCCAAAGTGTAACGAGCAGTGACCTGTCGCCCTTAATTCTACAAACAAGTTGTAACTCGAAGCTAATAGTGGAGTTTGACCGACACAGACCCGGTCACGTGATTTTTTACCTGGTTGTTGGGGTTTTTCACGTTAAAATCGCATTGTGCACTTGTTTTTTTACCCAGTGACTGATTGCGCGCTCGCCCTTTCTTGGGCTAAGACGGTCACATTTAGGTCGGTTTAGGAGCACCGAGTAAGATCACAACAATTGGATCTTCATTTAAGGAGAGATTTTTGGATCCGGGTATAGATCTGTCTTGGACCCGCATTTTCCTGCCACGTGGAATAGTTAATGGAGGAGATCAAAAAAAAATCCTAAGAAAATGATGAACATGTTTCAATCTCCCCAGAAATAAAAAATAAGGGTGTTGTTATTAACTAATTCGATTTGAATTCTAGCAATTCCTTTGTACTAGCAAATCTTAAAATTTGAAAATGAATATTTGAAAACTTTTTTTTGTTATTAGCAAAGCATAAAAAATAATTATTAATTTTTATTTAGAGATGTGCTTTCATTCAAAATAAGCATGAACCAAAAAAACTAAAACTAAAAAAATGACATGCAATAATTAGTCTCATATTGTCTACCAAGTCAGTCCACTGACATTTATAATATGGCACACCTCTTCAATCTTTGACCGGGATTTTGTAATGAAAAATAGGTGTGTTGGTTAATTTAACAGGATGATGGGAATGTGGAGCAACGGCGAGCTGGAGTTGAGGCAACACCGCAACGGGAGATGGAATTTGTAAGCCAGGGATAAATTGAGAAGCTTTTGGCCGATGATAGTTGCTAAGGGGAGGGGGCACTGGGAACGGGAGTAATGAAGGGGCTAAAAGGATTTAGGTCGTGAATTTGTTAGCAACTGAAATAAGTTTTTCAAAACAATAAAAATAAATAAATTTTAGGGGGATTTTGGGTTTGCTAGTAGTCAAATTAAATTTGCTAGCAACAACACCCAAAAATAATCTCTATGGAGATCGATCATCCCGGGATTCGAGATACGGGCTAATTAAATATTTCCGTCATTTGAGGTCGCAAGTGAATAGAATCATAATACCAACCCTCACGGTGTAACGACCAAAGAGCTCCCTAGACATGTTGGAGATTTTCATCTCATAGTATTATTAGGCATCGACATCCTCAACAATGACACGATTTCTTCACGAAAAGGGTGTTATTACTTATTAAGGACATGTCCGATCCAATATGCCGATTAAAGAGGTAAACAACGATGACATAAAAAGGCAGCCCAATGCACAAAGTCTTCCCGTGCACTCTGAGAGTTCGGGGAAGGATCCCACCATCACAAGGACCCAATGAAGGCAATTCTTATCCTGCATTTTTACAAGAAGCTACTTCCAGGGCATGAACTCGTGATCTCAAGATCACACTGCAACATTTCAACCAGTGTGTCAAGACTCTACAAGCCATGCTGACATAACTATTAAAAATTTATTCATATATCATATATATCCATTTGCCGGGACCTCCCCTCTAACTTCGCTAAATTACTGACATCACCTCTCTTATTTTCGAAATTACAAAAACTCCCTGGTGGGCGCCGAGCAGGCCGGCGAACTCCCCGGTGGGCGCCGGGCAGGCCGCCGAACTCCCCGGTGGGCGCTGGGCAGGCCGCCGGCAGCTCCGCCGCCGACTGCGGGGTGAGCCCATGAAGGGACGGGAGGCGAAGATATGCATATCGGGAATTTTGGAAATGTGAACAGTGTTCAAAAGGGGGATTTGGATATTGGCAGCCCTCCTCTCTTGAATCCAACGGCCAGAAATTGAAGTTGTTTGATCGGACGGTTCAGATTCATTCTGTGATGTGCCTGAAGATATGCATATTATTTTTAATAGTATATATATATATATATATCTTTATATTTTACAAAGAAGTAGTTTTGAAAATCATGAACAATCCACAACTCATCCTATCCATTGAAAGTAACCCAACTACCCAATCATAACCATCCATTCCACTCAATTTTGAAATCACATACTTCAAAAAAACGGACTCAACACAAAAGATTTAGAAAAATTTATTATAAGAAATAGACTCAAAAAAACAAATTCAAAAAAAAATATTATTAGGAAGTAGTTTTGACACATCCTAGCTATTGAAAGTAACCCAACCACCCAATCCTAACCATCCATTCCACCCAATTTTGAAATCACATACATCCAAAAAAATAGGGGTGTGCATAAAAACCGGGCCCGGCCCGGTAAAAGCTCGGCTAGGCCCGGGCCCGGGCCGGGCTATGGGGACTAATAAGGGCCCATATATGAGCATTTGCCCAGCCCGGTGCCCGGGCCAGGTCGGGCAAAGCCCGGTTTCTAGGCCCGGGCTAAGCCCGGGGCCGGGCCGGGCAAAGCCCGGGCCCGGCTCCTACGCGCCTTTTAAAACTGCGTCTCTTAGGGGCATTTTTAGGAGAAGTGTTCAACATGACAGTTGTAGATCTCGACGATATCTACAACTTTCATGTTGAACACTTTTTTATTTGAAGCCGTTTAAGCCCCCGATTTGGCCCCCGAAAAAAATCACGCGGAATATTTGATTTTTTTCGGGGGCCAAATTGGGGGACTAAACGATTTCAAATCAAAAAGTGTTCAACATGAAAGTTGTAGATATCGTCGAGATCTACAACTTTCATGTTGAACACTTCTCCCAAACATGCACCTAGAAGTCGCAGTTCAAAAAGGCGCGTATTTCTTTTTTTAAAAAAATTATTATTTTTTATAAAAACAGGGCCCGGGCTAAGCCTCGGCCCGGCCCGGCCCTGGGGACCTTAGCAGGCCCCCTCCCGGAGCCAGAAGCCCGGCCCGGCCAGACCCGGCTGTAATCAGGGCCCGGGCACGGGGGGCTTTTTGAACACCACTACAAAAAAACGGACTCAAAAAAAATATTCAATAAAATTTATTCTCCCCTCGACTGCAACCAGCCGTCTGCGCCCTCACACCCTCGACTGCCGCGACTCATCCACATCGAATATACAGCCAGCCTTAACAGGTCTGCGCTCTATCTCCCGCCGCTAGGTCATCTCGTCGCTCCTTCATCCTCTCTCTGCTGCAGAACGTCGGCGCAAACTTCCCGGAACCTTGCTCCTCGACGGTGAGTTACTACTTCCACGGCAAGCTTCCAGTTTGATTCTTCTTGAACCGGTGGCGATCTTCCTCTTTCGCTCTCAATCTCACTATGGTAAACCTCCTTCTCCCGCTCTTTCTCTATTACTCTCCGCTGTGTCGGAACCTTCTACTTTCTCACCATTCTTTACCTCTGTTATAGGCTTTGCGCCTCCAGCTTCCATCAACGCGCACGCCGGCTACCTCAATCGTGTCGGTGCTCTCAGTTTACGGAACAGGTAAACTGAGTTTTTTTTTTCCTTTGTTCTGTAAATTGATTATTTCCTTTGTTATTGGCTTTGCTCCCTCTGTTATATGCTTTCTTCTCCAACCTTGGACATAAAATCCATTTATCTAAGTCTTGCTCCCTCCTGTTATATGATTGCTCTCAGTTTTTTTTCATCATACTCCGATAATATGAATGTCTCGAAGTGTTCCTGTTTCAAGATTCTTCTTTGAATGTCATGCTCTCAAGTGTTCCTGATTCAATATTGAATGTCATGCTCTCAAATGTCTCAAAAATTTGTGATTCTTTAACACTAATAATGGGGTTTATGCCCAAGGTTTATGCCCAAGGTTTTAATTAAATGTCTCTCTCAAGTGTTCCTGTTTCATGAAGTCTACCTAGCATCAATATTTTGTCTAGGTTTATGCCCAAGATTTTTGCTTTTTGAGTCCAGTTTTTGTAAGATAGATGCAATAAGTTAATTTGTCTAAGTTTTGCTAGCTTCAATATATTGTTTTGTTACTTGCATGCAATAATTGATAGAGGATTTCATGAAAATATTGGATGGCCCTGTCCTAAATGCGGGTTATTTTGGTTTTATTTTGGGCTGGCCCTCTCCTAAATTTGCTAGCATCAATATTATTTTGATAGAGGATTTCATGCCATTATTTTGGTTTTATTTTATATAATGCTGAGTGGTTACTGGAGAAGTGACTCAGAAATATAATGTGATATAAGTGTTCATGTTTTATGCCCTTTCCTAGAAGTGTTCCTGTTATATTATTTTGATAGAGGATTTCATGCAATTATTTTGATTCTATTTTATATAATGATGATTGTAATATGGGTTTAAAGGTTAAAACTAAGTCGTTAATGGAGATGTGATAGAGGATTTCATGAAAGGTTAAAGCTTAGTGGTTCATGGCGATAACCTTAACGGCACGCTCAGTGCAAGTAATATGTTTTTAACTCCTTCCCCCTCTTAAAGTCTCCATTGAGCTTGAGTTTCTTTACCATGCATGCCAAACAGACACAACTTAATTGCCCGCTGGGGGATTGGAAGACAACAAGCATTCGGCCTGCCGCTAATACCTTTCATGAAGGGTGTTGCTTTCAGTGGCAATACTTGCGGACTTAACCAATAACAGTTTGGCATGCATGGTCCCCAATAAAGGAGCAGAGCCTAGCTCTTATAGATATACTCATAACCACTTTTTTATCATGCTTAGTATTTACTTTCAATTTAGGGGTGTTCAAAAAGCCCGCCGGGCCCGGGCCTGAACCGGGCCTCCCGGGCCCGGGCCTGGGCCCTGATTATAGCCAGGCCGGGCCGGGCACTGGCTCCGGGAGGGGGCCTGCTAAGGCCCCCAGGGCCGGGCCGGGCCGGGCCCAGGCTTATCCTGGGCCTTATTTTTATTTAAATAAATAAATTTTTTTTAAAAAAAAATACGCGCTTTTTTGAGCTGCGTCTTTTAGGTGCATTTTCGGGAAAAGTGTTCAACATGAAAGTTGTACATCTCGACGATATCTACAACTTTTATGTTGAACACTTTTTGATTTGAAGCCGTTTAGGCCTCCGATTTGGCCCCCGAAAAAAATCACGCGGAACATTTGAAAGTTCCGCGTGATTTTTTTCGGGGGTCAAATCGGGGGCCTAAACGGTTTCAAATCAAAAGGTGTTCAACATGAAAGTTGTAGATATCGTCGAGATCTATAACTTTCATGTTGAACACTTCTCCTGAAAATGATCCCAAAAGATGCAGTTTTAAAAGGCGCGTAGGAGCCATGCCCGGGCTTTGCCCGGCCCGGCCCCGGGATTAGCCCGGGCCTAGAAATCGGGCTTTGCCCGGCCCGGCCCGGGCACCGGGCCGGGCATTGGCCTTATACTGAGGCCCGGAAGGGCCCCATGGTCCGGGCTTGGCCCGGGACCGGGCCTACCGGGTTTTTCGCCGGGGCGGGCCGGGCCGGTGAGCCCGGTTTTTTTGAACAGCCCCATGAATGTTTAATTACATAATTAAGCAGTATTCCGGAGGGCTTCTGGCCGGGGCGGGGGCAACTTACTTGGGCAACTTCAAAAATAATGCCCATTGGGTTTTGCTTTCAATGCATGTTCCTGTTTTTTTATTTTTCCATGGAGAAAATGTCAATTTTTCTATATTTGCATCCCTACTTCATTAAAAAAATAATGTGTTGTGGATTGCCCAAATTTCACATTTTTTATTCCAGTTTACTTTATTTTGTAATTTATCAATCTGTTTTATAAATTAATCAAGAAAATTAAAGACTGTGATCTCATGTACCAAGCGAAAAATTCATCTTCTCCTATTTTCAATGGTAGGTATAAAGTTGAGTTAATAATGTTTTTTTACTCTATTACTGTCATGATTTTCACTCTTCTTATCATCATAAACAAATATCAATATTCCTTTGCTCTCACCAAAGTTTCATTTTTTACCATTGGATGAGTTGGACAAAAAAAAATGGTTTATGCCCAAGTACTGTGGCGCGAAGCCATAGGGGCGGAGCCGTGATATGGCGAAGATATGACCAATTCGGATCTACTATTTCATTTCGCATATGTCATAGTAAACTGCTGAAACCCACAAGATATGGCCAATTTGTTTATACGTGTTTTTATTATGTGCGCAATGTGTTTTTCATTTTTTTATGTATTAAAGCAGTCACATTAACTTTCTCCCATTAGCATTCAAAATTACATTCGATGAGCTTCTACCCGCGTTGATGTTCAAGCATTTCTCTGTGCTATCCATGTTTTGTGTTCTCGAACCTTTTCTCCTGCTATCTTGGTCATGAAAAAATAACTACTTTGTGATCTCATCAAACTGGACCAACGTTGCCGTTACCAGCCCAGGATGTGTTTCATCAAGGTATGTGCCTTACAGTGTACAGATCTAATTCGGTGCACTTTAAATAGTCTAAAATAGTGTGAGAAGTTAACGGTTGTGCGGGTGGTATTGAGTGGTATTGAGTTGTTGAGACGTTTATTGATTAGGGTACTGTCGCAGGGCGAGCCACCGGGGGCGGGCGAAGCCTGCTGTCGCCACAGTAGCCATAGGGGCGGAGCCCCGTGTCGGGCACTCGTGTGTGTGTGTGTATATATCATTCTTTAATGAATAAGGCCGGCTCATACTGAATTGAGAAGGCAGGCCTGTTATAATACTTAATGGGCCGTCCCATTTAGCAAAACTTTCGCACACATTAATTTGTCGAGGAGATCAATTTATTTATAGATGAGAAATATTTTAATTTTTGCATGGGTTTATGATAATTTTTTAAAAAATGTTTTTGTATATTTTCAACGGAACTAGTAAGATATTTTCAATTGAAAAAGGTGTTTAGGTACTTGGCAAGTTGGCATTTCTTAAACAAATTCAATTTATCTTATCTTTTGTGTGTGTGTATGTGATTTATAAGGAAGATAATTAAGATATGCTAAGCATAGTAATTAAACAATACTTGGAGTTAAACGTGATTACAGATAGACAAATAATGTTGACGTCATCACCTTGGTGGGTACTAAATAATCATGTCGATTTTGGCGGCAACTCCATATTGGCTATCCGCACTCCAGGATTTAAAAAAACACCTATTATTTCTTAGGTATCCCGCTTTAAGCGCAACCCATTCCGGACTGCTATCGCTGCACCCGCTCCCATCGACCAAGCGATCGGCGCCGGGTCCGCCGCATGGCCCGCATCTATCTCCCGCTCGTCATCGACTCCTTCCTTGTGGAGGTATTTTTATTCTTGGCTTCCCAGACCCTGGCCTCCTCCTCAGTGCTCAAGCTCTTGAAACATCGCAATTAACTTTGTCCTCACTAGGCCATCTAAATCCATAATTTGGTGAAAGAACACCAATATAACCTCCAACAACACCATAGTCGTGCTCCTCGACACTACAAAGCATTCAGGGGCGGATTTAGAGGGGGGGGGGCCAAGGGGCACTGTCCCAACATTTTTTTTCGAAATAGTTAGTGTATTTGGATTCGTCTTGTCGAGGTAATGAATTTTGACTACTTATACGTCAAAAATAATGGTCAGATGAGGAAAAAACAGCTCTGATAAGATAAAAGCGTATAATTTTTTTTTTTTGAAGGAATTTAATGTCTGACTCCCCATATTAAATTTTTTAGAACCCAATAACACATTTTAAAAATAAAATTATGCACCCCCACTATCAATTTTATGAATCCGCCACTGAGAGTATTGACCACCCGGCCAACACTTGGCTTATGGACGACAAAGGCTCCGTTTGGCGGGACTTATTTTCACCGGTCAAGCGGTTACGACCGCATGAACTGGACCTTAATTATGATCCGGTTCATACACCGGTGAAAATAAGTCCCTCCAAACGGAGCCAAAGTTGAGTTAAAAAAGTTCATCAGTGAGTGAGAATCAGCACTTGAACAACTACGCCTACTATTCAGTAAAGACGGCCTTCTCTTTGATGACAACGTGAGCAAGAGAAATGATACCATTCTTTACTTGGAAGAGTCCCCTCGTGAGACACAAAAGGGATTATATATTCATATATTATATAAGAAAGTGGGAGGATGGAGCTACAGCAGGACACTAACCAGAGGAAGCAACGAGCTTTCTCCTCCAGAGCTAGAGGAGAAGAGGTGCGAGTTTGGTGTAGAAGGCGTGTGTGATTGTAATGGGCCTCGACACTCGACAGTGTTCCTCTTGCGGTGGTGGTGGTTGGACGACGTGGATCGACGTCGAAGGTTTGAGGGAGAACCTTGTTCGTCGGCGGAAATAGTAGATTGCAGTCAAAGTTTTATTTCCTCCGCGGATTATATTGTCGTCTGTCTTCATCTGCGATATTTATTGGACGCATTGTAATTTCTTTTTTTTTAAGTAGTGACAATATTATTGCTATAAAATATTGTTGTATTTATGAATTTTATTTTCATATATTTTTGACCGTCCTAGGAAATTATTCCCATTAAATCCCAACAAGTGGTATTCGTGTGAGGTTTGGTAGATGATCGTGATTGAACGTTCTATGACGGTTCTAACTGCGGCGGTGAACAGCTAGGTCCTTTCTTATTGTTTTAGACCCGGACTTTGAACCAATCAAGTATTCTAGTTTATTGAGGTGATCATGGCAGGAAAAACTGTAGTTTTTGAGATGTTTTCATTGGAGAAATTTGACGATGGCAGGAACTTTAGCATATAGCAAAATCGAGTTAATGATATACTAGTTCAGTATTGCTTGATTCGAGTCTTGCGGAGGCGTGATAAATTACCCGTTGCAGTAAAGGATGAGGATTGGAAGGATTTGGATGAGAGAGCCACGAGCATGATCAGGATGTGTGTTGTAGATCAAGTGTTATTCAACATCTGGATAGAGGATACTGCAATTGGGCTTTGGGAAAAGCTAGAGCGATTGTATTTTGCAAAATCTGTGACGACAAGATTGTTGTTGAAACAACGTCTCTATGCGTTGAAGATTCGGGAAGGTGACAATCTGCAGAAATACTTCAATGTGTTCAACGGTCTTCCGAGTCAATTGCATGTGACTGACTCGAAAGTAGAGGAAGAAGATAAAACTCTCTTGCTTCTTACCTCGCTCTCGGCATGCTACAAACATATGGTGACTATGCTTCTGTATGGGAAAGATACGGCGGAGCTAAAAGAAGTCGTGTTTGCACGGTTTTCCAATCAAATGCTGAAGAACTCCACTCCTATGGGTGACAAGATCTTAGTAGTGCATGAACGCGGAAGGAGTTTCGACAGAAGATTGAATGGTGCACGAGCTCAGTTGGCGTCCAAGAAGGCAGTGACATGTTTCCAATGCCGATAGGCGGGCCACATTAGGAGAAACTGTCTGCAAGGTGTAGGAAGTTCTGAAACTTCGAAGGACGTCCAGCATACGGGCATATTGACATTAGACCTAGAAGGTGATTTTTACTCCATCACAGAGAGTCGGGCTAACCTAAAAGTTGGATTTTGGATTCTGATGCTTCGCAGCATGCTTGCTCCGATGCATCAATGTTCACTACCTTGTATGTGATTGATGGGTCAGTCTATCTTGTTGATGACTTGAGATGCGATGTCTCGGGAGTAGGGACGGTAGGCATAAAAATGCATGACGGGGTGGTGCACATGCTTGAAAACGTACATTTGATGTCTAAGCTGTGTAGGAATCTAATCTCGTTACGCAGATTGGACTCAAAAGATTGCAATTGGGCGCCACCAGAGGAGTCTTGACGGCGAAGCGAGGGCGCACCATGCTTATGCGATTTAAGAAGCGCGGTTGTCTGTACTGGCTGATGAAGACCACAATGCGACGTGGTGAACTCATGATTTCCATTGACAATAAGGTTGACAGTCGAGGCGGTGCAGTGGATTTCCCTTCTGTGACCTGGGTTCAGCGAGTTAGCTTTTGTGATCCGGATGCGTCGACATCCAGTAGATGACCAAGTGCAGAGATGAAGTCGATTGGATCAGGTCAGCTTATGCCTCGGTTCTTTAATGTGGTGCTAGGTGCAGTGTTGCTTCACACAGTTGTTGCTACGTGCAGTTCATGCTTGATGCAAACATTGCTCCGTGCAAACCATCCTTCGTGTAGATGATGTTTTGTGCAGAATATGGTGTTTAAATCTAAACCAAAGTGATTTGATTTGTTTTTTTAAAAAACATCACCCACCCAACCCAACACAAAAGGATTATATGCATAAGAATGTGGCTGGATGGAGCTAAAGCAGGACACCAACCAGATGAAGCAATGAGCTTTCTTGAAGGAGCAGAGCTCCAACCCAACCTCAAAGCGCAGAACCGTGAAAGTATCTCCAGAGCTAGAGGAGAAAAGGTGCGAGAGCTTGATGTTGAAGTCGTGCATAATTGCAGTTGGCCTCAATAGTGTTCCTTTTGCGGTGGTGGTGGTTGGACATCGTTGATCGACGCCGAAGGTTTGAGGGCGAACCTTGTGCGTCCGCGGTAATAGTGGATTGCAATCAAAGTTCTATATCATTGGTGAATTATATTGTTGTCTGTATTTTTCTGCGATATTTAGCAGACACATTGTAATGTCTCTTTATTTAAGCGCCCAACACACTGTTCACATGTGAGAGGTTTTATGTCGCGTTGAAGAGGAGTGAGTGGGGAGGGGAGGTAGACAACAGTGTGCGCAAGCCAACAACCATCATTTTTCTTGTTGGGTTACACAATATTAGCATTGTGTGAAAAATGATACCATTCTTGCGTTCAAGTTACACATTGTTGGTGTTATTTTTGGTTTGAACCTTGCCGCCAAATCATGGAGAATAAGCAAAAAAAAGGGAAAAAATATTTTTCCTCTTTGGGGTGGCCTTGGGTTGCCAAATGAGGGAGAGAAAATGTTTTTCCTTTTTCCCCCCTGTACGAGTGGAATAATACTCTTTCCAACCGTGAGAACATATGGAGAGAAATATAAAAACTCTCCTGTAGCCTTGGAGAAGGGGGGCCGGCCTGTACGTAGTCTTGGAGGAATAGGAGCCGGCTATAGCATTGGAGGAATCGTCTCTCTCTCCCCTCTCTCTCTCTCTCGCTCGTGCACTCGGAGAGGTCGTTGGCCTTGGGTGTTGTCGCCGGTCTTGGAGTAGGTAGCCGCCGGCGTTGAGAGAGGGAGTTGCCGCCGGGCTAGGTGGAGTTTCTCGCCGGCGTTGCAGTGAACGTTCTTTGGAGTGGAGAGGCGCGGTGTCGACGGCGTGCGCGGGTGCAGTTAGCCTCGACGGTGTTATTCTCCGGTGGCGGCGTTGTTCTCCGGTGGTGGTGCGGTTGAACGTCGGGCTTCGACGTTGAAGGTTCGGTGAACCTTGTGCGTCCGCAAGGCGGATTGCAGTCCAGATCTCAGATTCTCGCCGCGGATCGTACGTGTCCGGTGCATCCACGGCGTATTCACCGGACGGTCATTTTTCTCCTATTTCTATTGTATTTGAATTTATATTTTCATTTATAAATTCTGTGGTTATTTCTGTGCTCTTGTTTACTGCAATATTATTATAGCTGTGCCTGCGAATTGTACCGGATTTTACAACAAGTGGTATCAGAGCCAGGTTCCGTGTAGGTGACTGATTGGACGTTCCGGTATTAGTTTTGGGTCAAAGGTAGGTGACGACATCGGTCCGCTCCCTATCTTCCCAGATCTGATCCGTGAATTAATCAGATCATCTAGAGGTACTGCAGACAGCTATGGCAGCGAAGAACACGGTGTTGGCCAGATATTCGGTGGAGAAATTTGATGGTAGCGGGAACTTTCGCCTATGGCAGATTCGGGTCAAGGATATGCTGGTTGAGCAGGGATTGATCCAAGTGCTGCGGGGGCGTGATACTTTGCCCGCTCCGGTGAAGGATTCTGAGTGGACGGAGATGGATGAGCGCGCCACTAGCGCTATTCGGATGTGCGTCGACGACAAGGTGCTATTCAACATCGGAATTGAAGAGTCGGTTGTCACGTTGTGGGAGAAGCTGGAGGGACTCTACATGAGCAAGTCGTTGACCACGAGGTTGTTACTGAAGCAAAGATTGTACGGCCTGAAGATGCAGGAAGGTGGTAACCTGCAGGAACACTTCAATGTGTTCAATGGACTTCTGAGCCAACTGCATGTGGTTGGTGTGAAGGTGGAGGAAGAAGACAAGGCCTTATTGCTTCTTACCTCGCTCCCGGCGTCGTACAAGCACATGCAGACCACCCTGCTGTATGGGAAGGATACAGTAGACGTGGAGCAGATTACGTCTGCGTTACTGTCCAGTCAGATGCTGTCAGACCCCGCTCCTGAGGGTGAGCATGCTTTGGCAGTAGGAGGACGACGAGGGAGGCAGTTCGAGAAGGGATCTGGAAGTGCACGGGCCAGATCCGCATCGAGGAAGGCAGTGACGTGCTACCATTGCAGGCAGAGTGAACATATCAGGAGAAATTGTCCGCAGCGTGTGCAGTTTTCTGGGGACGTCCAGGGTGCGGGCAAGGCGGCGGTAGCTACGGCAGATGATAGTGATGTGTCTCTCCTCATCACTGAGAGTCCATGTGACTCTGATAGTTGGGTATTGGATTCTGGTGCTTCGCAACACATTTGCTCGGATGCAGGGTTGTTCAGTTCACTGGAGGTGACGACTGGGTCGGTCTTTCTGGGTGACGGCTCAACATGTGAGGTCACGGGGACAGGGACGGTGGACATCAAGATGCATGATGGAGCAGTGCGTAGGCTTGAGCGGGTACATCTGGTACCCAAGCTGCGCAGGAATTTGATATCGCTGGGCAGACTAGACTCCAGAGGATGCAGTTTTGCGGCGAGAGGTGGAGTTCTGACGGTGACGCGAGGACGCACCGTGCTCATGCGAGCTATGCAGTGCGGTAGTCTGTACCGGCTGATGGGGACCACGATGCGAGGTGGTGTGCCCATGATTTCTGCGGCTGACAGAGTTGATGGTCGAGGTGGTGCAGGGGATCGCCCTTCTGGTAGTCTGACTAGGCGAGTCAGATTCAGCGATCCAGTTGCGTCGACATTCAGAGGTTGAGCCCGAGCAGGGATGAGTCGACTGGAGCAGGTCGGCTGACGCCTCAAGTCCTTGAGGTGGTGCTTAGTGCAGACTGGTGCTTTGTGCAGACTGGTGCTTCGTGCAGATCGTGCTACGTGCAGTGTTGCTTCGCGCAGTTGATGCCTAGTGCGGATGGTGCTTTGTGCAGGGAGTGTTTCGTGCTGGTAGTGGCTCTGTGTTTCAAACCAAGGTGGTGGATTGTTATTTTTGGTTTGAACCTTGCCGCCAAATCATGGAGAATACGCAAAAAAAGGGAAAAAAATATTTTTCCTCTTTGGGGTGGCCTTGGGTTGCCAAATGAGGGAGAGAAAATGTTTTTCCTTTTTCCCCCCTGTACGAGTGGAATAATACTCTTTCCAACCGTGAGAACATATGGAGAGAAATATAAAAACTCTCCTGTAGCCTTGGAGAAGGGGGGCCGGCCTGTACGTAGTCTTGGAGGAATAGGAGCCGGCTATAGCATTGGAGGAATCGTCTCTCTCTCCCCTCTCTCTCTCTCGCTTGTGCACTCGGAGAGGTCGTTGGCCTTGGGTGTTGTCGCCGGTCTTGGAGTAGGTAGCCGCCGGCGTTGAGAGAGGGAGTTGCCGCCGGGCTAGGTGGAGTTTCTCGCCGGCGTTGCAGTGAACGTTCTTTGGAGTGGAGAGGCGCGGTGTCGACGGCGTGCGCGGGTGCAGTTAGCCTCGACGGTGTTATTCTCCGGTGGCGGCGTTGTTCTCCGGTGGTGGTGCGGTTGAACGTCGGGCTTCGACGTTGAAGGTTCGGTGAACTTTGTGCGTCCGCAAGGCGGATTGCAGTCCAGATCTCAGATTCTCGCCGCGGATCGTACGTGTCCGGTGCATCCACGGCGTATTCACCGGACGGTCATTTTTCTCCTATTTCTATTGTATTTGAATTTATATTTTCATTTATAAATTCTGTGGTTATTTCTGTGCTCTTGTTTACTGCAATATTATTATAGCTGTGCCTGCGAATTGTACCAGATTTTACAACAGTTGGGTTGGTTCTCAATAGTTAAACTCACATGTTTTATCATTCTCATCTATCGGCTGCCAATTCAGACTTTTCTTCAAGCCGTCCATATGCTTTTAATGGACATTTGCGAGGAAGCTTCTTGGAAAGAGACTAAAGCGTATAAAATGACTATAAAATGAGAGGAAGGCAAGCTATGATCATCACATCAAAAGTCAAACCAAAGAGAGGTAAAATCTTGAAGAGGAGAGCAGTGATGCACGGCGCGCGCGACGATGGGCGTTGACATCCGATTGCAGACTGCATCAACAACGAAGAGCGAAAGCATGTGGGTAGCGGCAAGGCGTCAGATTTGTGGGCTGCGACATTGTTTGCGGTGCTCAATTGTTGCATGCTCGTAGGCGGCGGTGGTTGTGCAAAAGTGGTGACGTTGGCGGGCTGCGCGTTCGTGGCAAGGTCAGGTCCTGAATTGGATCTCTTCTTGGTGGTGGTGGAGGTGGTTGGTCGTCTGACGACGATGAAGATTCATTCTAATAAGAATCTTGTGACGTTCGTTTTACGGATTGCAGTTAAGTTCATATTATTCCAGCGGATTTTTCTAGTTCGAGTTCTTCTGCAATATATTTTCAAATATATATCTCTTAATCTGAGTACTTATTAATTTTGTTATGCGAAATACGTATTTTTGTGACTCTGTATTTAGTTATTTCAGGGGATTGCGCTGCTGCGGTCGGAAATTTCAACAAGTGATATTAGAGATAGGTTCTGTAGACGACTGATTGGGCATTTAAGGAAAGATTTGTCTGGAATTTTGAACGACTAGGTCTTCTTCTCATCCCTTCAAATCCAACATTGAAATAATCAAGTCTTCTTGTTATATTGGAGGGCAACTATGACAAGGAAGAATACAAATTTAGCTCAGTACTCGGTGAAGAAGTTTGATGGTAGCGAAAATTTTAGTCTGTGGCAAATTCGCATCAAAGATATGCTAGTTGAGCAAAGGCTGATACAGGTTTTGTGAGGATGAGAAAAATTGATCGCTAATGTGAAGGATGAGAAGTGGATTGACTTGGATAAGCGTGTCACTAACGCATTAGGATGTATGTTGACGACAATGTGCTCTTTAACATTGGCGTCGAAGAGTTTGCAATTAAGCTTTGGGAGAAGCTTGAAAGATTGTATCTGGCAAAATTATTGACCATAAGGTTATTGTTGAAACAACGATTGTATGAGCTGAAGATGCTGGAGGATGGCAACCTGCGGGAGCACTTTAATGTGTTCAACGACTTTTAAACCAATTGCATATGATTGATGTGAATGTGGAGGAAGAAGATAAGACTATATTACTTCTTACCTCACTCTCGTAGTCTTTTAAACATCCGGTGACCACACTCCTACATGAGAAGGATGTAGTGGGGATGTAGGAGGTCACATCGGCGTTACTGTCTAGTCAAATGTTGAAGGATCCCACTCCCACAGGTGAGCATATTTTGGTGGTAGATGGACGGAGGAGAGCATTCGATATGGGATCGAGGGGCGCACGACCTCGGTTGGCGTCGAAGAAGAGTTTTCTTTGTTACCACGGTAGACAGAACGGTCACATTAGGAGAAATTGCTCACAACGTGTGCAAAGTTCTGTAGATGTCCAAGATGCAGGTGTGGTGAAGTAAGATCTGGGAGTGGAGTGAGATGGTCTTTATACTATTACTGAGAGTCACGACGACTCTGATAGCGGATGGATATTAGATTCTGGTGTATCGCAACACATATGCATGGATGCATCGATGTTTAATTCTCTGGAGATGACAACTGGGTCGGTCTATTTGGGTGACGGCTCGGGTTGTGAAGTTACATGCACGGAGATGGTGGACAATCGGATGCATGATGGAGTGGTGCACAGGCTTGAGAGAGTACATTTGGTGCCCAAACTACGTAAGAACTAATATTGTTGGGCAGATTGGACTCAGATGGCTGCAGTTTTGCAGCGAGAAAAGGAGTTCTGACGATGACACACCGGTGTATTGTGTTCATGAAGGTTGTGTAGTTCGGTAGTCTGTACCGACTGATGGGGACTACGGTGTGAGATGGTGTGCCTGTGATTTCTGCAGGTGACATGCTGGATGGTCGAGATGGTGCAGTGGATCACCCATGCTAATAAAATTATGCGAAGTACGTATTTTTTGTGACTCTTTATTTAATTTTTCCTGGGAATTGCACTTCCGCAGCCGAAAATCTCAACTCATACAACAATAAGAAACGACGAGCTAAAATCGAATTGTGATTAACAATCGTCTTGATCCTTCACATGATTTTGAAATATCTGCGGTATAAATCGTACGATGGATGCAAACCAATCTGAAAAATGCGGGTGAGACGGTGCCTGAATTGAAAGTCTCTCTCAAAGCAAAACCGTATTAAATTTAATTTTTTTTAACCCCCCTCATTAATTAAGATTAGGCAATAATATTGTTATATTAATCGAACGGTCACTGTGGCACTGAGTTGATCCGAGCGGTCGGCCGTGGTCTCGATCAGACTGATTGTCCAATGGGAGACTTTGGCGAGGCCAGTGGGTTTGGACAAACGACATTGGCTGTCATAGAATATGTGTTTGACATAACAATGATTTTGACCCTCTTCAAAAAAATAAAACTATTTTGAAGAAAATAAAACTAGTTTTGAACCTAAGAATGGGCAAAATTCCTTTGGAGAGGCCCGGCGTTCGCGAACGAAGGTTTGTAAGCACCGTGTTTACGATCGTTGTGAGCACCGTGTGATGCAGGACATGCATCACACATGTCTGCCACTCTGGCGTCATACCGGGAGGGGCAGGGGTCCACCATAGCATCACACCACAAGCGACTTTATCAGGCAGCTTGTACACTCCAACCCGTCTCCGACATGGGCTTCATTCGGCGGGTTGTTGAGGAGGGGTCTCAAACCTGCAACCTCCTTGATAAAGGGCATCCAAACCACTCCTCAACACAAGCCAAACAGAGCCTTTATCGTGAGTTTCCATAATTTAGGTTCCGTTTGGGAGGATTTATTTTCACCGGTCAAACGGTTACGACCGCATGAATCGAACTTTAATTAAGGTCCGATTCATGCGGTCGTAACCGCTTGACCGATGAAAATAAAGGGCGTTGCTATCCGCACCGCAGTTTTGGCTATTCGCACCGCACTTTTTCCTAATTTTTCGTGTCTTTTGGAAATACGTCTTGTACATGCATTTTTAAGAAAAGTGTTCAACATGAAAGTTTTAGATCTCGACGACATCTACAACTTTCGTGTTGAACGCTTTTCCTAAAAATTCATGTACAAAACGTACTTTGGAAATACGCCCAGGTTTCGCGCCTTTTGGAAATACGCCTTGTACATGCATTTTTAGGAAAAATGTTCAACACAAAAGTTGTAGATGTCGTCGAGATCTACAACTTTCGTGTTGAACACTTTTCCTAAAAATGCATGTACAAGATGTATTTTCAAAAGGCACGAAAAATTAGGAGAAAGTACGGTGCGAATAGCCAAAACTGCGGTGCGGATAGCTTTATTTGGGGCGATGGTTGTATTGGGGGTGGGAAAAAAACAGTTGTAGGAAATCAGTGCTACAGAAATCAGTGCTGACATTAGTGTGGTACCAAAAACTGTTTAGAGAAAGATGTAGAATGTTAGAAAATTCTTCATTTAAGTGCTGTTCAAAAATGTTTTGATTTTTTATTTAGAAGAATAATTTTGGCAAAATACCTAAAGAAGTCCCTAAAGTTTAGGTAAGAGTTGAAATAGGTCCCTAAGATTTAAAACGATTGAAATCAGTCCCTAAGGTTTCCAATCATTTCTAAATAGGTCCTAATTAACGGAATTTCCACTTTTCCGTCAGATCAGGCCTCTTTAACTGATGGCGGAGCTGAACCACCCTTCTCCGCCGGCATAGGCGGCGAAGTAGACAAGCAAATGAGAAAAAAAAACTCGACAGAATAAGCACCCCATCGGATCCACCGACGCCGGAGATCTTGGGCTTGCGAGAGAAAGTGGAGCTAAAGATTTTCCGGGAGATCTCGCAGGTAGCCCGATCGTGCGGGCTCTTGAATCCACGTCCGGTTCCCATCCTGGCGACAACATTTTGATACCTCTTCTTAAGGCAGCCCGCAAGATGGACAACAGTGAAGTGCTTGTAGTTAGCGTGCACCGTCCCCCTCTTCAAAATAAACGATAGGAATCCCTGCAGAACTTTCATCTCAGCAGAGTCGGTGCGACTCCACCCATGTCCCCCTTTTCAAAATAAACTCCAAGAATCCCTGCAACCATTGACTGTTTACCAAACACTACTTCACTCCATTGATGTCCATCTTCGTCCTTCCCCACCTATCTTTCTTTTCATCTTCAGTCAGCCCCCTTTTTTCTCCACATCTTTGTGCGAAATCTACAAATCAAAGGCCAAAGCATTCCTCTGTTTCTCCTGTCCCCAACTCTGAGAAAGCTGTCTAATTTCTCCATGGCCATAGAAGCCCTAGAAACAACCCAACGGCGTCCGCTGTCTGATCTGGATGAAAAAGTAGACAACTCGGCAAATTCTGTTAATTAGGACCAATTTAGAAAAGATAAGAAACTTTAGGGACTTATTTCAATCATTTTGAACCTTAGGGACCTATTTCAATTCTCACCCAAATTTCATGGACTTATTTAGGTATTTTGCCAATAATTTTTTAATAATAGATGTTTAATCTTTTAATAATAAGAACGTATTTCATGGTAATCATTTATTCCACTTTTTCAAGGTAAATATTATATAAATCTTAAATACACAAATTATAAAATGTTAGTGGCGAAATGCAAAGAGAGCGAATGAGTGAAGAATCACGAATGGGGCGAGAAAATATTTGCAACGGCGAGAAGGAAGAAATGCATATCGTGAATGATTGGAGGGTGACTTTTGTAAACTCTCGAATAAATGAAGAAAAGTTGAAAGTAGAAAAATCGATTTTTAGAATGCCCAGTTGGATCTGCTACTCAAAAAGCTCCCCAAATATCTTTTTTTTAAAAAAATTTGAAATAACTCCTCATCCAAACAACCTAAAAAATCAAGTGGGTGGGAATAGAGCTTTTACCAACGCCCCAAACAGAGCCTTAATCAGAGGTTATAAATAAAAATTCAGATTATTAATTTATTTATGTTAATTTTAAGAAGTTTTATATCTCCAATAAGACTTGACACAATTGACTAAGGCTCCCTTTGGCAGGGTGGTGGCGGTCGTAAAAGCATGAGTTAAACCGTCATTTATTAAGAATTACCTAACAAACATCATCCCTTTGAACATAAAAATGGATGATGAAATTTCTTAGATGGGCGTTAACGAATAACAATTTAACCCTCATGTTCACGACCGTCACCGCCGTTCCAAACAGAGCCTAAGCTGAGGCTCCATTATATGGTGGAGATTATGAGTTCAATTCTCACCATACTATGAGCATTTGTCTACTTATGTAGTAGTTTGTTGATTGCTTTGAATATTGATTAATATTTTATCTTCTGAATGCAGTGCTCTAACTGTTGATGTTTAATATTACTCATATAATTTTGCTTATACATTTACTAAAAAAAAGTTTTATATTTTTTTTTGTTAGATATACATAGATTGATATGATCCAATTTGCTAATAAAGCTATAGATTTTTATTTTTATTTTTATTTTCTAGCCAACTGCCAACTGGACAACACTAATTTGAATTAATTTTTATTGCCACATATTTTAATATACTAATCATTATCACATAATTAAAATTATTATAATTTTATATTATCATTTTCTTCTTTCATTCCATATCTGGTCCCATTCTAAGACCTAAAAAAACGTAAAATTGGGTCCCGTTTGGCAGGGAGTTGGCGGTCATGAACTTTGTGGTTAACTGGTTATGAACCGTTGTTCATAAACGTTCCTACCTCCCCTAATAAACTCCATGCACTTCTATGTTCAAAACTACATTATTTTTCTTGACAAAACTCATGAGAGCAAAAAAAGCTGTACCAAACAGAGTCATTGGCTCTGTTTGGGACAGCTTATGCTGATCAATAATCTCTATTTAAAATGCAAAAATAGTTTTATAGTTATTTGTTTGTACAACTTATATAAAATGACTTATTTTAAAATTGATGATAAGTTGATTTTTAATAAGCTATTCGGATTCAGCTTATGCCTTCTCATAAGCGCTTATCTCTTAAATAAGTCATATGAGTGATTTTTTGTCCCTATATGATTTTTTCGTTCCGACGCGATTTTTTCACCAAGGCGCGATTTTTTCGCCCGGGCGCGAACTTTTCGCCCGGGCGCGATCTTTTTGCCCGGATGCGATCTTTTCGCCCGGGCGCGATCTTTTCGCTCGGACGCGATCTTTTCTTCCTGACGCGATTTTTTCGCTATGACGTTTTTTCACCCAAAAGAGTTTTTTTCGCCCATGCACAATATTTTTCGCCCGCGCGAGATTTTTTCGCTCGGGCGTGATTTTTTCGCCCGGGCCCGATTTTTTCGCCAGAGCGAAAAAATCGCTTCCGGCAAAGGGACAGAACTGGTCCGGTCCACCCAAACTCTTTCTCTCTTTCTAAAAAAAAAGAAGTAAAGATGTGTATTAGATTGTGGCTCCGTTTAATTGGGAGGACTTATTTTCACCGGTCAAGCGGTTAAGATCGCATGAACCTGACCTTGATTACGGTCTGATTTAAGCAGTCGTAACCGCTTTACCGGTGAAAATAAGTCCCCACAAACGGAGCCTGTATGTGAGGGTAAGGAACAATAATTCTGTATGTATAACGCATATAAAGGATCTTGCAGAACTGTATTTTCAGTGTAAAATACAATTGCAACGTAAATTGTAGTTGCAAATGTACTGTATTTTCAGTGTAAAATGCAGTTGTAAAAGTAGTAAAATGCAGTTGTAAAATTATTTTTTGCATATGTATTTTCAAATCGAATATATGCATATGACTTCTTAAAATGATCATAAAAATACAATGATCAATATTTCATGATTTTTTTGTTGACCCAAAAAATCAATATGAAGAAAATTCTATTTTACGCATGATTCTTACATGCGTTTAACGTATTAAAAAAATTAACCGAAAGTAAGGGGGAGTACATAAAGTACATGCGTGAACTTTACGGTAAAGTGCGAGCATCCAATGGTCCACGTCGATGTCAGCCGACACACATCTCAAAACGGACACATTTCAAAGCACTTTGAGATGTGTGCGGGCATCCACGCGAACTAGTGGATGCCCGCACTTTACAATAAAGTTCATCGCCAGCACTTTGAAGAAGAGTTCACCCTATGCATCTTTGAGCCGTGAAGCACTCCCAATCAGCAACTCCAAAGGATTCAAAGGAAGACTCAGGCTTCGTTTGGCGCAGCGTTTGGAGCTCTCCATTTGGAGCAAACACCGTCGCACGGTGGGTAACCAAATAGCCGGCGGCGGCATTTGCTCTGTTTGCACCCGTCACGCCATTCGAAATGGAGGAAAACAGAGGAATTCCAACCGCGACCTCCCCCCTCTAATTCCAAAAGCGTTCTCCTCCCGCCGTTTGAGCAAAACGCCAAACCAAACGAATCCTCAATGTTCAACAATCATTGTCCAAAAGGAGTTGCTAAGAATGACTATACATTTGAATGAACCTTCACCTTCTTCCTTTAACAACTGATTTAGGGGAGGCCTGAAATTAAATTTGGAGATCTATTTCCATTGAAATTGGATTTTAGTTTCAATTCTGAAACGTACTGCTCTGTCAAAATCAAACAGAACCTAATTATTATTTCTATTAATTAATCAAATAATATAGTAACAATAACCCAATAAATTGTAGATAATAAAAAAGGTTTGGGAGGACAGAAAGAAAAAGATGAGCCTTAAATACTTTACCTTTGAGGAAAAAAGAAGGGTTCTTTTTAATAATAGAGACCATCCTTTTGAAAATAACTTTGATCTTTTAATTCAAAAATCTGACATTAGCACAAGAATAAACAGAGGCTTAATGATGAAATAAAGAGAAAGGAGATGCATGAGTCCTTATAAACTGAAGATTTTGTACTCACAATCACACACATTGTTAACATCATCCATCAATCTATTGTTTAAATTGTTGAAGTGGGAATGAGGTGGAGTAGGGATGGTCTGATATGGCAGACCGCAGAGACCGCTGCGGACTGGCGGCTAGGAGATAGCGGTTAGCCGGTTTCGGCTTCTATCCTTCTCTTCTGCGGTCTGGATCAGCAAACACCCTGGAGAAGTAATCGGACGGTTAGCTTTATCTAACCGCGGTTGTTGCGGTCTGGATTGTGAGAGCGCACAGTCCGTCTGAAGCTTTCAGGATCTGTGGCTCGCAAGAAGGCAGACGGTTAGCGCGGTCAGTGGAGGCTAACCTCATAGTTCGCTGGAGCCTTCTCGAGCGGGTTGATAGCCAGAGTTCGCTGTTGTTGTGGACTTGGTCATGAGTTTGTGACAAGTCCGAGTTGTTGCCTAATTCACCGAGACCGACTCTGTTGAGTGGTCTGCTTTTGAAGTTCGCTGAGTTCGGCAGGTCGACTAGGCATGAATTTTGTTCTAGTCGCTGGCTGAAGTTTGCCCGGACTGGATGCGGAAAACGCTGCTTAGTGCGGTCTGGTGGCTGAGTCCGGCAGTCCGCCGCTAGCATGATTGGATCAGTTCGTTTGGCTTGGTTGATGTGATGAGTGATCTGGATCAGAGACCGCTGAACTGCACGGTCTTGTATTCGTGTCCGCTGAATTGTGCGGTCTGGTTGCGGAGACCGACAATTCGTGTGCGCTGAACTGTGTGGTCTGGTTGCGGAGACCGACAGTTCTGTATTGACACGTTGGTGGTTCAGGATGTGTGACTGGATTGATCAAGTCCACGCGGACTAGTATTGTTGTTCGCTCGGTTTGACGGACTAGTCCTTCTTTCTGCCTATGCGGATAGATGGTTTTTTGTGGCGGACTGATGTTGGTGTCCGCATTTTGTGCAGATAGGTGGTGCTAGTCACGGTTTGACGAGCGATTATCATATCACTATAGGTGGTGACGACACTCTTCACGCTTATAAATAGGAGTCTCCGGCTTGCTATAAATAACAAGAACAATGAAAACTTAGCTCGCACTTTAATCTTGTGGTTAAGAATTTCTAACCGACGCAACTAAGTAAAGTTGACTCTGTACAGGTTGTGCGACTAGCATCAGGCAGCTAGACAACTAGTGGAAGCTTGGTGTAGAACAGTTCGCGGTTAACAATCAGCGATATACAACAGATCGCGGTCACAACGGTCTGAAATCTCTTCCTCAGGGTTACGGTTAAGTCGAGCAGTTCGCCCGGTCTATCAGCGGGTTCTGTTCAAGTTCATCAACATTCAATAACAAGCAGTTCGTGTGGTTAGTTGTTGTTTGGCAACTTGGGCGGTTTCAGCGGACAAGACTTGTAGTTAGCAATTGTGCGGCCTGCACGGTTACAGCTTGATGTCTGTGCAGTTTTTTCTTGCCTGGAGTTGTATTTGTTTTGTTTCCATTGGGTACATTGTGAAATCATGTCTCACAATGTATGTCTCGCTCTGTAAATCAAATTTGTGAATTCCAGATTAAGACTCGTGTTTTTGTTGTGCTGAATTCTACTTATTTTTGTTTGTGCTTGAGTGTTCCTGCGACCTCTTTCTCAGTTTGCTTGAAATTTTTTTGTTTGTGCTTGAGTGTTCCTGCGACCTCTTTTTCAGTTTTCTTGAAATTTTTTACAGCTATTTCTCATCTCATTATATACATATACACACACACACACACGAGCATTTTCGCACGGGCTACGCCCATGCTCGATGCTCTCGGGCGGCCTTCGGCCGCATCCAGGCGGGCTTCGCCCGCCTGCGCACGGGCATCACCCGCCTGCGCACGGGCTTCGCCCGTGCTCGATGCGTCGCCGCGGGCTGCGCCCGCTTATGAGCGGGTTGCGCACGCACCCGAAATCTTTTTTTTTTCAAAACATATACATATGAGTACTTAAAATGACCGCAAAAAATATGAAGTAATACTCCTATTTTTATTTTATACAATTTTACAAATTTTAATCTATAAAATTTAATTAATCTCTCTCTCTTTATCACTCCCCCTCTATCTCTCTCTCCTTCTCTCTCCCGCCCCTCTCTCTCCCTCTCCCTCCACTCTCTCTCTCTCCCAAATCTCCTCTCTCTCATGCTCTCTCTCATGATCCAATGATCAATATTAAATCTATGGTGTGCCTCCAAATATCTATATCCCTTATATATATAAGATAAGATATATATCCATGAGTTTGCATAATTATAGGTTGCACCTCTGTATCTTTAGAAATTACATTTTCCTCCCCTCTTTAAGTTTTTTGAGTTTACAAAAATGTCTCTTTTGTTAGAAATATGGGTGAAAATGATAAAATCAACAAAAATATGATATTTCAATTTTATCCTTTTATAATGATTTCAGATTCATATTAAGAGGTAAAATGTAACCCACACTTTTCAATGTAAAGTTATTACAAAAGATAAAACTATATAAGAAAATAATTTGATATATTTTATCACTTTCCATCAATATTTCTGAAAGCAAAAGTCAAATCTTTCAATGTAAAATTATTAAAAAGAATATAATTGAATATCATAAAATAATTTCACTAATTGTATCATTTTTCATCCACATTTCAAATAGAAAGTACATTTTTGTAAGCTGGGAAAACTTAGGCTCTGTTTGGAAAACCGGTGTCATTTTAAAAGAGGGAGTTTTAAAAGGGAGATTCGAAACTGTATTTTCAAAATTGAGGTTTTGTTTGGTAAACCTTCGGTTCGATGACGGTTTAAAAATTGTATCCTAAATTATCACTCCTTTTTTTATTTAAATTATATCAAAAATTACATTTTAATTATATTATTACTCCTCTCTTATTAAAAATTATATTTTACTTGTATTAAATTATTATATATTAAATTATATATTTACTTGTATTACCCTGTACGCAAACCATTATTATATACTATTCATCTTCTTCACAATTACCGATGCGCAGGTAAAGCTCTGCCATTATCATGCTCGATCTGCAAGCTCCATGAACGGAGAAGAATTTAACTCGCCTTGGAAACCCTGTGGGAGGAGGAACGCTAGGAGGAGCTCGCCGTGTAAAGCCCTGAGGGAAATAAAAAAATCAAAATAAAATCAAAACGGCCGTTTCGGACGGCTGCTGGTGCTCGGAGGGCCAGCGCCAAAACGGCCGAAAATCCCCCATTCACTCCGGCAGTTTTAAAACGGAGCTCGCATCGGTTACTCAAACGGTCCAGCTCCGGTTCAGCCTGAACGAAATGAGGAGAAAACGGGTTGTCAATCGAAGCCTTAGAGGAGAGGTAAATGTAATTTCGAAAGATAGTGGGGTGCAACAAGCAAACTCTTCAAGGGAGGTCCCCATATATATACAGACACACATCAAATATTTCCTCAAAATTTGCATCTTCCAAACTTATATTTCATAACATGCATACACAGAAATAGCTTCTGAATATAAACTTACAAGAAAAGCTATTGTAATTTGGAAAGATAGAAATAAAAATCTTCATTGAGAATTTTGCATAACTACATGTCACATCCTCTACCTTTTGAAAGTACAGAAATCTCACATTCAAGCTTACATTTCACAACATGCACAAAAAATACCCTCTACAGCTCCATGCATGCATGTTATAAAGTATAAATTAACCTGCATGGAAGATTTTAAATTTGCATAATTACATGACGCACTTCTCTATCTTTTGAAATTACATAAGACGCCGCTCTGAATTTACATTTCATAACATGCATGCACAAAAAAACACCCTGGAGCTCCATGCATGAATGTTGAAAAATGTATATTTGAAGGGGGGTGTTTTTGTAATTGCAAAAAATAGAAATGTTCAGTAAATTTATATACATTTGTTCTATCCCAATTGGCATACCCTCACAACAAGAAAAAAAAAACTTCAAAATCCCCCCCCCCCCCCCCCCGGCCTTATCGGGATTCTCCAAAATTTAAAACAAATGAGAGGGAAAAAGAAAGAATTGCAAAGAAATAAAAACGACCCCTCAACAAAAAACCCAAGCCACCAAGTAAACTCATGTACAGCCATTGGAGCAGTTCAACATCTGGCCTTCAAGAATGATCGAAACCTCGAGATTACGACTGAAATAGCTAGGTCTCAGTCTGAGAGAACCTGCTGATGAGTCCCATGGTTTTATTTGACCGGTTAGGTTCAGTTCGGTTCAATTTGAACCACCATGAACCAAAATGTTTCTCGAGGTTTTTGTTTTGTTTGTATTTTTCAGCGTCAATCGTCTTCCACGAAGATTTTGCCAATGAAATCGCGGAATCTGCTGGAGTAGAGCTTGGGGTCTACAGCAGAAATGGAGGTGGAATCAGCTTGCAAGGATTTGTATGCATGCTCCAGTTTCTTGATGATATCATAGTCCTGGAGGATGTCAATTATTCCAAAATATAGGACCACTTTGTAAATTTCACCGCTTCGAGGCTGAGTCGTGAGGCCTCTTCCATCATACACGTACTCAGCCCTCGCTGGCAATGTCGCCCCTAACCGAGTCAACTGCTCTCTGCATTCATGGAAAAAAAAAGAACAATTTGAATCGGTAAAAATGATTGCTCAGGTTTGATTTGGTACGCATTCGAATATTTGGATCCCGGGAAGTTAGTTACCCTGATGTGAGTTGTAATGATATTTTAAATTTAAGCCGCTTAATTGTTATTATATATAGCCGACCCCACTATAGTGGGATAAAAGCTTGAGTGTTGTTGTTGTGATCGTTATTATATATAGGCAAGAGCAAAATAATATTTTTTTTATTAAAAAAAGGGCAGTCCGGTGCACAAGGCATCCTTGCGGTGCGAGGGTCCGGGAAAGGGTCCCACCATAAGGGCGAAATGTAGGAAAACCTTACCTTGCATTTTGTATCATTAAAGGGAAAAAATAAATATCTGTGGGTAATCAAATTGGACCAAGTGAATGATTACATAGTTTAGATTTAATCAAATGTATGGGCCCCAATTGATGCAAAAATTGTTCCATGTAAGCTAAAAACTATACAATAAAGTGGACAAATATGACATTTGGTTGTTATAATAAGACAGGAAGAAGTGAGCTGTGGAGAGAAAAGCATGAATGCGCCATGCAACTGTTATGGGCCCACGTGGTGGGTGGCAACGTGTGTCTAGGATGACGTGTTTTATGTTACATTGTATCTTTATTTTCGCGCACTTTTATTTCTCACACATTATGTTGACCTGGGCGAGAGGCATATTTGGTAACTTTTGTTAAACTCTTTCCTCTCACTATATATTAGCGGGGAGGGTGGGCTTGATGGTTATGATAATAAAAACCCTAATTTGTTGTCTCTTGAATCTTCTTCCCCTCTCCTCTTCTTGGTTAGGGCTAGGGTTGAGCAAGGCTCCCGTCTTACCTCCTTTGTTGGCCGAGCCTGGCTTCCGTTGTGTCTTCTGTCATTGGGAAGGGTAGGTTGATGAAGGGTCGAGACGATCCTCTCTGAGATTTCTCCCTCTCAAGACCGCACACCCGCTCTTAATTAGAGGCTCACAGCAGCAACCCACTAACTTTGTGATGCAACCGAGAAAAACGAACGCTTGGGATCAAGAGGAGATTTGGAGAGGGAAGGTGTGGTTGGGAGTGGAGTTAGGCCGAGAGATTTGAGAGGAAACATTAGCGTACGTTCTGTTTGAGAGAGTGGCGGGACGTACGTGGAGGTCGAGAATACAGTGATGAGACAAAAGTGGTGGTGGATCAAACTCATTTGGAACCCAAAAGTTTAATTCTATGGGTGACAACCTACGAGATTAAATTTCAAAACCGGCAAAATTTTCAAACTTATGTTTGTATACCACTTGCTAAGGAGTATATCACAAAAGGGAGAGATGATGGCCTCATATACTGATGACCAAACTGTTAGGGTATTTTGTTATATGTCCGCGCGTGTCAGGACCGACTCGGAACGACCCATCGGGTTTCGTGTCACTAGGGTGTAACGGCTCTACGCTGGAGATACTATATAAGGCCATTCCACATTTGATGAGCCTTAGTGGACTATCTTGAGCGGAGCCTCAACATTCTCAAGATACTGATTAGGGTTTTCCGCTCTCGCTCACGTCCTCTTCCGGTTTTTTGCGAAACTGCTGCGCCGCTTGCGATTTTCAGTCGTCCTTCTCCATAGCGACAGAAGTAATCGATCGGGCTTACAATTTCGTGTTCTCGCAAGACAAGAATCACCTCTCCCGTCTATCTTTGGAGATTTTGCCGCACGGGATTTCTTCTGGCGTTCTTGACCTGCATGCTCTGTCAAATCTTGTCGCCGATCTGGTTTCTAACGCTACAGGTGTTTCTCAAATCGGAAAGAGGAAGAAGCTGCAGATCTGGTTTCGAACGTTGATCTGGAAGAAATCAAAATAAGAAAAAAAAAAAAGGGGGGGAAGATTCTCTCCTATCTTTCTCGATTCTCTGCCACCAGTAATTTCTTTTGGTTGCTGCAGTTGCTGGAAGGGACCGCCTCTCCTCAGATCCGGCCGCCTCCGCTCAGATCCGGCCGCCTCCGTACAGATTCGGCCGTCGATGCTTAGATCTGGCAGCCTATGTGCAGATCCAGCTGCCTATTGGGCTGATTCTTCTTGTTTCAGTGTTGATCGAGAAGGAGCAGAGCATGACCACTTTTGTCAAATCCAGGAGTAATAAGGAGATCTGATTGGAGGAGATTTATGCTGGAGTTCTCTGCATTGGATTTTTTTTTAACAGTAGAGGTCTGCTATGGATCTTTATTTATATATGATCTAGAAGAACAAGCAAGTCTCACTTCTTCTTTTTTATGGTTTTGTGCCGCCAATTGGAGCTTAACAGTTCTGTGTGATATCGTCTCTGGAAGGGTTGTTTTGTGCTATTTGGATTGGATCCGAAGGTTTGGACTCGTCTTCACACGGCTCAGGTAATTCCGCTCTAGCATTTTAATTTCTGTTTAAATCTAAAAATATGTCGAAGAAAAGTGCGCTCGACACCATAAAACTGCAATCGTTCGACGCCTCCGACTTTCTCAGTTGGAAAATACAAGTCCAAATAGGAATGAAGGAACGCGAGATTTTCTATACTGTTCAGAATGACTTCGCTTCTACCGTCGAGGACGTGGACGAGTACCAGTGGAACAAGGATGAGGATTTCTGCAGGGATTATCTGTTGAATTCCCTGAATCCTCGCCTAGCGTTGACGTACCACGCCTACAAAACTGCAAAAGAAATTTGGGATCGACTGAACGCGCACTTTCAGAAGGAGGAAGGATTGTCCAAGTCGCTCATTGGAGAGAAGTTCTTCAACTTCAGATTCAAGGCGAATGTGCCTATCACTTCTCAACTCTTGGAGCTGGTCAACCTGCGTCAGAAGCTGGATGATGATCATTCGAAGATGGACGACAGCCTCTTTGTGTACATGATTCTGAGTAAGCTGCCTCCTGAGTGGCTCTTTTTCAAGACCGAGATGCATCGACTGAAAGAGAAGATCAGTTTGGATGAACTCAAAAGGTTCATCCATATTGAGGATCAAAACATTGCTGGGAAAAGCTTGGAGCAGGTTGCGCAGCCCTCACAGGCTGTCAACTTCGTTTCACGTCCTAGTAAGCCTTCTCGGAAGCCCCCGACACCTAAGGGTGATACCCACGTACCGTTGGCGGTCAAAAAGCCTTCCCTCAAAAGGAAGAAGGGCAAGTGCCACAACTCCGGTAAATGGGGTCATTGGGCCGTTGAATGCAAGAGTCCGAAAAGACAAAAGGAGGAAGCCCCACAAAATGTGGCGAACATGGTGGTCGACAACTCTGATCCCAAGTCCTTCGTGGCTATGATTGGGAGTAGTCACCGCAGTGCGTCGTCTGAGTGGTGGCTGGACAGTGGTGCTACCTGTCACGTCACAAATGACAGGGGTCTTCTCTCAAAGGTCTCAGCGGTCAAGGATAGAGTCGAGAACTGCAATGGAGGAGCGACAGATGTTACTCATGCTGGGACTGCAGAGCTAGTCCTCTCTTCAGGTAAAACTTTAATTTTACAGCATGTTAAAGTAGTTCCTAAGTTAACCAAGAATTTGATTTCTATGGGTTTGCTTGATAAAGCTGGAATGTCTTTCACAACCATGAACAGTAGAATGACGTTAACTGTTAATTCTCACTACTTTGGTTGCGCTTACCTGATCAATGGTATGTATAGACTAAGCTTAGATAACGATTGCATAAACCAAGTGAGTTCCACTCTGTTAGATCCAAAGTTATTACACAATAGACTTGGACATATTCACTATAAGAAGATGCGAGATCTAGCTAGGAGTCATAACATCCCATTAGATCTTTCTATTCAATTTGATAGGTCTGAGGTTTGTGCCCAGACTAAGATCACTAGAAACCCTTTCAAGACCGTTTCTAGGAGCACACAACTTCTGGAGTTGATACATTCCGACTTCTGTGATTTTCGTAGTCATGCCACTAGAGGGAGAAGGAAATATCTAATTACTTTCATCGACGATTTTTCCAGATATTGTCATGTTTACCTATTGAAATCGAAAGATGAGACATTTGAGACCTTCAAGATTTTCAAATCTCGGGTAGAAAATCAATTAAACTTAAAGATTAAGAGATTTAGAAGTGATCGAGGAGGAGAGTACACTACAACTGGGTTTAGGGACTTTTGTGCCTCTGAGGGCATAATCCTAGAAACCACAGCTCCTTACTCACCCCAGTCGAACGGCATCGCTGAGCGCAAGAATACAACTTTAACAGAGATGTTGAATTCTATGCTCCTCACAGCTGGCATGCCTAATTCCTTTTGGGGGGAAGCAGTCCTAACTGCAAATCACATTCTAAATAGAGTGCCTCATTCGAAGCTCAACTCTACTCCGTATGAGTTGTGGCATAGGCATCCCTGTAGATATGACACTCTAAAGACTTGGGGCTGTATTGCTTATGTGAGAATACAAGACCTTAAGAGACCTAAGGTGGGACCTAGAACAACGACTTGCGTTTATCTAGGTAGTGCCGAAGATAGTGCAGCTGACCGGTTTCTGGATCTATCCACTAATTCAGTGATAGAGTCTAGAGATGCTATTTTCTTTGAACATAAATTTATCAAAGATCATGGCTTGGCCGTCTCCGGGTCTACTGACATGGTTTCAGAATCTACGGTAGAACCTGAAGCTGGCCCCTCTGGCACTGCTCCCCAACCTCTAGAGGTGGAACCTGTTCCTCTTAGAGTATCTACAAGAGATAGAATCCCTAAGGATTTTGGTGAGAATTTCGTCACCTACCACTTAGAGGATGATCCATTCTCCTATCAGGAAGCAATGCGATCTAGAGATGCGTTAATGTGGGCAGAAGCCATCGATGATGAGATGAACTCGCTGCTACAAAACAACACTTGGCATCTAGTTGACCTGCCGAAAGGAGCTAAAGTCCTAGGATGCAAGTGGGTATTAAAGAAGAAGTTACACAGTGATGAGTCTATAGCCAGATATAAAGCACGTCTAGTAGCTAAAGGTTATAAACAACAGGGGGGAATTGACTATTTTTGACGTCTATTCACCTGTATGCCACCTATCCACTATTAGGATACTTCTTGCCTTAACTTCTATCGAGAACTTTATAGTTCATCAGATGGATGTAAAGACAGCCTTCTTAAATGGAGAGCTTGATGAGGAGATCTACATGACACAACCTGAAGGTTATGTACATAAGGATCTAAGAGATAAAGTGTGCAAACTCGATAAATCGATCTATGGTCTTAAACAAGCACCTAAGATGTGGCACATTAAATTTGATCAAGTGGTAAAGAGCGTTGGATTTCAGTCCAGTCTCTCAGACAAGTGCCTCTACTACCGCTCGATGTCAAATCAAACAGTCATCATATGTCTATATGTGGATGACATGTTGATTCTGGGTTCAGACCTTGCCGCAGTGAGGGATACTAAATCCGCTCTTGCGAAAGCGTTTGATATGAAGGACCTTGGTCCTGTAGATACCATGTTAGGTATGAAAGTTAGAGTAGACAAAGGACGTGTCACTCTAAGTCAAGCTCATTATATTGAGCAGATTCTCACTACCTGGGGTTATAAAGACTGTAGGCCTGTTGAAACACCAATTGATCCAAATGTCAAGTTGAGTCCGAATGAAGGGACCAGCGTTGATCAAGTAAAGTACTCGAAGATCATTGGTAGTCTCATGTATGCCACGAGTTGTACAAGACCAGACATTGCCTTCTCGGTTGGCATGCTGAGTCGCTTTACCAGTAGTCCAGGCAAAGAGCATTAGGATGCCTTAGATCGGCTGATGAGGTACCTGAAAGGTACTAAAGATCACGCTCTGTGCTACACTGGTTACCCTCCAACTTTGGAAGGATACTCTGATGCCTCCTGGTGTTCAGAAGTTGGGAACATCAAGTCCACCAGTGGATTTATTTTCACTTTGGGTGGCGCTGCAGTCACTTGGAAATCCAAAAGACAGACTTGTATAGCGCTGTCGTCTATGGAAGCCGAGTTGTTTGCCTTAGCTTCAGCTGGTGAAGAGGCAGATTGGATCAGGAATTTGATTCTAGACATTCCCTTGTCTAGACTTCAAGTCAATTCTTTGAGCCTGTACTGTGATAATCAAGCAGCAGTCCAAGTCGTGAAGAATGTCCTTTTCAATACTAAGAGGCGACATGTACGACTGAGACACGCTCTACTGAATTATCTGAAAGAACAAGGCATTATCACTTTGATCGATGTGCGATCGAAGGATAATCTGGCTGATCCACTGACGAAAGGAATGCCTAAAGACCGATCAATCAAAACAGTGGGGGAAATGAGACTCAAGGCGTTGTAAGTTCAGCCTTAGTTTCAAGGTTAGACGATCCAGTTCCGCCTTTTGTCCAAATGTTTTGATTTTTCCACCTTCCTTTGTCAAAGCAAGCGTGTTGTGCTCCGCTGATGTTCAGGGTTGCTGAGTATGAATTTAGTGAGTTGTTTCATTCCACATTTGATGTTAACAACTTCATCTGATTTCATCTTCCTTATCTAGGAGGAGAGTGTTATTCCACATTTGATAACACAATCTGACTAGGTTTGGCTCTTCTTCCGTTTATTGGTTCCATTCCACATTTGATGAGTTCCAATTAACTTTAGAAGAACAGTAACCGTGACATTCCACATAGGAACACAGATACAGCTGCGGTGTCCAGAAGTCTGGAAATCGTTTCTTTTGGAAACAGATAACAGATTCTGAGGTAGAACCTAAATACTCTACTACTTGCCCTTCTAGCTTAACTTTTCAGTACTACGTTCTTATAAGTAGAACTAGATACTTTGTACATTTTCCATGGTTGAATTCATTCTGAATGAAGTTCTCTGTTGGAAATTACAGGAGCTGTTGCTGATGGAGGAGCATTTGCAGTCTGGGATCCTGAGGATGATGACCTGTTGGGCGATGACTACTAGAGTGTTTGTTTGGTCTTTTTTGTCTTTGGCTTTAGAGCACTGTTTAGCTCTCTCTTTTTCCATCTGTTGTTTGGACTAATTTTTCCTTTGTTGCTCTTTAGTTGGTCATGAGACACTAGGTGTTTTAGTACCTGATTCTCTGATTATACTTTTGACTATGATGTGATGCTGCTGAGTTTATGTTTTATTCTTATGCGTGCATACAAACTTATGTTTCTTTAAGTCCAATTTACTCTGACAGATGTTATGGACACGGTTGTGTATTGAGTCGAATTCTAGTTGAACATTACACACACCACCCCTTTTCCGACGCCGGTCTCACCACGGACATAGGAGGAGATTGTTAGGGTATTTTGTTATATGTCCGCGCGTGTCAGGACCGACTCGGAACGACCCATCGGGTTTCGTGTCACTAGGGTGTAACGGCTCTACGCTGGAGATACTATATAAGGCCATTCCACATTTGATGAGCCTTAATGGACTATCTTGAGCGGAGCCTCAACACAAACCAATTTTCAACCTCAAAACTTAAGCAAATATTTAACATTTTGGGCTCTCAACAAAACGAAAACGCTAAGGCTCCGTTTTGCACGGCGGTAGGAGACGTGAACGCGATGGTTATGAACCGGCATTTGTGAACGCCCGACCTCACCTAAGGAACTTCATCCGCTTTTATGTTCAAAACTAGTTTCTTTTCTTGATGGTGGCATAACCGTTGTCGATCATGCCAAAACAAGAATTCTATGACGGTGACGTTTTTTGTCCAAACTCGCGAGAGCAAAAACGCCGCGCCAAACGGAGCAAAAACGTCGCGCCAAACGGAGCCAAAACCACGGATCTCGACTTTGAATAGATACAAATTGCTTTTTCTTTTCCTAAGCCAGTTATTCCTCTCAGAATTTTCGTGTAATATCATGTCCAAATGGCTCCATGTCGAACTTTAACCGTCTTCTAACTTGTTTTACTCCCAATAAATCCAAAAACTATGAACACAATCCATTTGGCAGATGCATTATGGTGTTATTATGGCAATGGACACAGGAATGTCCTTCCCTCCCAAATGGCAATATACCAAAAAATTAGTGAACAGGTGTAAGAATTATCAAGACATGCCTGCTGTCATCCATGAATTTAGCTGTTTCTGACAAGGAATCATCCATACCAGCAATTTCTGAAAAGGATTTATTGATGGATTAGATTCAATTGAGGTGAACCAAAAAATATATATTTCAATGCCATAAACTTACTATTATCAATGAAATGGAGTCCAACCAAAAGACTATAATCCATGATGCTCTCTGCCTCCAAAAACTCACAATCTCTCTCAATTTGCCTGGAGAAAATAACTCATTACAGCAACAAAAATGGAATCCATGGAACTCCGAAATCGAACTACAATCAAATGTTAATAATACCAGATAAGTTTCTTGAACCAAGGCTTTTGTAGGTGGAACACCAAGTTGAGATCCAGGTCCTTCAAGGTGGTGGTCTCATCCACCTTCTCCTCGGTCTTCCTAATAGTCCGTCCATACGACGAGCCTTTCAGGTCAAACCGCCTGTGAATTCTCGACTCCGAGCAGAACACGTTGCCCGTCACGATGAATCGAACCTAAACGTCAGCCAATGTTAGTAACCACAGAAGAAGAAACGAGAAGGATGCGGCGGACAGATTAAACAGCGTAAAGAGTATGCATATTCGCACTTTCAGCCCACCATTTGGCTTGACACAGTGCACGCCGTAGAATTTCGTGACAAGAGAGCTCTCGTACTTGCGAACATGCTGGTAATAACTTGATAGCATCCTTATAAGAACCTGCACATTAATTGCAGGGGGGTGATGAAAACTACATTTATTCTCAGAACAGCAATAGAATTTAGGCTCCGTTTGGGGGACTTATTCTCACCGGTCAAGCGGTTACGACGGCATGAATCAGACCATAATTAAGGTCTGATTCATGCGGTCGTAACCGCTTGACCGGTGAAAATAAGTCCCCCCAAACAGAGCCTTAATCTTAATGAAATGTCTACACAACAAGAGCATATGGGAAGCAAAAGAAATGGAACCTTCACTTCAGACTTCCTCACAGTTTTTATGATGAAGCGGTCATCCTGTGTAAGATAGAACAAGCTCCCACTTTTTCCAGGAGAAGAGAGCTCTCTCAGAGAATCATTCTTGCAAATTTCATTTACATAATCCACAGGATCTACCGAAAACAATTGCCTCAGATGTCTACAAGTAAGTAGTTTTTTTTAAAAAAAAATTGTAATTCCTGGTAGAAATCGATATATGGAAGGAGGAGTTAGCCAAAAGAAGTAAAAAAAATATGCACCTGAAGACAGTGGGGCAGTAATCCTTCCACTTAAACTCTGTAGAATAGTGTGGAGGTGTTATCTTCGATCCCCTGTTTGGAAACTTAGTCCAGAATTTCTCCTTGGGATCGAAATCACTGGGTATGAGCTCAATCGGCTGGTTAGAAGACGGTTTCCCTACAGAATATCTGTAGTTTAAGCCAAATCAGAAATCAATTTGCGATATGATCAGGCAAAAATGAAGAAATTCATGGGGTAAAATCATACCTGATGCCTAATTGAAGCTGGACTGCCAGATCGTAGTTCTTATGCCCCTTGGATATTGTCTGCCCCGGCTTCTTCACCTCGCCGGCAAATTCGCCTTCACAAAACTCCGATGAGTTATTCTTATAAGGCACGGAGGGCTCGATGTCGTCTACGATGTCGCAGGTGATGTCCCCCGCATCGCCATTAGATCCCCAAATGTAGATCCGATGGAAGTTTTTCTCCGACGAACTGTTCCTGGAAGCTGTTCCGTCGACGGATAATCGATTTCTTGACGGCAGAAGCCGAGGAAATTTTTCGCCGAGGGAAGAGATGGAGATCCTCTGGCTGCTGCTTTTGGGAATGGCGGTGGGCTCGCTGAGATGCTGATGATTCTTCGAATCCTTAACACAGCTTCCGGCGTAGCAGCAACTGTCCGGCCAGGCGAAGACGCCGCCGCTTCTTTTAGGCATGCCATTCTCCCACTGACCGTCGAACCGGCTTCCGTTGGCGCAAATGAGCACTCCTTCGCCGGAGATGACGCCGTTGCGCCACTCGCCGATGTACTGGTTTCCGTTGCCCCAAACGTAGCGTCCCTGTCCCTCCTGGAAATCCCTCCGCCATTGCCCCTCGTAGAAATCCCCATTGGCGTACGATTTCTTCCCGTAGCCGTGCTTCCGATCGGCCGTCCACAATCCATGATAGGTTTCGCCGTTTGCTCCGACGAAGACGCCGTATCCCTCCATCCCCCCTCCCTTGAAATCCCCCTCGTACGTCGCCCCTGACGGCCACGAGAACTTTCCCTTTCCGGCAGCCTTACCGTTCCGCCACTCGCCCTCGTAAATGCAGCCGTCGGCCCACAGATACTTCCCTCGGCCGTGAGGGACGATCTCCGCAAATCCTCCGAAGTATATGTCTCCGTTTTGGAGCACCTTCTTCACCTCCATCGCAGCGCCGACCGCGACCGATTCCGTCGTCGGCGAAACTCTCTTCCCACCGCCGCAGATTCCGCCGGCCGATCTGCCCTTCACCGCCGCCTCCGGCGACACGCAGGCATCTCCATCGCTTCCGATCACCTGGCGGCGCATTCTAGAGAAACCTCTCTTGCCGGCGCCGCCAATCAGGCTCGACATTCTTTCGTGAAATAGAGTTGAGCTGAAAACATAATATATGGCGGAAGGCTGGAAGCCTGGAACAGTAGCTGCCGGCAGAATGTAAAAAAGAGGGATCTGTGTAAATTGACCAAAATGTCCCGATTTTTTTAATTAAATACCCTTCTTCTTCCTCCCTGGGTCCCACCCGTCGTCCACCAGTTGACGTGTCACGCTGGCAACGACGGAGATTCCTATGCGGTCGTCCAAAATCTTCCATTGCCTTGCTGTCATGCTCAGTCACCGCCGCATACTTTCCTTTGTTTTTCCCCCCTTGCCTAGTCACCGTTAATGGCTCATTGCTATTAAAAATTATTATGCGTAGCTTCCGTATAAGAATCCACAACGTGCCCGGGAATATTCACAGACATGCACAATGCACTTACAACAATATTTGTTCTTCTAAATCCGGCAATCCACTTAGGCTCAGATTGTAACTAGAAATCACACCTTTAATACTGTGCATTATTCGTACATTCGTCTGATTTGAGATCGTGCAATGGAGCATTTTTTGGCGAAAATAAAGTTGTATTGAAAAATGACTATATTTATTGATATACGATCATATTTTGATTAATTATGATTTTTTGCAGGAATGACAGTCTGATAGCGCTTAACGCTCGATAGTTGCATGTAAGAGTGACATTCAAAAAAAATTCTGTTTGACACTTGTTAGGAATGACGCCTACCAACTCTCTCAAAATCCCGCAGTGTTAGGAAAGACGCTATCAATTTCTTTATATTATTTTAGCAGGACCGGTCAAATTGTTCGCATGGCTCCCTCACACTTAACCCGTGCCCGAAACTCCCCTGTACTCGATCATGTCCAGAGCCAACTCGACTCCCTTGCACTAAACCGTATCATAGAGTTCCTCTACACCTATGTCAGGGGTCAACCCGGGTCCGCCCGGGATGCACCCCATCTCATTTAAGAAACTTAATTTTTGTTATGTTCAAAAGTAGTTTGCTTTTCTTGATGCTGGTTATGACCAAATTACATTCTATGACGACGACGTTTTTGTCCAAATTAATTTGTCGGACTAAAAACATTGTGTCAAACAAAGCGTTAATAGGTTATTTGTAGGCCATCCTGGATCCACTTCGTCTCGTTGAATCCTCCCTTGTCCCAACTCCTCCGTTGAAAAAAATGTAAATTGCTCTAGTAGAATATTCTTTTTAGATGCAAATAATGATACCTAAGAATTTAGCAGCATGAGATTGACTCAATCAATTGTGGGCATACATTAACAAGGGCGGATTCAGAAGGGGCCCGAGGGACACTGACCCCTCATTATTTTTCAAAATAGTTAGTGTATTTGGATTTTTCTTGTCAAGCTAATGAATTTTGACTATTTATAAGTCAAAAATGGTGGTCAGATGAGAGAGAAATAACTTCAATAAGATAGAAACGTTCAAATTTTTTTTATTGGAGGAATTTAATGTGTGACCCCCTTGTTACAATTTCTGGAACCCAATGACGCATTCTTATGATCAGGGACGGACATAGGGAAAAAAAATATAGTGCGTTCAACGCACTATAGCTGAGTGCATCGAGCGCATTCCAAGTCATCATATATTGATCGCGTTGTTCGATATATTGATCGTGTGTTTCGATATATTGATCGCGTGGTTCTGAAAAAAAAATGTTCCTTCAATTTTTAAAATTATAATAAATATTTGTGCTATTTTATTTTTAAAAAACTGTGCACTCTCATTATCAATTTCTTTAATCCGTCACTGCATACATAGTCTTTGCAACTTTTTCGTCGTTCGAGAGTGTGTGCATTTAGTAAGTGAAATGGGTGAAAGTGAATAAGAATGGGGAAAGAGAGGGGGAGAAAAAGAGGCGGGTGAAGTCAATGCCATTGCGTTTGGGCTCACGGCCCGTTTGGTAGCGCAATGGCAATGTGTGTAGCACCACCACTTTGGGTGTGATGTGTATACACACACAAACACAAACTCATGCAAATACACACACGTACATACTCGTTATATATTTAGAAAATGTTCATATTTTGTAGATGCACCTTCAAATTCATCATAGTTGTCAAATTATTCTATTATTATTATTACTAAATTATCATTATTATCAAATAAAATAAAAAAATATATAATTATTTTGAAATAAGATGAGATTGGGAGTCATGAGTGCCCAAATAAGATGAGTTTGCATAAAGCCTTAAATAAAGGCCAACAACATCTATTTATGGACAAAGAACACATGTAAGGAGAAGTTCATCAAGGAAGCCGAAAATAATATAGCACAAAATTAAAGACAAAATACTCTCTATATGTGATAGTTTTGGATAAAAAGTAATTCTCTAATTAATAAAAATCTTTTTTTTTTCTCAACACCAATGGAAGGATAATATTATCTTCTAATTAAATAAGGATATTTGGCACATTGCACCCCTTCTATTCGCATTTATCTTGCATTTCTTACGGTCCGTTCGGCACGCATGTATTGGCTTTGGCCAGGAAACCAATATATGCATGAATTGATTTTATGCAGAAAGTCAATTTTACTGTTCGGCTGCAGGATGGAATTCAGTGAACAGAATTTGAGTTGATATGTAAAAGTTGTTCGTTTGCACAATGAAATTGGATTTCTGAAATTAAAATTTTAAAAATTTATAGAGTTTTAAAATAAAGCAGCAATTTAAAGTACTAATAATAATTAAAGTTCAAAATTATAAATACGTTCTACCGCATAAACATTGTCCATAATTAAAATTATAAAAATAGATAAAAGTTCATTATCAATAAAAAAAGATACAAATCTAGTGATCAAACTACATTCGCAGTCATGTGCCTTACATGTCTTCAGGTAGCCTCATAAATATATCATGTTTGACATTATCATGACACAGTATATCAATCGTCTTGAAAAAATCAAGCTAGTGTAAATCCGTTATCTGAGCTAGTGTGATATATATGTCATTAACATTGCTAGCATACTTGCTCCCCGCTGCCTTTTCGACGGAGTCAGCCAATTTCTCTATGCATACTGCTACGGCATCAGCTCCTACTGCTCATTTTCTCCTCCTTCTACTGCTTCCTTCTTCATCTGTTCTAGTCTGTTCTTGTGTATCAGTTGTTTTCTCTGTTATAGACTCAACATCTATCTCCTTTTTCATCTTCGTTGCAGTCGCGACGTGACTACCAGTTGCTCTATCAGTTTTGCAGATTACAGCCAAATCAGACCAGTTGACGATCATCTTGTCCTTATAATGGTTGACAGATGGATGAACATGTAATATTATAATTAATTTATCATTTTAGTGAAATCAACGTAGAAAAATTAATTTAATAAAAAGTATACTTTCACATAGTTAGCTCATACTTCTTCGATATCTACCTTCACCGGTTTTGTTGCCAATTTCATCCAAATCCGCTAGTATCCAACACTGTACTGACTTAAATGTAGTACTTGTTTCAAGTTTTAAGCCGAGTCATTACCTTCTTTTTGCTAGTTTCGATGTCACAAATGTCCTTAAGAGCAGTCATAGTTGTTGTAAAAGCAACACTCTTCCAGTCATTTGGAATTTTATGACCCAAACTATGTTGTTTGACCAATAAACTTTTAACAAGTGAGCGTAGAATATTGCAAGTCATACCTACATTGTAATATTGAAAACGATAGCTGACGTAGAATAACTCATCGTTTCTTCAACGAGCCAGGTTCTTCCTATAACATTTCTTTTTTTTAGCATGACCTAAGTCAAATAACTCATTATATGTTGTTGGTTTATTACCCTTATTGGACGACTCTTTTAGGTGATATCGTGTCAACCGATATGGGGCTATAAATCCTTCCATTTGTGTATCCAACATCGACCAGATAGTACTTGCCCATACAATAAAAAAGAATAATTAATAGCCATTTATATATTTCTTTAACTGGTGAATTTTTTTTGACTTTTATACCAATTGGCACTTCAAAGCGGCCTTGTCGTTCTAATGCATATCGCAATACTTTAGAGCTCGATGTTGAACCCTCTTAGACGGGCAATACATATAAGAATTCCATGTTGCTATTACATACACTGAGTACATTTGTTATGATTGTCTACTTACAGTTACGATATCTCTCATGATCTTCAATATGAACTGTCTTTTAGATATGCGTACCATCTAATGCGCCAGAGAAATCGGAAAGTAACTGTACAACCCCGGATCCCGCGAGTGGTCGACAGGAGTTGAACCGGCCGGCTCAGACCAACTTGGACCCAGCATGCCGAGCCCGAGCGCGGCAATAGTCGAGCCGAGCTCGACGATGGCCGAACGAAGCCCGGCATGCCGAGACCGAGCTCGGGTGCGGGAACAGGGCTCGACGGTAGTCGAGCCAAGCTCGACGATCCCCGTGCCGAGTCCGAGCTCGGCGATCGCCGTGCCGAGTCCGAGCTCGGCGGTAGTCAAGCCGAGCTCAGCGATAGTCGAGCACAGTCCGCCGAGTACGTGCCCGCCTAGGCCCAGGGCGAGGCGAGTCGGGCCCCCTGCCGAGCGAGTGCCCCCTCAGGTCCAGCTCGCATCTCGGCCATGGCATGCTTTTACTATGATTCCCCTTTTGGTCTGCCTGCAGTCATCGAAAAAAGTGAAGGTTGTATATTGGCAGGCCATCTTTTCCTATAAATAGGACCCAAGGGGTACCTCAGAAGGCATGCTTACTAATTCTCCGGTCTACTAGCGCTTTCTGAGGTACCTTAGCCCGACATTTGGCTAAGAAGGGGAAGCGCTCTAAGATCTTCCGGGTGTGTGGTGGGACCTCCACGCCGGGCCCTTGGTCTAGTCCTTGTTCCTTCCCTTTTCTTTGTCATTTTCTTGCAGGAGTGAAGTAGGTGCGCGGCCACCCCTTCCCCAAAGGATCGAACTCCACAAGAGACCGGTTTTCCGGTTTCAACATTTTGGTGCGGTGAGCGTGGACAGTGGTTAGCAGAGAAAACCTTCTGTAGGCTCGATGACTGGAGAAGAAGGACAAGGATCAGGCAGGGGCAACTCGCCACCCCCTCCCCCACCCCCAGCGGCGAGTGTGCCGGCGGAGCTTAGGGAGGAGATCCTCGGGCTCGTCAGGACCGCCCTCGGCATGCGAGCTGAGAGTGTGACACCGGCAGTCCCGGTGGTCGCCGCTCCCGCACTCGGCGACGACGCGCCGCTCAGGCGACCAGGGAAGGAACCCGCCGAGAGAGGTGAGCGCGAGTTCCATGGGCGAGTTCTGTTCCCCGGCTCGGCCGCCGAGTACCACTTCGGCGAGACTGCAGGGAGGGAGTTCCCGTCTCGCCCGGCTGAGGGGGGGAGCCCCTTCAGCGAGTTCGTTTCTTCAGCCCCAGTTCCCGAGGGGTTTCGCGAGCCGGAGATGACTTACTACTCCGGGAGAGGAGACCCGGTCCACCACATCCAGTGGTTCGAGAACATGGTCTCTATTCGACAGATGTCAGATGGCTTCAAGTGCCGACTCTTCGCCATCACCCTCAGAGAAAAGGCGAGAGAGTGGTTCCACCAGCTCCCGACCGGGTCCATTTACTGCTTTGAGGATCTACGACGGGGTTTCATGCTGAGGTTCACCACTTCTAAGAAGAGGAAGAAGGAGGCAGAGTCTTTGTTCCGCATCAAGCAGAGGGTGGGAGAGACCCTGGGAAGCTATCTAGACAGGTTCCAAGAGGAACTGTCCCAAGTTCAGGAGATGTCGGGGCACACCATGATGGTGGCCTTCACCCTGGGTCTCCAATCCGGGTTCTTCGCAATGGAACTAAAGAGATCACCTCCAGTGTCTTTTGAGGCACTCCTGGAGAGGGCGGCCAGGGAGGCCGAAATGGAGGCAGCACATCCAGAGTTTGCGCGAAGGTTAGCCAAGTGGGCCGTGGACGAGGAAAGGCCAAGGGGTGGCCGAATTCAGGAGGAGAGGAGGGCTGAACCTCGGCAGAGGGAGCAGCCGCAGCAGCAGCCGCAACCCAGGTGGGTGCGTCCGGAGCAGACCCACCGTTTGGGATGGAGGCCCGAGTGGCAAGACCAGGCACCACAAAGAGGTTATCAGGGAGGAGATAACCGCCAGGGTGGCCGAGGGCAGTACAACCCCCAGGGGGGTAGGCAGGGTCAGAGACCCCCTCTCCCCGACCAGGAGGAGGCAATGACAATTGCCATGAGGGGGAGAAGGAGAGGACAGCCGAGGAGAAGGAGGGAGGTCAGGGTGGACCTGCCCTATTGTGACTTTCATCAGGAAGAGGGGCACCTCACATCCACGTGTCCGGAGTTCCTCGAGATGAGAGGGAGAAGGGAACAGCAACAACAAGACCATCAGGAAGTTCGGATAGAGGAGATCCGGCCTCGGGAGGAGGGGGATCGGTGTGAAGACCGGGTTGATGTGGGCACCCGAGGAAGGATCGGAGCGATCCACGGGGGGGGGGGGGGGGGGGGGGCCGGGATCGAGGCCTCCCGTAAGTCAAGCCTCCACACTATGTAACGGAGGAGCGTTGGCTCCACATCCCAATCCCCTCCCCCGGAGGAGAAAATCACCTTCTCCAGAGAGGACTTGCCGGGTCACGAGGACCCCTTCTGCGATGCGCTGGTTATCCAGACAGCCATCGAGGATTTCACTGTCTCCCGAATCCTTGTGGACAATGGGAGTTCGGTCAACGTCATCTTCAAGAAGGCGTTCGATGCGATGAAGGTAGAGGCCAGGAGGGTGTTAGCCTCGGACGGGCCTCTGTTCGGCTTTTCAGGGGAGAGGAAAGAAGTCGAGGGAGGAGTGGGACTCCATGTCACTCTAGGGGGGCAGTCACGCAACTGCAAGTTCGTCATCGTGGACGCTCCTAGCAGTTACAGCGCCATCTTCGGGAGACCCCTCATCAGCGCCTTCCGCTGCGTCCCCTCGTCCTTCCACCAGTGTCTAAAGCTCAGCGTCGAGGGGGTCCAGATCCGGGTTCGAGGAGACCCTAAGGAGGCAAGGGAGTGCTACGTCTCGGCGGTAAACTCCATCTCTTGGTTGGAGGGGGCCGAGGAGATGGGGCGGAGGTTGGAGGAGGAGGAGCAGGAAGCTGACAAAGAAATGGAGGTGGAGTGCCGCGCTCGGGAGGAGGTCGCGGAAGAGACTCGGGGGTCGGCCGAGGCCATGGCCGTCGAGGAGGCTGAGGAAGAGGTCCTCGCCCCCGGAAGGGGAGGTATCGAGGAATGGGAGGAGCAGTCCCGTCTGGAGGCAGCGGAAGAGGTGGAGGAACAGTCTTGGCCAAAAGCGATCCCCGTCGCTCCTAAAAAAAAGACATGAGGGATGCCCTTCTCTTTGTATCGGACGGGCCTATCACCCGTATTCTGGAGATGGCAAAGAGGTTAGAGGCAGATTGGCACACCACCAGAGGCCGGAAGCGGCCAACGGAGGAGTTCTGTTCCCCGGCTCGGCCGCCGAGTACCACTTCGGCGAGACTGCAGGGAGGGAGTTCCCGTCTCGCCCGGCTGAGGGGGGGAGCCCCTTCAGCGAGTTCGTTTCTTCAGCCCCAGTTCCCGAGGGGTTTCGCGAGCCGGAGATGACTTACTACTCCGGGAGAGGAGACCCGGTCCACCACATCCAGTGGTTCGAGAACATGGTCTCTATTCGACAGATGTCAGATGGCTTCAAGTGCCGACTCTTCGCCATCACCCTCAGAGAAAAGGCGAGAGAGTGGTTCCACCAGCTCCCGACCGGGTCCATTTACTGCTTTGAGGATCTACGACGGGATTTCATGCTGAGGTTCACCACTTCTAAGAAGAGGAAGAAGGAGGCAGAGTCTTTGTTCCGCATCAAGCAGAGGGTGGGAGAGACCCTGGGAAGCTATCTGGACAGGTTCCAAGAGGAACTGTCCCAAGTTCAGGAGATGTCGGGGCACACCATGATGGTGGCCTTCACCCTGGGTCTCCAATCCGGGTTCTTCGCAATGGAACTAAAGAGATCACCTCCAGTGTCTTTTGAGGCACTCCTGGAGAGGGCGGCCAGGGAGGCCGAAATGGAGGCAGCACATCCAGAGTTTGCGCGAAGGTTAGCCAAGTGGGCCGTGGACGAGGAAAGGCCAAGGGGTGGCCGAATTCAGGAGGAGAGGAGGGCTGAACCTCGGCAGAGGGAGCAGCCGCAGCAGCAGCCGCAACCCAGGTGGGTGCGTCCGGAGCAGACCCACCGTTTGGGATGGAGGCCCGAGTGGCAAGACCAGGCACCACAAAGAGGTTATCAGGGAGGAGATAACCGCCAGGGTGGCCGAGGGCAGTACAACCCCCAGGGGGGTAGGCAGGGTCAGAGACCCCCTCTCCCCGACCAGGAGGAGGCAATGACAATTGCCATGAGGGGGAGAAGGAGAGGACAGCCGAGGAGAAGGAGGGAGGTCAGGGTGGACCTGCCCTATTGTGACTTTCATCAGGAAGAGGGGCACCTCACATCCACGTGTCCGGAGTTCCTCGAGATGAGAGGGAGAAGGGAACAGCAACAACAAGACCATCAGGAAGTTCGGATAGAGGAGATCCGGCCTCGGGAGGAGGGGGATCGGTGTGAAGACCGGGTTGATGTGGGCACCCGAGGAAGGATCGGAGCGATCCACGGGGGGGGGGGGGGGGGGCCGGGATCGAGGCCTCCCGTAAGTCAAGCCTCCACACTATGTAACGGAGGAGCGTTGGCTCCACATCCCAATCCCCTCCCCCGGAGGAGAAAATCACCTTCTCCAGAGAGGACTTGCCGGGTCACGAGGACCCCTTCTGCGATGCGCTGGTTATCCAGACAGCCATCGAGGATTTCACTGTCTCCCGAATCCTTGTGGACAATGGGAGTTCGGTCAACGTCATCTTCAAGAAGGCGTTCGATGCGATGAAGGTAGAGGCCAGGAGGGTGTTAGCCTCGGACGGGCCTCTGTTCGGCTTTTCAGGGGAGAGGAAAGAAGTCGAGGGAGGAGTGGGACTCCATGTCACTCTAGGGGGGCAGTCACGCAACTGCAAGTTCGTCATCGTGGACGCTCCTAGCAGTTACAGCGCCATCTTCGGGAGACCCCTCATCAGCGCCTTCCGCTGCGTCCCCTCGTCCTTCCACCAGTGTCTAAAGCTCAGCGTCGAGGGGGTCCAGATCCGGGTTCGAGGAGACCCTAAGGAGGCAAGGGAGTGCTACGTCTCGGCGGTAAACTCCATCTCTTGGTTGGAGGGGGCCGAGGAGATGGGGCGGAGGTTGGAGGAGGAGGAGCAGGAAGCTGACAAAGAAATGGAGGTGGAGTGCCGCGCTCGGGAGGAGGTCGCGGAAGAGACTCGGGGGTCGGCCGAGGCCATGGCCGTCGAGGAGGCTGAGGAAGAGGTCCTCGCCCCCGGAAGGGGAGGTATCGAGGAATGGGAGGAGCAGTCCCGTCTGGAGGCAGCGGAAGAGGTGGAGGAGATGGAGGTCCTCACCATTGGAGGCAGGGTGGAGAAGGTCCGCGTCAGCGGAGGCCTGACCCCGGAAGCTCAAGGCAGGATGCTGGAGTGCATCCAGAGGAACGTGGACATCTTCGCCTGGAGCGCCGCGGAGATGCCAGGGATCGACCCCGACGTGGCCTGCCATCGCCTCAACCTGGACCCGGAGGCTCCCCCCATCCAGCAGAAAAAAAGATCCATCACGGACAAGCTCGCCGAGCCAATCAGGGAGGAAGTCGCCAAGCTCCTTGAGGCTGGCTTCATATCTGAAATCCAATACCCCGGCTGGGTCTCCAACGTTGTAATGGTTAAAAAAGGAGACGGCCGGTGGAGGATGTGTATCGACTTTTCTCTTCTTAATAAATCATGCCCGAAAGATTGTTATCCTTTGCCTCGGATCGACGCGCTGGTTGACTCAGCCGTCGGTTTCCCTGTAATGAGTTTTCTGGATGCTTTTTCAGGTTATCACCAAATCAGGATGCACCCCCCTGACGTCAAAGACGTTTCGTTCATCACGGGAGACGGATGTTATTGTTACAAAATGATGCCCTTCGGGCTAAAGAATGAGGGGGCCACCTATCAAAAAATGATGGACAGGGTCTTCCGAGAGCAGAAGGGGAGGAATCTCGAAGTGTACGTGGATGATCTCATGGTCAAGAGCTTGGACGTCGACTCCCACATCCGGGACTTGGAAGAAACTTTCGCCACTCTCCGCAAGTTTAAGATGAGGCTGAACCCCTTGAAGTGTGTCTTCGGGGCGAGCCGGGAAAAGTTCCTAGGGCATCTTCTCACCCCCGCTGGGGTAGAACCTAATCCAGACAAGGTGAGGGCAATCTTGGAACTGAGGTCGCCGCAAAATACCAAGGAAGTACAGCAACTGACAGGGAAGTTGGCAGGGTTGAGTAGATTCCTCTCCCGGGCCGGGGAGAGGTGCTCCTCGTTTTTCAAAACTTTGAGAGGGGGTCGAAAGTTTGAATGGACCTCGGAGTGCGAGGAGGCATTGCAGGCTTTAAAGAAACAGCTGACTCAGGCCCCCCTGCTCCAAGGGCCCAAGGAGGGGGAAAACTTATTCCTATATCTAGGGGTCGGGGCTGAAGCCTTGAGTTCGGTTTTGGTTCGGGAAGAAGGGAAGAGGCAACTCCCCGTCTATTATGTGAGTCGGATATTGAAGAGGGCCGAGCTCCGTTACCCCATCCTGGAAAAACTGGCCTTCGCCTTAATCATCTCAGCCCGGAGGCTTCGGCCCTATTTCCAGGCACACTCAATTCAAGTAGTGACCGACCACCCCCTGGGCAACATCTTCAAGGGGGTAGAGCATTCAGGTAGGTTGGCCAAATGGTCAGTGGAACTGAGCGAGTTCGACATCTCCTTCGTCCCCCGCCTCTCAATCAAGGCCCAAGCTATGGCTGACTTCCTGGCAGAGTATGTGGTCGAGGTGGCGGAGGAGAGACTCACTCGCCCCCTCCCCTGGAAAGTCAGGGTGGACGGTGCCTCGGGGAAGCATTCTTTAGGGGTTGGGGTCATCTTGGAAAGCCCCCAAGGGATAAAGATCGAGCAGACTGTGGTAGTGCACTTTCCTATCACCAACAACCAAGCCGAATACGAAGCCATGATCGCAGGTCTGCGCCTGGCAAGAGACTTGGGGGTGCATGACGTGGAGGTCCTCACCGACTCCATGGTGGTGGCTTCCCAGGTCAAAGGGGAGTTTGAGGCGAGGGAGCCCACCCTGCAGCTCTATTTGATGAAGGTAAGGGGAGTCATTGGGACCTTCCAGACCTTCTCAATCAAGCACGTGCCGCGAGGGGAAAACGAGCCAGTCGACCAGCTAGCAAAGCACGGCCCACGGATGGGAGGCACCATTACGGATCTCTTCCGACCTTCCATCGAGGAGGGGGAACTAGTGGAAGTAGAACAGCACCCCTCATGGATGGATCCCTTCGTCACCTTCTTGTCCACCGGAGAATACCCGGAGGGAATGGACCGAAGAGGGCTCAAGCACAAGGCGGCATACTACCTCCTACGTGAGGGACAGTTGTACCGCAAGACCCTCTCAGGGATGTTGGCCCGTTTCGTGGCCGAAATAGAGGTGCACAAAATTTTGGAGGAAGTCCACTCCGGTGAATGTGGAAGTCATTTGGGGAGTCGGACCCTGGAAGGGAGAATCGTCAAGCAAGGGTACTTCTGGCCCACCCTCGGTCAGGACGCGGCCGAATTCGCAAAAAAATGTCATAAGTGCCAACTATATGCCCCGCTCCAGCTCCAGCCGGCACAGAGGTTAAGAAGCATCATGGCACCATGGCCCTTCGCCATATGGGGACTGGACCTCGTAGGACCTTTCCCTCAGGCCAGCGGGCAGAGGAGGTTCTTGTTGGTCATGATCGATTATTTTTCTAAGTGGATGGAGGTGAAGGCTCTAGCCAAGGTAACCTCTCAGGTAGTCAGGAACTTTATCTGGGGAGAGATCATCTGCAGGCATGGGCTGCCACAGGCTATCGTCACGGACAACGGACCTCAGTTCGCCAGCACGGAGTTCATTCGCTTCTGCGAACAGCTGGGGATTGACCTTCGGTTTGCTTCTGTCCACCACCCCAGGAGCAACGGGCAGGTGGAAGCGGCCAACAAAATCATCGTGAACCTCTTAAAGAAGAAAGTGGAAAATTTGAGGGGAAGCTGGGTGGAATAGCTTCCATCAGTCCTCTGGGCCTTGAGGACCACCCCCAATACGGCCACAGGGGAGACACCTTTCAAACTCTCTCACGGCTGCGAGGCCGTCCTACCTATCGAATTCGAGGTCCAGACGCCTCGGGTCGTCGAGGCAGGAGCCGGAAGGGAAGAATGGAGGTCAGAGAATGAGGAGGAGCTTCGACTCTCCCTCGATATGGTGGAAGAACTACGCGACTTGTCCGTCGTCAGGCAGGAGGAGGCCAAGCGAAGAATGGCCAAGTATTTCGACAAACACGTCCGTGTCAAGCAATTCGTGGAGGGAGACCTTGTCTTGAAAAAATTGGACGCGGCAGGGAGATCAGCCGCTGTGGGAAAACTCCACCCCAATTGGGAGGGCCCCTACATTGTGCAGGAGGTCTTAAAATCGGGGGGGGGGGGGTATCGCCTCCAAGATGCAAGAGGGGACACCCTCAGCCACACTTGGAGTGGCGACGATCTGAAACGTTTCTACCCTTGAAAAAATTGTAAATATCTTGGCCTTAAGAATGAAAACAAATCTCATTGTCGTATTCTATGCTCTGTCAAAATAGTGAGGGTAAAGGGGTTCGCAGCTTAAACCCCCAAGGGGGCAAAAGTTTCTAAGTCTTCTCGCTCTGGGGTTAGGTCTCGACACTCCCCTGCCAGGCTCCCACCTAGCTGGCACGGCCGAGTCTCGATGGACATCGCTATGACCCTGGGGCTGAGCCCGGAGGATGTTCAACACCCGCCCTCAGGCTCTCACCTAGCTGACTGGCCCGGTGGTAGCACCCGGGAGAGGCCAAAGTTTCTAAGTCTTCTCGCTCTGGGGTTAGGTCTCGTCACTCCCCTGCCAGGCTCCCACCTAGCTGGCACGGCCGAGTCTCGAAGGACATCGCTATGACCCTGGGGCTGAGCCCGGAGGATGTTCAACACCCGCCCTCAGGCTCTCACCTAGCTGACTGGCCCGGTGGTAGCACCCGGGAGAGGCCAAAGTTTCTAAGTCTTCTCGCTCTGGGGTTAGGTCTCGTCACTCCCCTGCCAGGCTCCCACCTAGCTGGCACGGCCGAGTCTCGATGGACATCGCTATGACCCTGGGGCTGAGCCCGGATGATGTTCAACACCCGCCCTCAGGCTCTCACCTAGCTGACTGGCCCGGTGGTAGCACCCGGGAGAGGCCAAAGTTTCTAAGTCTTCTCGCTCTGGGGTTAGGTCTCGTCACTCCCCTGCCAGGCTCCCACCTAGCTGGCACGGCCGAGTCTCGATGGACATCGCTATGACCCTGGGGCTGAGCCTGGAGGATGTTCAACACCCGCCCTCAGGCTCTCACCTAGCTGACTGGCCCGGTGGTAGCACCCGGGAGAGGCCAAAGTTTCTAAGTCTTCTCGCTCTGGGGTTAGGTCTCGTCACTCCCCTGCCAGGCTCCCACCTAGCTGGCACGGCCGAGTCTCGATGGACATCGCTATGACCCTGGGGCTGAGCCCGGAGGATGTTCAACACCCGCCCTCAGGCTCTCACCTAGCTGACTGGCCCGGTGGTAGCACCCGGGAGAGGCCAAAGTTTCTAAGTCTTCTCGCTCTGGGGTTAGGTCTCGTCACTCCCCTGCCAGGCTCCCACCTAGCTGGCATGGCCGAGTCTCGATGGACATCGCTATGACCCTGGGGCTGAGCCCGGAGGATGTTCAACACCCGTCCTCAGGCTCTCACCTAGCTGACTGGCCCGGTGGTAGCACCCGGGAGAGGCCAAAGTTTCTAAGTCTTCTCGCTCTGGGGTTAGGTCTCGTCACTCCCCTGCCAGGCTCCCACCTAGCTGGCACGGCCGAGTCTCGATGGACATCGCTGTGACCCTGGGGCTGAGCCCGGAGGATGTTCAACACCCGCCCTCAGGCTCTCACCTAGCTGACTGGCCCGGTGGTAGCACCCGGGAGAGGCCAAAGTTTCTAAGTCTTCTCGCTCTGGGGTTTGGTCTCGTCACTCCCCTGCCAGGCTCCCACCTAGCTGGCACGGCCGAGTCTCGATGGACATCGCTATGACCCTGGGGCTGAGCCCGGAGGATGTTCAACACCCGCCCTCAGGCTCTCACCTAGCTGACTGGCCCGGTGGTAGCACCCGGGAGAGGCCAAAGTTTCTAAGTCTTCTTGCTCTGGGGTTAGGTCTCATCACTCCCCTGCCAGGCTCCCACCTAGCTGGCATGGCCGAGTCTCGATGGACATCGCTATGACCCTGGGGCTGAGCCCGGAGGATGTTCAACACCCGCCCTCAGGCTCTCACCTAGCTGACTGGCCCGGTGGTAGCACCCGGGAGAGGCCAAAGTTTCTAAGTCTTCTCGCTCTGGGGTTAGGTCTCGTCACTCCCCTGCCAGGCTCCCACCTAGCTGGCACGGCCGAGTCTCGATGGACATCGCTACGACCCTGGAGTTGAGACTAGGAGTTGGCCCGAGAAAAACACCAGGGTGCGAGCTCGCCAGTCAAGACGGAGAGCTCGGAATATCCTACCCCCCCTCTCTCTCCAGCTCGCTACTAAGGAAGCCCTGGTCCCGTCCCAGACCCCGGGGAAGGAAAGCGGCTCTCTCCAGCGAGCCTAGCCTCGCTCCAGTTAACTCGGCGAAAGACGCGCCCTGATGTTTCACTTGTCTGAATTGTCGAAAAACTGAGGCGAGAAATGGCAGGGGAAGGTGAGGCGCGAGTAGGATATGGCGCGAGCACGTGTCCTAGGGATTCGCCGCGAGTACTGCGGGGGGTTGGTCCTAACTCAAGACATTCTACGGGCGAGGTCGCTCTACCAAGCGCGCGGGTATAACATCGCAAGTAAGCTTAAAAAGAAGATAGTAAAATTGTGAAAAATGTCTTTGATTCATCATTACAAGTGTACAAGGCCCGCCTCGGCAGGATACAAAAAAAAGAGAGAAGAAAACAAAAGTTAGCTCTCACCCTCCCCCCTCGAGTGGCGGTCCTCCTCGCCACCAAGCCGAGCGTCCTTCTCCCCCACCCCCGCAAAGAGCGAGTCGAAGCTATCTTCCTTCTCGCTGAGCGGGCTGGGCGGGAACAGGGTTGGCAAGAGCTCCCGGACGGTGACCTCCTCGCAGCCTTCCGCCAAAATCCCCGTCCCCCTCATGGCTTGTAGGAGACACTCGGCAGCCTCGACGGAGTTGACTCGCAGCCGCTCCGCGACATCAGACTCGCCAAACACCCGGGGCCTTTTGAAGGGGAAGGCCGGCTCGCTGGCTTCCGGGGGGAGGAGAGCGTCGGCTTGGCGGAGGACCTCTCCCAGGAGCCCCTTGTTCTTCTCTTTCAATTCCTCCACCTCCACCCCCAGCCGGGCGGCGACAGCCTCCTGCTCGCGGGAGTATATCTTTTGCTCGGCAAGCTGGGCTTCCCGCTCAGCGAGCTGAGCCTGCAACTGAGCCACCTCGTCTCGCATCGCGTCAGCGGCTTCGGCGTCCTGTAGGGTTAGAAATTCAGAACACGCGCAGGAATAATCCTAAGCAAGGTAAGCAGAGGCACCCAGTGATTACCAAGCCACCGGCGGACTTCGTGAGTAGAGCATCGGCGAGGCCGAACCGCCTCTCCGCGTCAGCCGCGCTCTCCTTCGCCAGGTCGCGCTCCTGCTCGGCAGTCAGCAGGGCATTGCTGAGCTGGAAGCCGCGGCGGACCATCATGTGATGGAGCTCGAAGGCCCGCAGGTGGGCCTGCAACCCCTCGTAGCCGAGCTGGCTGGGGGTAAGTTTCTTGTACGATTCGGCGCTGTCGCGGCTGTAGAGGCCGAAGCTGAAGGCGAAGGCGTGGGCGGTAGGCGGCCGGCGGGCTCCCCAGGAGGGGGCGCGAGTAGAAACGGAAACTCGGTGCACCCCCTCGTCCCACTTCAAGATGGGCTCGCCAGCCGCATCTTTGCTCTTGCACCCCTTGCCGAAGTTGGGGTGATCCTTCGGCAGACTGGGCTCGCGGAGGGTGTCCTCCCCGGTGGAATCGGAGGACGGCCCGCTCTTCTTCTTCCCCTTTCGGGGGGAGGAGGCTTCTTTCAGCGGACTCAAGGGCGGCTCGTCAGACAGAGCCTCCGGCGAGCTCATGAACTTGGTAGGCGATGGAGGAAGGTGCAGCCGTCCGCGCGAGACCACCTTCGCCCTCTTCTTCTTGGGGAGTGAAGGCTCGTGGCGCGAGCTTGACCCCCCGGACTCCAAACGCTTCCTGTTGGGGAGTTGGTCTCGAGCTTGCTCCTCGCGACAAGCCAGTGCCGCCGCCCGGGCCAGCTCCAGAGGATCTGAGAATATCCCCGAGTCGGCGAACGGCGGATGCTCCGGCAGAACCCGTTCCCCTGCAGAGAAAGACTTAGTCAAAAAAAGAGAGAGGGAAAAATGATATGAGACCCACCTTGATAAAGTTCGCGAGAGGGCTGAGCGAGATGTACCTTCGCCGGGGGGAACGGGCTGAAGCGAATCAAGGCCGCGGCGGAGGAAGGCGACCTCGAAGTCCTTGTGGAGAAAAAACTTGTGGAGGTCGGCGTCGCTACCAGACAGGGAAGGAGGACGATATATGTCCTCGCTCTTCTGCAGGGGGCGAAAGGGGATGTTGCCGAGCTCGCCCTTAATGAAGACGAGCCGGGTCATCCAATTGTGATTCTTGTTCGCTAGCTCGCGAACCCTGATGAATGACCCACCGAAGTAGGCGACCCCGTCGGGGGTAGCCTTGTAAGAGAACAACTTGCGGAACACCGCGAGGTTGAACTCAATTCGCTCCCGGCGGAGGAAGCAGGCGAACGCCACCATCATAGCAATGGCGTTGGAATTCAGCTGCGCGGGCACCGCGCCGTAGTACTTCAGGATCTGGCGGATTTCTGGCCAGAGGGGGAGGCGCAGTCCCACCTCGAAGTGCGAGATGGGGAAGGCGAGCTCACCCTCCGGGAAGGAATTGATGGCTTCATGCTCGGCGGGCCTGCGAGCCTGGAAGCCGGGGGGGACGAACGCCGCCGTGAACTCGACGAGCTCCTCCTCTGTAATGTGCCCCTCGAAAAAGCAATGATCAACGAAGTGCTGGGCGCACTTAGACCGACCGTCCGCGTCAGGGTTGGTCTTGACCATGGTCGCAGAGGAAAGGAAAATCGCGAGCTCGGGAAGACAGAGACGAAGCAAGGATTCGAAAGCAATAAAAGCGTGCCTCGGGGGTAGGTGAGAAGATCTATTTATAGAAGAAGGTAAAGAAGGGCGAGAGGGAGGGCGAGTCGGCCGATCGGTCCGGTCTCGCCACGCCACCTCGCCATCCTCTCCTCGCAAGTCCTGCGAGCCGTCCAGACCCCCGAAGGGGGAATTCGAAAAACTCACCAAAATATTGAAAAAGCGTCTACATATACAAAGTGGTTGAAAAGTTGTTCCAAGTTATTACAAGCAGATCATTCAGAGCAAATAAAAGAAAGAATATAAATAAGGGCGCGAGGACCATGCGAGGGCGAGGGCGAGTACCGGCCGGCTGACAGAGGAGCCGTTTCATTCTCCCCGGTCTCGCCGGCCCGCCGTCGCAGGCCGCCGCGCATGAAGTTCGTGAAGTCGCCCCATGTTCCTATTTATCACCCGCAGGTTCTCGTCAATTTCATCCATCAGCACCAGGGAAGACGCCTCCTCGAACGCCAGGCTGACTCCAGCACCGTCCGCGAGACGCGAGCACTCCCACTGCAGCCTATTGTTGTCCTTCCGCGGGTCGTGGAGCTCGCGCACCAGCTTCTTGAGAACCTTCCGCTCCCGTCTTGCGCGTTCAGGGCTGCCCACCTCGGAGTCCAGGAAGGCGTCCAGGGCGCTTGGAGAAGGGAGGGGCGAGTAAGGAGGTCGATCCACGGACTCGCCGACTTCCGTTCGGCCGGGAAATTCTGGGTAAAGAACTGAAAGACGGTCAGAAAAACAAATATCCCCGGAACAGGAAAGCAATGTCGGAAACTTACCGCGCGAGCCTGGCTCCTCTGGGTTGGCGCGAGGAGAGAAGTGGCGCAGGTCCTTGCCACGCCCCAGCAGTTCTTGAGGGGCAAGTTGGTAGCCGGGAACAGGGATAATCCCGGCACCCCTCCCCACGACTAGGGATCCAGGGGAAGGTTGCCGGGAAGGGAGGTGACTCGGCGACGCCAATTCTCGCGAGCCCGACTCCTTGACCCCGGGATCCTGCCGTGGCGAGCTGGCAGGAATACTTTTGGCCCAAGGGGTGGATGCTTCGCCGCTGTTCTCCCGGTCGGAAGACAGTTCCACGAGATTTTTAGTGGAAGAACCAAGAACCGGCTGGTTGGAGGAACCGGCCCCGTTCCCCAAGGCGGCAGTGAAGTCGGCCAGAATGGGTACGGCCCTCGGAGGAAAGGGCTTCGCCCGCTTGGCCGAGCCAAAATCGGCAAAACGGCGAGCAGGGGCCTCAAGGTTGGTCAGCCCCGCGGCCTGGGCAGCAATCTCCTCGCGGGAACGTGCGAGTCGTTCTAAGACTTCCTTGGGGAGCGGCATCTTGACAGAATTTGGGGAAGGGCAAAGGTCAGCCAGATGCGCAGGGGTACATATATATAGCTACCTGTGGGGCCTACCAGAAGATTCCTTTTTGCCCCTGCCGCACTCGCCGGATCCTATGGGGTTGGATGTTTCTTTCCGAGCTTGTCCCAACCTCGCAAAGAGCGGGGATTATGTACAACCCCGGATCCCGCGAGTGGTCGACAGGAGTTGAACCGGCCGGCTCAGACCAACTTGGACCCAGCATGCCGAGCCCGAGCGCGGCAATAGTCGAGCCGAGCTCGACGATGGCCGAACGAAGCCCGGCATGCCGAGACCGAGCTCGGGTGCGGGAACAGGGCTCGACGGTAGTCGAGCCAAGCTCGACGATCCCCGTGCCGAGTCCGAGCTCGGCGATCGCCGTGCCGAGTCCGAGCTCGGCGGTAGTCAAGCCGAGCTCAGCGATAGTCGAGCACAGTCCACCGAGTACGTGCCCGCCTAGGCCCAGGGCGAGGCGAGTCGGGCCCCCTGCCGAGCGAGTGCCCCCTCAGGTCCAGCTCGCATCTCGGCCATGGCATGCTTTTACTATGATTCCCCTTTTGGTCTGCCTGCAGTCATCGAAAACAGTGAAGGTTGTATATTGGCAGACCATCTTTTCCTATAAATAGGACCCAAGGGGTACCTCAGAAGGCATGCTTACTAATTCTCCGGTCTACTAGCGCTTTCTGAGGTACCTTAGCCCGGCATTTGGCTAAGGAGGGGAAGCGCTCTAAGATCTTTCGGGTGTGTGGTGGGACCTCCACGCCGGGCCCTTGGTCTAGTCCTTGTTCCTTCCCTTTTCTTTGTCATTTTCTTGCAGGAGTGAAGTAGGTGCGCGACCACCCCTTCCCCAAAGGGTCGAACTCCACAAGAGACCGGTTTTCCGGTTTCAACAGTAACGACATTTCTCCTCCTAGTTTTTAGGATGCGTGCATGTCATCCATTTCGTTTACGCTTTTATTCAAGCATTTAGGCACCATATCCCTCAAATGAGAGGGGTACGGGTCATCATAGTTCAAGAGTAGCCATCGGGTCGATTGAGTCCGTCCCTGACATATTATTGCATTAGAGATCCGCTCCATTAGTGGATTAGGCATTGTGGGTGAAGTCGTAATCATGACCGGTGGTCCGCTTCGGTGATGTCGCTTGATGTGCACTATAGAGTTTTTTGCTAGAAATATGATTGCGGCAAATATGTCCTTTGTGATGCCCTCTTTTTCATGTGAGAAAGAATGGTGATTTAGGGCAGGAAATGATGTGATTGTTGAATGTTATGTGAAGACTTGAATTTGCCTCTATGGTCGACTAGCTAGCCTATGATGTTGCAAGTCACGTGTGGAGAGTGTCCTGACAAAACAAGTCCCCTACTGTGGAAACTGACGAGAATGTCAATCTTTGGACAAGCTCGGACGATGATGCCCACGAGCGGGGAGGGTCAAGCAAGGGTTCTTAGAATCGGTTAGTTTGTATGACGGAACTGACGTGGGAGTCAGAGCTGGCAGGCAATCCCGGGTGTTGAGTCCCATGAGCGGGTGGGGCCTATGCAAGAGTTCTGTGTTGCGGCTTGAACCCCAATGAGGGAAATTGAAAGTACCTGTGTGAATGATGTGATGTGATGATGTGTTAATCATACGCGTTTTAGGGTGTCTTGGGTGAAACCCAAGTTTACATATTTGCTGCATTGTATGCCCCTTTATTTAAAATGCTCGACATAGAAATATATTTAATGTATGAGACATTCAAACCTGTTGCTTTCTATGTTTAATCATGTTTATTTACATATGCATACGAAGTGCTAAACTGCAGGGTGATGGAGTGTCCCGGGGTTCGCTAGGGTCGGCCGAGAGGAGATGTGTTTGGTTATACAGTTGAGGTCAGTTTTTGCTGACCCACATTACAACAAATTCTTACAGGACATAGATCGCAAGTTGGAGCAAACTCACTAGCTAAAAAGGCATAAAGCCTCATGAAGTGTACCCCTTTCTTTTAGTTCCTTTTTGTTTGAATATTATGTTTCATTCTCTGTAATCTGACTTGCATGCCGAGGTAGTTTGAGAGTGTTAAGATACATTTATATGTGTGGTGTTGACGTGGTTTTGAACGTTTGAATGTTGTAATGCCATAAGGACATTCAGACTCCTATAGTTATGGATAACTTCTAGTCTTGGTGATGTATTTTCATTGTCTTATTTTTGAGTTTTGAGATGGGTAGTACTTTTATATCACTTTATATTGCTCAAGCTATGACGTCTATATGTTATGGGGCCCTGGTCGGACCCATATTATATGGTCATTTTAGGAGAGGTGTTACATGTAGGTCTCGCGACCTTACCCGTTGAAGCCGGGAAAATCCCTACACCAAAATTCGGATCAAAGCAGCCTAAGGTTACCGGTTCAGCGGTCGGGCTCAACAGCTAACGGGCTAGAATACAAAAACAGACATGCAACAAAAAGGACCCTAGACGATGCGGTAGGGAGGTCTTACCACATACACAGATATGATGCTTAAAAAAAGCTTCTCCTCCACAACCAAAGATGACCGAGCAGGGTACGAGGTAGATTCTAGCTGACGACTAAGTCAAGGTGGCGACTAAGATGGATAGTCGCTAGCTCGTGACCTGTCTCTCTAAAGAAAGGATCCAATGGCTCAACTCAAAGTCTAGAAAATTAGGTGGTCGAGATCTCTTGCGAGATTCCGAAGTCCTTTTCTTCGTACCCCTAAGGTCCTATTTATTGGTAAATCTAAGGGGAGGGGAGTCTTATTTATAGCCCTACCCTTGACAATTAGACGAGTATTGGGGTAGCTCGCATAGGTTGGACGAGCATCTAGCCTAGTCGCCTACCTAGCGAGTATACGTTAGGAGCTCGCCATACTCGTTCAGGCTTCTATTGTTTTGAGTGTTGACTCTAACTTTTGTCTTGATTTGTTGACTTTAACTCTTGCTGGCCTAGCTCTAGGGGCCATCCCTAAACAAATATGGTTTGTACACAATTCTCGCTTTTTACGAGCGATATAGAAGCTCAGAAAGAAACATTCAACACTTATTCAGCAAGTTTCTTCAACGAGTATCTGGGTTACTCGTGACAGATGGATGTCTGGTGAACCCTATAAATAGGGGGGCTTGTCTTTGAGTCACGCCTTCTAAGCTCGCATATGATGTCGAAATCTGCCAAGGAGATCTACCAAGCGAGTATTGCTGCTTTGTCTGGATTCCTTGAGCCAATAAAGCCGAAAAGACCGTGAGAAGGCGATGACGCTGCAGACCTTCTTCCATCCAAGAAAAAGTTGAAGAAGAAAGAGAAATTGCTGGCCTCGAAAAATGACAACCCAACTCTGGGCACCGAGGATATCGCCACCCCGACCGACCATTCCAAAATTCCAGCTCACACTCAAAAACTCCTCGACTATCTCAGGTTGAGCGGCATTTCCGAGGAGTCGATACCTGAATCTTCTCGCCTTCGCCCGTTTTCTTCTAACCCTGCTCCGAACCTCATCGGGGCTCAGGCACAGATGCAAATAGATCTCGCTGTCTCACAAGGTTACTAGCTCGTTGATGACTCCTTGAGTTGCTGAGCAATTCTATTATATCTCGCTAACTTTTGTTCTTTACTCGCAACTCCTCTACTGACTAACTTCGGAGAGCATTTGGATGTCTCTCCTTTGCAATCAGTTATGATGGCCGCCCTTGAAGCTCAGCAATAGCCGCGATTTGTGCACACCATTTGGGTCAACATTGTTCCCAAGAAATGGCCGAAAAGACAAGCTCCTGAGACGAGGAATAAAGATCCTCTGGTGACGAAGAACTCACAACTTGTGGCGAGCAAGGCCCCTCGCCCTGTGACCACCTCATCACAACCGACGGCGAGCACTCCTTTGTCGCTGCCTCTTCCTTTGATCAGCTTATCACAACCGATGGTGAGCACCCTTTTGCCTCCGCCGCCTCCTTTGTCACAGAGTAATGAAGTTCACTCTGAAATCTTCCTGAAAAAAAAATTACTGCCCCTCTGAACCCTCCTGAGAGCTCGTCGCAAGATCGGGACTGAAGGCGCCCGAGTTACTTCCCGCCGAGGATTGGTGTCACGACCCACATTTCCTCATCAATAAAATTATATCAGAGTATGGGAAAATACGCTCCGTGATGCCACGCTGTGTAGGGGATAACTGCAGACGCTCAGGCAAAACTCCAGACTCTAAGGTTTAACAGAAAATCATTATTTATTATGAAAGAAATCCAATTAAGTTGGATGGTCGTATCCCTTAACATAGTGGATCAACTAGTTCACAAATAAAATATATTTATACGCTGCGAAAAATACCTTGGTTAAGGTGATTTGATATCTTACATGAGCGTAAACGTCCCCGAAAGACAACTCATGAAATGAATGACTCTAAATTTAATATAATATGAAAATAGTCTTTACATTACTTTGGAAAGTAATACTTTAGGTTTAGAAATATGGCATGTATGAAGTACATATAGTAATGCTTTTATGAGTTAAAATACCTAACATGCATCCTAGCATAAAGCATTACTAGAGAGCAAGTAAACAATCTTCATAAAGACAAAACAACAGTTTAAGTCACATACTTAGCATCACCAAAGAAAACCACCAGTGGGCGTCAACAACCTGACACGAACTCACTGGTGAGTATGTCTGGCTATACAGAAGGAAACAAGAAGATCTACCTCACAAAGATGAGGAAGAGGAATCTTAACAACCCAGGAGATCACTAGCAAGCCTCAAAAGAAAACTAGCCGCTCAACCGACTACTGTTCTGAACCAGGGGCATTCAAAGAAAGAACACCTCAGCAAAAATATAATCAAATAGAAATGGAGCATTAGATCATAAGCAATAAAAAGGAAGGGGCTTACCAAACCCTATAATAGAATGCTATCAAACTCAGTAAAAGGAAATAAACGAGATAGCAAAAGTAAGATATTGTCCAAGGAATAATCAAAGCGCATCAAGTGCGAGAAATTAGCAACATGCCCTGCTAAAAACTTGCAGCAGCAACAAGGCAAACATACGCCAAAATAGTAATTTTAAAAGAGAAAGGAACTAACAGTCCTAATTTGTGAATTATTAGCAGTGGTACAACCATGGATCTGGTTTGGTGACCAAATCAGTCCTCATCTAAACAACTAGATACAAATAACTCAGGGGCCACCGGTGCAGTCTTGGGGTCCAACACACCGGCCCAAACCGGGGCTAAATAAGTGGTGGTCACGGCTCTATACCCAAACATCTCTGTCAAGAAAACCAGAGTAACCACCTTCCATGATTCACGATTCGGCTTTCAAAACTAGCTGGAAACATCACCAAACCGAAATAAAGCCCATACTAACAAACTCGGGAGAAAACACCAGCCTATAGAAAAAAGCATCGAGTTCACTTGACGCTGCGTTGAGCGTTGGCTTTTTAGCGTTGACAGCGCTGAGTGAGCTGAACTCACTCAACGTCGTCGTCCAGTGAGTGATTTTGTGGCTAAGTCTTTTGGCGTTGAGTGAGTGGAGAAGTTGGTATCAAAGGGAGGTTGCTTGATAATTGGTCGGACAACCTTCCCTTATTAGTGTTAGTAGTTTAGTGTCATATCATACACACACCGATGTGTCATCAGTACGTCTTGGAGGAAGCATGAACACTACACTCATAAGCATGATTAGAAGTATACTGGGCATATTATGTAGTATGAGATGCATAATATGTGTTTGTATATGGATCAACCATAGGTGGTAACATGTGAGGATTATGTAGTATGTGATGCATAACCTTACCACATGGCCCATTAGCACGCTTTCTCTTTTTGTTGCATGCAATGTTATGTAGTATGTGATGCATAACATTTCCATGTGTACGCGGCTCATAACTTGCATTAAGGTCTTTTAGAATGCATATCACAACATGCATAGTATAAGCACAACGTGTCAAGCTAAAGATTTACATGATGACATATGTACACACATGGTTTTGAGTCAAAAGGAATATAAATTCATGCATTCATGGTCTAAGCACATGAGTTAGTGTGATGATGGTGAATCATCCTAGGTTAAGCATAACATCATGATTGAAAAATCCCAGAGCAAGTTGGCAGTTGAAGCTCATACTTAAGTATGTTTTGTCTGTACTGGGTTGTCTAGTTCTAGCAGTTGGGCTAGGTTCTGACTAGTTGTTTGTATGTTAATAGAATGTCAAGGCATCCTTCGACGAGGTTGACACCCCAATCTGAGGGAGAGTCTTCGGGTGCGCAAAGTGATGTGATGATAGAGAGTCTGCGATAGAGCAATGAGGCCTTGTCAAGGCAGATGATGGATGTGCAGTCCCAGATCCAGTCGTTATTATCAGTTGTGTCCGGGCTAGCTCCAAGAGTACAGGACTCTGATGTGGGTCTAGCTGTTCCTGCCCCTCCTGCTCCTCTGGTGCCTCCGGTAGTGGTTCCACCAGAGATGACGTTTAACTCACAATTTCAGCGACTCAGGCCTCCTACGTATGATGGAAAGGCAGATTTCATGATCTTGGATGATTGGCTTATATCGATCGAGGTTATGTTTTCCTACTCCGGAGTTATTGACGATCAGAGATTGATGATCGCCGCCTACTAGCTCAAAGGGTTAGCAAAAAGCTGGTGGTTAAGGAAGAAGGAGAGCATGAAAGAAGGATGCTCTTGGGAATCTTTTGAGGAAATGCGGGTCGTGACAATTGGAGGTCGCGATCCTGGAGGTCGCGGACAGGGGGCAGGCCATCAAGTTCTCAGGAGGCTCATCATCGGGCCAGCGAGAATCATCTCGCTACAGCCCTTCTCCTCGCCGATCTCGATTCCCTTAGCAAGGCAGCTCGCTTGACACTGAATTGGTTTGACTGCTGATACTCTGTAGTTCTAACTGATTCGACGACCTCTTCTTTATCTTGACAGGTCATCCTGCAACCCTGGGAGCTGTTTTCATCAATGTCATTAGGCTTCTGACTTATGAGTACTGTCAGGCTGCTGCCCACTCGTACATGGAGTTGGAGATGAAGTTCTACCAACTCGATATCTACGAGGCTCATTGTCGGATCTCGGCACTGGTGGTTAGGATGACGAAGATGGAAAAGCTGCAAGACAGAATTGCATCTGTTGGGTATTGTATCCACAATGTACCTGATTTGAAGAAGCCCCTAGACCAGCTAAGGTGAATTGACATTGTATTTGATCATTTGTCTTCAAGTTATGCTTGCAGTTATTTCACGCTAAGTACACACCAATGTCAGGGTGCAGTAGGTCAATATACACAGGTCTGCGCAACGTAATCGCTCATTGAGCAGATCAGTGTGTTGGCTTAAATGTACTCTCTCTATTGGGGTGTACTTACTTTCAAGTACAGGGCTGAGACAGATCAAGAACAGACAAGGAGCAAGGTTGGGTCAAAGCAACTCACGGGAAGAAATACGAAAATCGTCTAAGTAGAAATCGTCGAGAATCACTAGTGATTCTCGTCGAATCGGCGAGAATCACTCGCTGATTCTCGCCGAATGCAGCCGGCTGTCTCAACGCCGTCTAGAATTCTGCTTAAGGCAAAATCGTCGAGAATCACTAGTTGATTCTCGCCGAATCGTCGAGAATGACTTTGCATTCTCGCCGATTCGTCGAGAATGAATTATGATTCTCGATGATTCTCTCCGGATGGCAAGATCTTCAGCCAGAATTCTGCCAAGTTGATAACTTCTCAATAGAAGTTATCTAAGCCCATTATTTCTTCTGATATTTATTAAAAAGGAGAGCAAATTGAAGTTAATTGATAAGAATATGATTAAAATCTATATTTGAGGAATATTTTACTTAATTGATCATATTCTATAGTTTCCATGCAGGTGACACCAAAAAAATTGATTTGGAGAAGAAAAGATGAAATTCTCATTTTTGTCTAAGGAGGTTGTTGCAACAACCTATTTTTGATGTTGCAACATCAGCTGTTCCGAAAATTCAGACTTTTAAAATAAAAACTGCCACCTTTTTAAATATGAAAGATCACACCTTTTCAAAGGGGGGGGCTGACGTTTTTAGAGGGGATTTCGACCAGAATAGAGGACAATAAAAAAGGGAGAAAAAGAAAAAGGGCTTGTCTTGGAGAAGAAGAATTAGGGCACGCTGGATCTTGAAGACGGATTGGTTCGGCACACTTTGGAGAGTGAAATCCTGCATTATTTTGCTTTTTCTCCATCATGCGCTGTAAGATCTTTCTTGTTTGTTGGTGTGCTCCATCCATCGTGTTGAACTAATTTGTTTTAATCTTGTATTGTGAGATTACTTCGTCAAGTGTGATGACAATTACTTAAATTTTTGGATTTGTGAATGATTGATGAATGTTTGTGCTTAATTCATGATCTTTAATTTGAAATCTTTGGCCGAGATTTTATCCTTTTACTGCGCTTCATAAATCGAGAGAGGAGTCGCGTAAGTATATCGTGGATTCGGTATAGTATTTGAAGGGAGAAAGAGATTTCCCCTTGATACTAGTAACTTTGATTTTCAATCTTTAAGCGGTTCTTATTTCACCTCCGGGGTAATAGAGAACTAGGGATTTCCGATATCGAGAGGTACGGATTTCTATTCTAAAATCGTTGCCAGACGTGTCACGACTCATCATCGCAAAACTATCTACAAGAGTTGTCACGCTAGACTTAGGAAATCACGATACAAGATTATCTTTGGTCTCTGATAACAAAGTATTATTCTCCCGGTTCTATAGTTTATTTCGAGTAATTAGAAGTTTCACTTTAAAATTTTAGTATTTCGAAACATCATCTTATTCCACTTGACTTTAAAGAAAAGGCAGCACTAGTAATTGCAAGCGCTGAGTCCACCATCTCCTCGAGGGAACGATCTTTACTTGCTATTTATTACTTGACACGACACGTACACTTGCGGTAAATTGCGTATATAGTTTTGGGCGTATCACAAGTAGAATTCGGCGAGAATCATAAGTGATTCTCGTCGATTCGTCGAGAATCACCAATGATTCTCGCCGAATTTGCCTTAGGCGAATTTCTTCTGCTCGCTGGACCGGACCAAGTATACACGCGTTGTTTGAACCGGACTTAGGGTTTCGTCTTGTGGGGGCCCACAACGGTTATGAAGGAGTATTCTACAGTATAAATACACTCCTATTTTGAACGTAAGTAAAGCGAACAAAAACGAGAACATCGGCCGTCACGGACGTGACCTAGATCGCGGATTTCTCTTCCGCCGCCGTCGTCGCTCGTGGAGATAGTCACCGACGCTGATCTTGGATTCATCTTGATCTCCCGGTGACAGAAGCATAGCCAAGCAACGCGTCTCACATGTCTATCTTGAGATCCTTTGTCTCTTGGTTTGTAGATCGGGAATACCTTCCCTTTCCGAATCGATTAAGACGATCGATCCAAGTGTGATTGTTGGTAGACCGTGCTAGCCTTGCTACGAAGGTTGGATATACAAAGCTCGTCGCCGCAAACCTTGCCGCCTCCGATCCCGAAAGCTCTGCCGCCGCACTTCTTGCCGCCGCCGATTTCGGGGAGATCCTCTCTAAGTGAGCGCTTAGGTCGTGTACTCTTCGTCTTCGTCGAGAAAGCTACATCGAACGAAGAGGGACACCAAGCGCTCCATAAGTAGTTTGTATTTTATACATTCTAATTTTTCTTTTGTTGTAAAGGAACGTTGGTTCCGCATTGTAAGGGTTGGGTGCAACCCGTGGTGGAGGAGTGGTGACTCCTTCGGTTGGAAGGGTTCCTTCCATTAGTGTGAGGATTAAATTTCAATCCGGTTAGTGAAGTGACCGAGTCGTCCCTTGTTGGGAGATAGGTCGAAGGGGGAAAGTGGACGTACCCAAGTCGGGGAACCACTATAACTGCCTGCGTATTTTTGTGCTGTGTTGTTTTGTTTAATTGTGCAGGTATAATTTTAATTCCGCTAAAAGACTGTGCAAGACACCTATCCCCCCCATAGGTGAAGGTAGTTGACACTAGGTAGACTTTCAGCATCTTATGAAACCCACTTCCATATGATCAACAAGTTGGAGCGGCGACATTCAATGACGGATCATCGCCTGCAGCTTCATCACGAGCAGCTGGCGGGAATGCGAGCGAGCATGGGCACTGCGGGGCGACTGGCGAGGATGGAGGACAAGCTACGTCGAGGCGACGATGCGATGGAGGTGGCAAGCGAGCACAACCGGCGAGAACGCGAGATGGGCTGGGCCGGGCAACATCCACCTCTTCCCGAGTAGCGGCCTCCTAGGTCTTAGGATTTCTTTATCTATTTTATTTTTTTCTCACCTTTGGTGATGTTGTAATGAACTACTTCTGTAATATTCTTTCATTGTGGTAGCGAGTTTGCATCTCGCATTTGAGCTTGCAATTTTATTCTTTCTATGTTGGATCTGTCTGTATTTTGTGACTTCTTGGACTGTCTGTGCAGGTTTCAGCAAGCTGGCGATCTTCTGATTGAGTTTACGCGAGATAGGAATTGTAGCTAAGGTTAATTTATCGGTTAGCATGCGACTTATGTTGATACTTGCACGAGGTTGCTATATCCCCCCCCTCACTCATTGGCCTCCACCTATAAATAGAAGGGTAGGTGGGCCTTTACTATGTTATTGCGAATTCTTCGGTCTGCTAGTGAGTATCTCTGTCATATCTCTTTCTCACTAACCTTACTCGTATTCTCTTTCTCTCTCCTCTACTACTCGCTACTCACCTAAGAAGATGGTTAATGATGATGCCAGCACTCACTAACAGGCCCATGTGATCAACTTCACCGAGGCTGTATTCAAGAAGTATGTTGCCACAAAGCGAGATCTGGAGGATTTCTGCAAAAGACAACTGCCCGAGGGATACTCAGTCAGGCTCCCCGCCCAGACCGAGCGACTAAACACTATTCTTGAAGGCGAGATTGTCCTTCCCCTCTGCCACTTTGATGTCGGCCTGCGAATTCCTCTGTGGTCGGAGTACTGCCAAATCCTTCGGTACTTTAGGATCGTCCCCACCCAGATCAACCCGAATGGGGTGGCGATGATCATGAGGTTTTTTTTGCTTCCTACGAAAAGAGAACATCATGTTCCACCTTTCTGTCTTCAAGAAGATCTTCGCATTCGTCGCGACCGCCGAGGGCATCACCTTCTTCAGCAGCCATGTCTACACCTTGGTCGGCACGATGAACAAAGTCTATTGGTGAGGCGAATACCTAGTCGTTGTCGTCGACGACTTCAATGGGGTACCGTGTAGGCCGCACCAACCGCTGGAGGTCGCCTTACTGCCGCCTATTCTGGAGGGTCCATGCGAGAAGCTGTTGGAATCCTTCCACGGACGTCGGTTTGATGTTATCCACTAGTGCATGAATGTCAACTCGCTTGACAATATCTTCCTAGACGAAGGTACATACCTTGGCGAGATCTTACTATACTCGTTTACTTTATCGCTGACTTGACTCTGATAGTTGCTGTGACTTAAATTTTTTTACCACTTTTGTAGCTACTCGCATTCTTCGCGAGAACCACTCCCCCTGGCAAAGGAAGTTGCATCGTCATGCCAGGGTTCAGTGAACCCGCCCACTGATGCTGAGGAGATATCGCCTCCTGTATGTTTTAAGGGTCACTCGCGAGATGGCGACAAGGAAGGTTCCTCATAGGGGAAACATGACAAGGTGAAAGGGAAAGCCAAGTCCCCTAATAATGCAAGGAGGCATGCGAAGATCTCCCACGAACTCTTTGATGAGAGGGAGTAGCCGATAGACATCAGGACGTCGTACTTCCATCCTAACTTCAATCGTGGGTGCAATGGTAAGGACGTCTTCATATGCCCGCTGGTGTATTGGGCGGAGAGCGAGCACAGGGTGACTCTGAGCACCAACTTGCCTGCCTAGTCGGAAGACTGGGAGGATAAGGGGAGGTTTACGATATCACATTCACACTCTATGGGCGAGCTGATGACGAGTCGTTGTTGGATCTCAGCGCGGAGGTGCTTGCCCATCAGACTGCTCGTGCACTCCTGAGAGCTACAGATATGGGCCATCACACGATGAGGAGGCTTCTCGAATCGCAGGAGGCTTCGAATATCATCTTAAAGAAGACGATCGATCTGGGGATGCAGTCTGTCTGGTGGAAGGACTATGATGTAGTGTTTTCTTCTATGCACGACTTTTCTTTAGTCGTCACTTCATTTGATGGATCTTCTAACAGCTTGTTGTTGATACTCACAGGCTGTTGAGATAAAAACGGCAAAGAAAATCTCCGAGCTCAAGCAAGAGCTCGTTGACACCAAGAATGAGCTTGAGATCACCCAAGTCCGGATTGCTGAGCTGGAGACTCGCCTTGCAGTTGCTGAAGCTCGCCCTGGGCCCTCAAAAACTCACCCAGCTAAGCAGCAGCTAGAGGTAAGTCATCATAGGATGGGGAAGAATGTCCGCTTTCATGGGTACGAGATGCCCGCAATTCATCGCGGGATCGCGCGAGCAATGAGGGACGCATTCTCGCCAAGCTGAGGATAAATGGCTTCCTTAGCCTAGGGCCGACCACCTAACAATGGAGGACCTCATCCCCGTCATGCTCGTTGAAGAGTCCAACTCGCCAAATCGAGTCATGTCCTTCGCTACTGATTCTGGCCACGATGAAGACAACATCATCGGAGAGAGTAGCGACGATAGCGATGGCAATGACGATGAGGATGGTGATGAAGATGCTGACGACGCATAAGATGTCGTCATCGAGGACGAGGAGGAGTATAAGCCTGATACCGGCAATGACAGTTCTAGTCGGTCGACGACCTCCTGCGTACGATCATGTATATAGAAAAGAAACTTAGGAAACTTTTTGGACGAACTTTTATTTAAGCCATCATTGCCCTTTTTGTGTTGTAATACTCGTCATTTTTTAAAAAAAGATTTTTTGTACTTTATTCTTTCATGCTTGCTCTTGTGTACGCATACTCGCTCGTCGATGATACTCGCTAGGCTTATAGGCGCTGAGAGATTGAGTGCTCGTTGTGTGTGATCATTGCTTGTCTACTCGTTCATACCAACTCGCGCAATGTTGCTCGCACTTACATGGTCGCACTCCCACGTCGCTGCTTGCATCTGCATGCTCGCATGTCATTGCTCGTGCATGCATGCTCACGCTTTTTATTCGCACCTACATACTCACACGAAGCACGTCATTATATTTGTTCGATATTCGCTGGCTTTGGTGAAATAGCCCACAAAAATTTTTTCCCGAAAGTAAAACTTAAAGATTCTCTCACTTGCTGACGACGATCCTTCAGATAAGGGAGTCGTGTAAGATCCCCCCCTTTGAAACCAGGGGGAATCTTATGCCCAAAGCGCTTGCCCCACCAAAAGGTTCGTGTTTCGGTAGAGGACCCACCCCTCTCACCCGAACCACGACCCAATTGGCGGGACATGCGCTTTGTGAGGCTATGTATATCAAAATAGAAAATCGTTCACAGAGTATATAAAAATTTACGGAAGCATCACAGATCATAGATATATCATAATGATAGAAGTAAGTGAACAAAAACAAAACCCACGAGGGGTATAAGTGTCCAAAATGATCATCCAAACAAGAGATGACAAAACATAGAGTCTATAAAAGAAAACTAATCATCCTCTCTCCTACTCGAGCTAATACCCTCAAATCTTCGTAGACTGTCCGGACTGGCTCCTGGAACTCCTCATCAACGGGATCCCGCCTATGGTCCTCCATCCGCTCCTGCTCCATGGGTAGGCGCATCGGGCCCTAAAATGATACGTACAAAGTACGTTAGCCACATCATGACCAAGTAAATCCCACGCTCCTCCCCAGCCCCCTAATGGGTACAAGGAAGGAAACCTGCAAAGAAAGTTAGTACAATAGCCGAAGCAACATATCTTGTATAAACGACAAAAGGGTAGTAGCAGGAGAAAACAATGGCTTATAAAGAGAGTACTGAAGTAGTAAGTTTACCCGCCATCGTATAACTCCTCCTGACGGTGGTTATACGATGACGGACCAAGGTGATAGCATATGTAAACATATCATGTATAATTGATGTAATGAGCATGTATGAAGTTCTCACGGTCACTCGAATGATGCGTCACAATCATTTTCCCCTATGTCGACATAGTGACCTGTTAAGAGAAGGAGCTCACTTCCCAGGCCTCACCGCCGTGGCCAGACGGTGACAGTGGGTCGGTCGCTCTCACTTCTAGGTTATGGATACACCCCAACTTCCTAGGCCTTCGTACCACAAAAGAAAACGGGTACTCTCGGTGGAAACACATCCTCACCTCGTGCGGAGATCGACCTTCTCGGCACATAACCAAACGGGGGTGAGACGGACCTATACGAAAGGGGTAGCTAGCCCCCGGTCCTCTCCACCACCCAACAAACATAGAGTTCGTCGTCACAACTTCACCCATAGTGTATAATAGGGAAAGCCGACGAACCCGCCACATCGGTAACCATGCACCATCCCGTAGGCCCATGCATGAGGAGATGAATGACAATAATAGCAACACTTATAAAACTAACATTGCACAACGATCGGATTATAATATTAAGTTGTACTATTTAACACTGAATTTAAATTGCTTAATGACTTCAAAACAGAAAGCACTAAACCTGGAAGTTGTAGATAAAACAATAGTCTATAAAAGTTCCTCTAACATACATTCACTGATTTGGCCTCTAAGACCCTCAGAATAGTGGTTGAAGTTTGCCAAAAGTACTGTTTTATAAAGTACAGCTAATACAGATTTATTTAGCTATGTTTGGAATCAAAATAAATTAGCTTAAGTCCTTCTGTTTGTCAAACTCAAAACATGAAAGTTTAAGACAAAATATTAACCTATAAAAGTGTCTCTAACAAAGGTTTTCTGGTTTGGTCTCTAAGACCCTCAAAACAGTGACTGAACTTTGCCAAAAATTAAAAATAATACTGTTTTATAAAGTACAGCTAATACAGATTTATTTAGCTATGTTTGGAATCAAAATAAATTAGTTTCACTCCTTCTGTTTGTCAAACTCAAAACATGAAAGTTTAAGACAAAATATTAAACTATAAAAGTGTCTCTAACAAAGGTTTTCTGGTTTGGTCTCTAAGACCCTCAAAACAGTGACTGAACTTTGCCAAAAATTAAAAATAATACTGTTTTATAAAGTACAGCTAATACAGATTTATTTAGCTATGTTTGGAATCAAAATAAATTAGTTTAAGTCCTTCTGTTTGTTAAACTCAAAACATGAAAGTTTAAGACAAAATATTAACCTATAAAAGTGTCTCTAACAAAGGTTTTCTGGTTTGGTCTCTAAGACCCTCAAAACAGTGACTGAACTTTGCCAAAAATTAAAAATAATACTGTTTTATAAAGTACAGCTAATACAGATTTATTTAGCTATGTTTGGAATCAAAATAAATTAGTTTAAGTCCTTCTGTTTGTCAAACTCAAAACATGAAAGTTTAAGACAAAATATTAACCTATAAAAGTGTCTCTAACAAAGGTTTTCTGGTTTGGTCTCTAAGACCCTCAAAACAGTGACTGAACTTTGCCAAAAATTAAAAATAATACTGTTATAAAGTGCAGTAATTATTCTGTTTCCCGAACGGTTAAATATACCTTTCGAGCTCAAAATTATATTAGTTAGAGGTTCCCGGTACGAAAACTGTTAACAGTAAAGTTGTAGGAATTATAAATATCTAAAATATCGCGTCTCACAAATTTTTTCCAAATGTGACTCTAAGTTAATTAAAATCACGTTTGAAAAATAAGAAAAATATTTAAAACAAATAAATATAACACGGGCTCACGGTGGCTGCATGCATGCAGCCACCGTGAGGCCATGCGGGCGGCCCCTTGGCCGGCCGGAGCACTAGTTGCTCCGGCCAATACCCCTACAAGGCTCGCTCGGGGGAGGGTTTTGCCGGCGGCCGGCCGCCGCCGGCGGTGGCCGGAAAATTTAATACTATTATTATTATTCTTATTATTTTCTGTTTTTATTTATTTATTTATTTGGAATGGAGGAGGCCACCGGGACGGGGTTCCGATGGGTTCCTCCGCCTCAAGGGCCATGAGGGAGGGCCTTGGAGCACCTCTCTCCCCTTCACCACCCCATGCAAGGCCGGAGTCCGCGATGGCGGTGGAGGTTTATGTGGGTGGTCCGAAGCTATCCAAGGCCGGGAATCGCCGCCTCCGGTGATCGGAGACAGCGGGGGTCGACGAGAAGGGATCTAGGGCAGAGATGAGTCGGGGGAAACTTACATTGGTGTTATTTAGGCGAGGGGATCGTCGAGCGGCCATTGTTGGTGGAGTTCGCCGGAGCTCGGGGAGGAGGTTCGTCGGACGGTCGCCGGGCTTGGACTCTTGCTGGTTGGGGAGGGTAGAGTGTAGAAAAAATGAGAACCTAACCATGGGGGGTTTATATAGGAGGGGGGTGGTCTCTTGGGGTGTTGGGAGGATTTAGGGTTCATTTGGTTTAGCGGTGGCGTTTGTAAAAGGAGCTATTGTAAAGGTAGGTTTGTAATGGGAGCTGTTGGAAACTGGATGTTGTAAATGGAGTTCTATTTGGCTTGTCTGCGTTTGCAGAGCTGTTCGAAACTGAGAACTGTTTGGTAATACTGTGTTTGGAAATGGAGATTCGCGGTAGAATTTTTTTCTTCTTAATTATTAAATGAAATAAACAAACCAATTTTTTTATTAAACACCGGCGATGGCCGTTATCGTAAGCCCCAGCTCAAACATAGATAGATATTTCACAGTACATGTAAACCTTTTAAAAATATGAAAATGCGTTCAAGCTCGGTAGAGTTGTTCGGCAATTGAGTCACGCAATGCCACCATCTCTTCCACTCCTACCCGAATCCCTCTCACCTCGTCTCCACTAATTGAGCCCACATGGCCAGTTCTGTTCTGAATACCCGCTGGATAAATGAACTGTTCGTCTACATCACAAGCACGAAAATGAATGTCTGAACGGGATGGATGTCTGCGAATGTAGTTATGCAGTGTCATTGTTGCAATCACAATGTCTCGTTGCTTGGACAAACTGTATGGCGGCATATCCCGTAGTATCTTCCATTTTTTTTCCACACGCCGAATGAACGTTCTATAACACTTCGCAACGATGAGTGAGCCTGGTTGAATATTTCATGGCGCCCTTGTATGGATCTATTGCCCCTTCTAAAATCTGGTAAATGATAGCGTGTGCCTGAATATGATTTTAGAAAACCGCGCTGTAGTGGATAACCGGCATCCACTACGTAATATTTGCCTGCAAATTTATATGTATCAGGCGAAGTGTTACTAAAATATTTTTCAATATTTGTTATAAAAAAGAGATTCAAGATACAAAAGACTCACCAGGGGGTGGGTATGGGAAATTATAACTGCGGTTCATAAGAGCACGCTGAAATATACGGCTATCATGAGTAGAACCCTCCCAACCTGCTAATGCGAAAATGTAACACATGTTGAAATCACAAACAGCCATGACATTCTGCGTCGTTGTGCCATGTCGACCAATGTAAGAAACTTGTCGATCAGCAGGTACTCGAGCGTCCACATGTGTTCCATCAATTGCTCCTATGCAGTCTTTAAAAAATGGCATGTATCGAGTGTCATTTAAAATTTGTGGGGGAATATCACTGAACTGTGGATCTACAGGACGAATGACATCAGCAGATAGTAGCTTAATTGCATTTATACCCCTTGTAAAAAATTTATGTATTGTTTCCGTAGAGCGTTGAAAACGTTCGCTTGCAATTTGCATTGATAAATTGTGGCATAAAATCTGCAAAGTAATTGCAAGTACTTCGCGTGGGAGAGTCCTCCTGGATCCAAGCAATCCATATTGCTGTGTGAGGAGAGCCAGTAGATCAATAAATATTACCTTCGACATTCTAAAGGCACTGAAAAATCTGTGAGGGTGTCCTTCCAAAAGTTCACCAATCCATCTAGCACCGGTTTGGCTTGATGTCATACAAGGTGTGTTCGAGGTTCTACCTCCCAATGGTAACTGCTGAGAAATAGCTAGTACCAACTGTTGTCCCCCAATTGCTGTATTATGATAAAAGCAATTAGCAACATGCTGCCTAGTCTCCTCGTCCGAATTATGAGTTTGATCCGGGCTAAGCATTGTCAATCTGTGTTAAAGAAAACAACAATAATTTAAAGCACATCTGAAGACACACAAATAAAGCACTGGCATCACATAATAAGTAAATCTTATCACAACAAACAATAATGCAAAGCAAAGCAACATATAGTAGTAAATGTCCAGCAAAAAGTGAAGTGCATCAAAGCAAACTAATCCAGCATAACATCAAATGGAAAACACACACAAGCTGATCACATGATAGAAAAAGGGGCAACTACTCCAGTTTTTTGTGATAACAATCCTGCAGCCAAATGAGACGTCGATCTTGCCGCATGCTCATAAAACTTTCTCGATTCTGTTTCTGTCTCAGAAAGACGATGCAGTAGTGATAGAAGTCCATATTTGATTCAGCCATAACCTCTGGCATGGTTTCTAGCTCTGAAATAGCCTCAGGAATGGTGTATAGGGATGACGAGATCTGTATGCGAGGCGGCTCCTGCATGCAACGGCCAATAATGCGCGATGTCTCCACTAACTCATCCAATGCTGAACTCCTTGACTTCTTTGCAGCAATCTTTGTACTTTTACCCTTAGCTGCCCTTTTCAGTTTAGCTGTCGTATCCTCGATGTCGTCGCTGCCCTGAGTGGCATGTTCGGGAGACCCATCATGTTCGGCGACTGACTCATGCTCAAAGATTCTTGAATTTGGAGCCCATGCAAGATCTCCATTTGCAACGACCTGGCTAAACATCATATGCAGCTTCTCCTCCAACTCTGGTGATATTCCAGCAAATTGGAATTTTCTTGCACTCGGGAATACCTGAAATGAAACATTCAACATGTTAGACATAAGCCACATAACACAAATAATAAAAATCTAAGGCTCTATTGTCCATACCTTGAGTCGGTCTTTCCACCAATCTTCAGAAGCAAGAATTGTTTTGCGAATAGGATCCCACCCCAACCCCGTTTCACGACCCTTCAGGTCCCTCCATAATTTCCAATCTTTTTTAAGCTGATCCACTTGTTCTTCATTTGTGTTCGATCATACGCCTTCCCCGTGCGAGCGTGAAAATGTGTTGTCAGGTTATTCCAACCATCCCTACTAAAGTGTGTCGTTGGACGATTACCCAACTCGATTTCTTTCAAACACAGATCACAGAAAATTAAAACATCATTGGCCTCCCAATTCGCACTTACACCACCATCTTTATGTTTACCCATAAACCTATATTAAAATCTACAGAAATTAGTAACTGCACACACACATAACACTGCACATTTCACACACAGAAAACATCACTTGCTTGCACTTAGCACTGGACACATAGCAATCACTTGCTTGCACAGCAATCACTTGCTTGTACTTAGCACTGGACACATAGCACACACACATTGCACTGGACACATAGTAATCACTTGCTTGCACTTAGCACTGGACACATAGCACACACACATAGCACACACACATTGCACTGGACACTTGCTTGCAGCTTACACTGGACACATAGCACACACACATATCTCACACACACATAGCACACACACATTGCACACACACATTGCACACACACATTGCACTGGACACTTGCTTGCAGCTTGCACTGGACACATAGCACACACACATATCTCACACACGTAGCAATCACTTGCTTGCAGCTTGCACTGGACACATAACACACACACATAGAGCACACACATAACACACACACACAGCACTCACTTGCAATCACTTGCTGAACACACACACAGCAATCACTTGCTGAACACACACACACAGCCAATACAAAAATCGGTGAAGAGAAATCACTTGCTTGCAGCTTGCACTGGACACATAGCACACACACATAGCAATCACTTGCTTGCACTTAGCACTGGACACATAGCACACACACATAGCACGCACACATAACAAACACACACAACAATCACTTGCTGAACACACACACACAGCCAATACAAAAATCGGTGAAGAGAAATGAAGCAATACCTAACACAACAGATCAATTGAACACAAACAGATAGCAAAAATCGTTGAAGAGATTACCCCTAATTGTGAGATTGTGCGAGAAAGGTAGCTAGGAAGAAGCTGTCGGCACAAGATTGCACTGGTTGCACCGATAAGGATGGCCTGTGAAGAGCTGCTACCCGGGAAAGATAGATTAGAGGCCGATGGCTAGAGATCGACGCCGCTGTGGCTAGAGGCCGACGCCGCCGGCCTCGCTGTGTGATGAGGCCGTTGATGAAAAGATCGCCGCCGCAGGAGTTGCTGATGATGCTAGAGATCGCCGCCGAGTCGCGGGAACCAGGACAGAAGGAATACGACGCCGGAAGTCGTTGATGATGACGGCCCGAGGTCGTGGATCGCCGCCTTCTCCTTTGTTTCGTTTCGCGAAGCGGAAAACGCGATAAAACGGAAGCTTGCCCTTAGGTTTCGAACAGCGATGTTTCGAGGCTTTGGAGAAACGGCGAGCGGGTTGAAACGGGGCGGAAAAACAAACGGCCGGCTTCCTGAACCGCCGTTTCGCCCAAACGGACCGGAGCCAATAAGCTCAAACAAATGGGGCCTTAATGAGGAGGAGTTATTCCTCCTTGCTGAAAACGCCCCCCACCAGCCTGGTTCAGCCTTCCCAAGGCTTTGGGAGAGGGGAGGATTAATGACAAGCCTCCATCATTAAGAGGGGAAGTTATTATGTGGGTTTATTATATTAATTGAGGCTTAAAAATGAAATAACTAATGAACCGTAATTTATTTTAACCTAAAATTTTTATGACAGCATTATAAAATCCTAAGCTATTTTTAGAAATTATTTTATAATTTTTGAATGTATTTTCGTATTTTTAATTATTTATTTGGTGTTTTAAGCATAATAAAATTAAAATAAATAATTTATATTTTAAATAATAAATTTTAATTATTACATCTCTTATATATATATTTAGGGTGCTATGATAAAAATTTGGGTGAATAAAAATGTTTTTTTGCTATTTATCTTAATTTTCCAAAGTATATTGAATAAATTAATTATTTAAATAATAAATTAATTATGAAAATAAATTAGCTCTTTATTGGTACATTACTTCAAATATTCTTAGAGCGTCTTGATAAAAATTTTGGGGGTGATAGGAGTGTTCTCGTCACGATTCTCATTACGTTTATCATTTACGTGGTTTGGTGTGCGTTTAGACGGGTCGAGGTGTTTCGAGCTTTGCATAATTCAAAACGTTCAACTTGAAGAAAAGTATTATAATGAGTTAATTTGACTAATTTAGGGTGACGACATACTAATCATGTGTTTATTGGCCTAGTGGGGGCTAGTGAGTCGATATACGCAATATAAAAGTCCAGTATTTATTTTAGTCACCAAGAGACCTGTGTGACCCGGGATGTGAAGAGAGTGACTTATTGGGTCAATAATACTCAATAGGTCGTGAACATATTACTCAGGTGTCAATCTGACCCATAAAACCCTAACAGATCAAATAACACGAAGGGGGTCTAGAAAATCGAAATCGGGATGTTACAAATCTAAAAAGTCTAACAAAATTTTCGTCCTCGAAAATTCGATTAGGTCACAGTAATTCTGAAAACGTAAAGAAAATATACCCTAAATAAAAGATTAAATTTGTTATGTGTTACCTGACGTAAAGAGGCCGGGGTAAAGTTCACGCATCTGGTCCTCAGGTTCCCAAGTAGACTCCTCGGTCCCGCAGTTGTCCCACTGCACTCGGACAAGGGGAACCCTCTTACGCCGCAGAACCTTCGTCTCGGTATCCATGATTCGCACCGGCTTGAGGGGTACGGATAGGTCGGGTTCCACCGGTCCCGGGGCCTCCTGGATAGCATGCTCTGGACGTAATAGTGCACGCCTCAACGAAGAGACATGAAATACATCATGTAGTCCTTGGAGTTCTGGGGGTAGCTCCAACCTGTATGCCACTTCGCCTATACGCTCTGTGATGGTATAAGGTCCCATGTACCTCGGGCTCAACTTCCGTTGTCGACGGAGCCGAGATACACCGTGTCTAGGGCGGATCTTCAAGTAAACCTTATCACCCACAGCAAACTCAACATGACGATGGCGGGCGTCGTAGTATTTGGCTTGCCGGCTCTGAGCTTCACGCATTCGCTCCTGTATCATTTGGATAATTTCTGTCATGTTCTCCATGAAAACGGGCCCCAAAGCCCTCGAGTCCGCATCTTGAGCCCAGGAAAGTGGAGTTCGGCATTTCCGGCCGTATAAAGCTTCGTATGGAGCCATGCCAATACTTGCCTGATACGTGTTGTTGTAGGAGAATTCGACTAATGGTAGGAGCCGCTCCCATGGCTCCTTCTTATCTACCAGGCATAACTGGAGAAGGTCCTCCAAAGTCCGATTTGTGCGTTCGGTTTGCCCATCCGTTTGGGGGTGAAATGATGTGCTGAATGCTAGTTTAGTCCCCAAATATGCTTGGACACTCCTCCACTCATTCGAGGTGAATCGACCATCCCGATCCGAAACTATGGTTCTTGGCACGCCATGGTAACGAACCACATTCTCAATAAAAAGGCGCACCAATTTCCCAACACTGTCGTCTTGGCGGTTGGGGATGAACCGTGCAACCTTTGTCAATCGGTCGACCACCACCCAAATAGAATCGTTCCCAGTCCGAGAGCGGTGTAGGCCATGGATGAAATCCATGGATATGTCTTCGAATTTCCACTCGGGGACGGGGAGCGGCTGTAATAACCCAACGGGGCTCTTGCATTCCGCCTTAACAAGCTGGCACGTCGGGCAATGTGTCACAAAAGTGATGACATCTCGCTTCATCCCTGGCCACCAGAATGTCTTCTTCAGATCTGCATACATCTTTGTGATGCCCGGGTGGATCGAGTAGCGTGTGTGATGGCTTTCATACAAAATCTCGTGCCGAAACTGTCCACCAGAAGGAACGAACATCCTATCACGGAAATAAAGAATCCCGTCCCTTATCTGAAAGTCCGGGTGCTCTTTTCCGGCCTTTAAACGGGCAATCCCGTCCTCAAACAGTGGGTCATCCGACTGAGCATCCCTGATCCTATCCCGAAGATCGCACTTGATCTCTGTCCAAAATAGCTGATGTGCAGCCGCAACTGCATCTCCTGGCGCGATCACTGTAATTCCCATCTCCTCGAGACCTCGCACAATATCTCTCGGTGTACCGATCATCCAGCTAGCTGAGGCCACAGGGTTCCTACTCAGAGCATCTGCCACGATGTTTGCCTTGCCAGGGTGATACTAGAGATCAAAATCATAGTCACACAAAAACTCCAACCACCGTCTCTGCCGCAGGTTCAGCTCTCTCTGCGTGAAGACGTATTTGAGGCTCTTGTGGTCCGAAAACACCTCACACCGGACGCCGTATAAGTAGTGCCTCCATATCTTTAAGGCGAAGACCACTGCTCCCAACTCTAGGTCGTGTGTGGCGTAGTTCTTCTCATGCACTTTTAGTTGCCTTGAGGCATAGGCAACCACCTTCCCGTGTTGCATTAAGACTGCTCCCAGACCTTGTTGGCATGCATCAGTGTACACTTGGAAGCCTTCCTGGCCTGATGGTATAGTCAGTATAGGGGCTGAGGTAAGTCTCTCCTTCAAATCTTGAAAGGCCCCTTCGCACTGCGGTGTCCATACGAACGGCGCATCTTTCTTCGTCAGCGATGTTAGTGGCAGTGCAATTTTAGAAAATCCTTCAACGAACTTACGGTAATATCCCGCAATCCCAAGAAAGCTCCTCACATCAGCCGCTGAACGAAGTTGCGGCCAATCCCGAACGGCCCGAATCTTTGCTGGGTCTACTGCTATGTCGTTAGCGCTGACGATGTGACCCAAAAAACCAACCTCCTTAAGCCAAAATTCGCACTTTGAGAATTTTGCGTACAGGTGGTGCTCTCGCAATTTTTGGAGCACCTTCTCCAAGTGTGTGACATGTTGCTCCTCCGATGCCGAGTACACGAGGATGTCATCGATGAATACGATGACGAATTGGTCGATAAAGGGTTCGAACACCCGATTCATCAAAGACATGAACGCTGCTGGAGCATTGGTGAGACCGAATGGCATTACAGTGAACTCGTATTGCCCGTAACGAGAGCAGAATGCGGTCTTCTCAATGTCCTTGTCATCAATCCTGAGCTGGTAGTACCCCGATCTGAGGTCAAGTTTGGAGAAACATCGAGCCCCCTGCAATTGATCAAACAATTCTTCTATCCTTGGGAGGGGATATGTATTCTTCACGGTCAGCCGGTTTAACTCCCGGTAGTCTATGTAGAGCCAAAGGGATCCATCCTTCTTCTTTACGAAGAGCACGGGTGCTCCCCAAGGGGAAGAACTGGGTCGGACGAATCCCGAGTCTACCAATTCCTGTAGTTGCACTCTGAATTCTGCCAGCTCCTTTGGCGCCATCCTGTAAGGAGATCTCAATACCGGACGAGCCCCGGGTAGGAGGTGGATTTTGAAGTCCTCTTCCCGATGAGGAGGTAGTCCGGGGAGTTTCTCCGGAAAGACATCCGGAAACTCCCTTACCACCTTTATTTCAGCCAATTCCATGGTCTGCCCCACCATCTCAAAGTAGACCACGAACACCTCATCACCTCTCATGGTGGCCTTCGTCGCCTGTATGGAATTCAACATGAGGCGGGAAATGAATGGTATACCTTGGTAGGTGAAAGTTCCTCCCGTTGGTGCTTGGAGGGTCACCCTCCTGTTCTGACAGTCTATTTGTGCTGCATGCTCTGCGAGCCAATCCATCCCTAATATCAGGTCAAACCCTGACAACTGGAGTACCGCTGCTTCAACTTCCATCTCCTGATCATTTATCTTTACTCGAAATTTGCACAAGTCCGAAGAGATCATCTCCGACCCATCGGGGAGTCGTACCCGCAACGGGTTTCCTGTGAGGTAAACCACTCCTGGCTCCTGATGTATGAAATCATGAGACACGAAGGAGCAAGTGGCGCCCGTGTCAAAGAGCGCTCGAGCAGCCCGATCATTGATCCAGAGGATCCCTGTGGTTTCGATTGATTTTGAAATGGTAATGTATATACGAATGTAATAAAAGTATCACAATTTGAGATGCAGTATAAATAAAATTCGTACCGTTCACCACGTCTGCAGTGGCTCGATCCCTTCCTAGAGCCAAGGCATAAGCCTGCTGGGGAGGTTGTTGTTTTCCTCTACCGGGTTGGCCCCGACCACGACCTCCACCACGGTAATTGTCTCGATGCCCTTCCCTGGGTGCTAAGAGGGGGCATTGGGGTCGCAAATGTCCCAACTCATTGCAGTGGAAACAACGCCTTTCAAAAGGGCGTTGTTCAGCCGCATATGCTGGTGCGGGGAGGGCCCTCTGCTGTGCTGGGGGAGGTGGGGGTGTCCTTCTCCGATGGTGGTCGCGGGGTGGCTGGTGGCGATCCCCTCGATCATAGCCCCTATGATCTCCTCTATCGTTTCCACGCGCGCGCTGATGCCTCCCCTGAACCCTCTGATCTTGTCCCTGGTGTTCCTCTGATATTCACTTCAACTTGTTTCTCTCTCGAGTGGTCTTTATATCCGCCTCCATCGTCTTTGCAAGGTGTACGATAACTTCAAAGGGAGCATGAGCCGCAGTCATCAGCGGTTGTCGAATGGAGTCGTTGAGGCCTTGAAAAAACCTTTTGGCCCGATTCTCATCCTCTATGGCCATGATGCCAACATATCGGGCAAGGTGGGAGAACTCTCGCTGGTACTCTGTAACTGTCATAGTGCCCTGCCGAAGGTGAAGAAAGCGCTCCTGGAGCTCTGTCCGGTCAGAGCCAGAAATGAAGTGCTCCATCATCGAGGTAGAGAAACTTCTCCAAGAAACATCAGTCAGACGACGGTTCCTATAAGTGGTCTGTAGGATAGACCTCCACCACTGCCTAGCATAGCCCTCCAAAAGGGTGGTAGCTAGGGAGACTGCATAGTAGGAAGGACAGTGCATTCCCCTGAGTAACTCCTCAATCCTCTCTAGCCAGTCCTCAGTCTGGATGGCCGACTCCGTCCCTCTGTAAGTCGGGGGACGAAAGCTCCTGAACATCACCAATCTCTCGGCATCTGTAGGGCCCTGTGCCTGTAGCAGCTGATGTTGCTGTAGTGAGGCTCGAAAGGTGTCTAGTAGTGCAGTAAGAGTCTGCCCTAACTCTGTTTGGAGAAACGGGGCCGGCACTGCATGGCCAGTGGGTGCGGCAGGAGGTGGAGGGGCCCACTCATCAACTGGTGTGTCAGGGGTGTAACTGTCCTCATCGGTGTCATCCGTGTTCTCATTTCTCAATCTGAGACTAGGCTCCCGAAATTCCTGTATCAGATTACAAAATATATACGTATCAGAACTGTGTAATTAAGCTAAAAGGGGTAGGTACTTGGTCGAAGAATTGACTCGGTTGGGTTTTACTAGCTGATACGTGAAGTTTCATCATGATTCTATTACGATCCACCACGCTTCCGCTGCGCAGTTCGTCCTCGAACTAGCTATCATAAGGTGGTGAACCGCCTGTGATTATTTTTATAAATCTGGATCACTTTCCGCTCTGATACCCTTGTAAGATCCCCCCCTTTAAAACCAGGGGGAATCTTATGCCCAAAGCGCTTGCCCCACCAAAAGGTTCGTGTTTCGGTAGAGGACCCACCCCTCTCACCCGAACCACGACCCAATTGGCGGGACATGCGCTTTGTGAGGCTATGTATATCAGAATAGAAAATCGTTCACAGAGTATATAAAAATTTACGGAAGCATCACAGATCATAGATATATCATAATGATAGAAGTAAGTGAACAAAAACAAAACCCACGAGGGGTATAAGTGTCCAAAATGATCATCCAAATAAGAGATGACAAAACATAGAGTCTATAAAAGAAAACTAATCATCCTCTCTCCTACTCGAGCTAATACCCTCAAATCTTCGTAGACTGTCCGGACTGGCTCCTGGAACTCCTCATCAACGGGATCCCGCCTATGGTCCTCCATCCGCTCCTGCTCCATGGGTAGGCGCATCGGGCCCTAAAATGATACGTACAAAGTACGTTAGCCACATCATGACCAAGTAAATCCCACGCTCCTCCCCAGCCCCCTAATGGGTACAAGGAAGGAAACCTGCAAAGAAAGTTAGTACAATAGCCGAAGCAACATATCTTGTATAAACGACAAAAGGGTAGTAGCAGGAGAAAACAATGGCTTATAAAGAGAGTACTGAAGTAGTAAGTTTACCCGCCATCGTATAACTCCTCCTGACGGTGGTTATACGATGACGGACCAAGGTGATAGCATATGTAAACATATCATGTATAATTGATGTAATGAGCATGTATGATGTTCTCATGGTCACTCGAATGATGCGTCACAATCATTTTCCCCTATGTCGACATAGTGACCTGTTAAGAGAAGGAGCTCACTTCCCAGGCCTCACCGCCGTGGCCAGACGGTGACAGTGGGTCGGTCGCTCCCACTTCTAGGTTATGGATACACCCCAACTTCCTAGGCCTTCGTACCACAAAAGAAAACGGGTACTCTCGGTGGAAACACATCCTCACCTCGTGCGGAGATCGACCCTCTCGGCACAACCAAACGGGGGTGAGACGGACCTATACGAAAGGGGTAGCTAGCCCCCGGTCCTCTCCACCACCCAACAAACATAGAGTTCGTCGTCACAACTTCACCCATAGTGTATAATAGGGAAAGCTGACGAACCCGCCACATCGGTAACCATGCACCATCCCGTAGGCCCATGCATGAGGAGATGAATGACAATAATAGCAACACTTATAAAACTAACATTGCACAACGATCGGATTATAATATTAAGTTGTACTATTTAACACTGAATTTAAATTGCTTAATGACTTCAAAACAGAAAGCACTAAACCTGGAAGTTGTAGATAAAACAATAGTCTATAAAAGTTCCTCTAACATACATTCACTGATTTGGCCTCTAAGACCCTCAGAATAGTGGTTGAAGTTTGCCAAAAGTATTGTTTTATAAAGTACAGCTAATACAGATTTATTTAGCTATGTTTGGAATCAAAATAAATTAGCTTAAGTCCTTCTATTTGTCAAACTCAAAACATGAAAGTTTAAGACAAAATATTAACCTATAAAAGTGTCTCTAACAAAGGTTTTCTGGTTTGGTCTCTAAGACCCTCAAAACAGTGACTGAACTTTGCCAAAAATTAAAAATAATACTGTTTTATAAAGTACAGCTAATACAGATTTATTTAGCTATGTTTGGAATCAAAATAAATCAGTTTAAGTCCTTCTGTTTGTCAAACTCAAAACATGAAAGTTTAAGACAAAATATTAAACTATAAAAGTGTCTCTAACAAAGGTTTTCTGGTTTGGTCTCTAAGACCCTCAAAACAGTGACTGAACTTTGCCAAAAATTAAAAATAATACTGTTATAAAGTACAGCTAATACAGATTTATTTAGCTATGTTTGGAATCAAAATAAATTAGTTTAAGTCCTTCTGTTTGTCAAACTCAAAACATGAAAGTTTAAGACAAAATATTAACCTATAAAAGTGTCTCTAACAAAGGTTTTCTGGTTTGGTCTCTAAGACCCTCAAAACAGTGACTGAACTTTGCCAAAAATTAAAAATAATACTGTTATAAAGTGCAGTAATTATTCTGTTTCCCGAACGGTTAAATATACCTTTCGAGCTCAAAATTAAATTAGTTAGAGGTTCCCGGTACGAAAACTGTTAACAGTAAAGTTGTAGGAATTATAAATATCTAAAATATCGCGTCTCACAAATTTTTTCCAAATGTGACTCTAAGTTAATTAAAATCACGTTTGAAAAATAAGAAAAATATTTAAAACAAATAAATATAACACGGGCTCACGGTGGCTGCATGCATGCAGCCACCGTGAGGCCATGCGGGCGGCCCCTTGGCCGGCCGGAGCACTAGTTGCTCCGGCCAATACCCCTACAAGGCTCGCTCGGGGGAGGGTTTTGCCGGCGGCCGGCCGCCGCTGGCGGTGGCCGGAAAATTTAATACTATTATTATTATTCTTATTATTTTCTGTTTTTTTTTATTTATTTATTTGGAATGGAGGAGGCCACCGGGACGGGGTTCCGATGGGTTCCTCCGCCTCAAGGGCCATGAGGGAGGGCCTTGGAGCACCTCTCTCCCCTTCACCACCCCATGCAAGGCCGGAGTCCGCGATGGCGGTGGAGGTTTATGTGGGTGGTCCGAAGCTATCCAAGGCCGGGAATCGCCGCCTCCGGTGATCGGAGACAGCGGGGGTCGACGAGAAGGGATCTAGGGCAGAGAGGAGTCGGGGGAAACTTACATTGGTGTTATTTAGGCGAGGGGATCGTCGAGCGGCCATTGTTGGTGGAGTTCGCCGGAGCTCGGGGAGGAGGTTCGTCGGACGGTCGCCGGGCTTGGACTCTTGCTGGTTGGGGAGGGTAGAGTGTAGAAAAAATGAGAACCTAACCATGGGGGGTTTATATAGGAGGGGGGTGGTCTCTTGGGGTGTTGGGAGGATTTAATGAGGAGGAGTTATTCCTCCTTGCTGAAAACGCCCCCCACCAGCCTGGTTCAGCCTTCCCAAGGCTTTGGGAGAGGGGAGGATTAATGACAAGCCTCCATCATTAAGAGGGGGAGTTATTATGTGGGTTTATTATATTAATTGAGGCTTAAAAATGAAATAACTAATGAACCGTAATTTATTTTAACCTAAAATTTTTATGACAGCATTATAAAATCCTAAGCTATTTTTAGAAATCATTTTATAATTTTTGAATGTATTTTCGTATTTTTAATTATTTATTTGGTGTTTTAAGCATAATAAAATTAAAATAAATAATTTATATTTTAAATAATAAATTTTAATTATTACATCTCTTATATATATATTTAGGGTGCTATGATAAAAATTTGGGTGAATAAAAATGTTTTTTTGCTATTTATCTTAATTTTCCAAAGTATATTGAATAAATTAATTATTTAAATAATAAATTAATTATGAAAATAAATTAGCTCTTTATTGGTACATTACTTCAAATATTCTTAGAGCATCTTGATAAAAATTTTGGGGGTGATAGGAGTGTTCTCGTCACGATTCTCATTACGTTTATCATTTACGTGGTTTGGTGTGCGTTTAGACGGGTCGAGGTGTTTCGAGCTTTGCATAATTCAAAACGTTCAACTTGAAGAAAAGTATTATAATGAGTTAATTTGACTAATTTAGGGTGACGACATACTAATCATGTGTTTATTGGCATAGTGGGGGCTAGTGAGTCGATATACGCAATATAAAAGTCCAGTATTTATTTTAGTCACCAAGAGACCTGTGTGACCCGGGATGTGAAGAGAGTGACTTATTGGGTCAATAATACTCAATAGGTCGTGAACATATTACTCGGGTGTCAATCTGACCCATAAAACCCTAACAGATCAAATAACACGAAGGGGGTCTAGAAAATCGAAATCGGGATGTTACAAGTCGCCCTCGGGGGTGGGTTCTCACAAGACGCACTCTCTTGAGGCTAACACTTCACTTCAACTGACAAAGAACTGCAGGGATTCTGAGATAGGGAATAGCATCCGGGGGGGTCCAACGGGACGCACACACTCGAGCCCTCCATCCTACCATGGACTCGAACCTCCTGAAGCTTCTTTTCCTGGTTGCTTTTAAAAGCATGGTGGGTTATCCCACCTTGGTACTAACAGAAACGCGTCCTACTTCACAGGACACAAAAAAGTAGCTAAGAGCGGGTCTTTTAATCTTCTCAAACACCGATGATGCCTTTACACAAGGTATCACTTTGTTAAGTCGATCCTTCATCGAGTTTGGGAGGTTATCACCTAAAACTATTCCTGATAGTTCCTCCAATTAGATGAGAAGTGCAATCGGGTAGGTAGCTAAACCAAAATACAAGGAGGAAACTGTCACAACCCGTATTTTCTCCATATTAAATAATACGTCAGAGTAAGAGAAAATACGCACTGTGATGCCACGCCGTGCAGGGGACAACTGCAGGCGCTCAGGTAAAAACCTAACTCTATTACTTTTCATTAAACTCCTTGAATTATTGTTTGAAAACATGATTTAATTAAGTTATTAACCGTGTCACTCGGTTCAGTGAAATGACCAGTCCACAAGTAAAGTTGTGGTTAGAATTAAGCAGGGGAAAATACTTGTTTTATTAACTTATTGTCCTATATGAAGATGACAAACCAATGTTATTACATGATATGCAGACCTCTAGGTTTAGTATAAGTACGAAATGAGTTTGTTATGGTCTTCAAAGTGGGGTGACGTTCCTTTTAAAAGATGTTATGCAATGATAGTATAAGTCTTTTTATATTCAAAATATCTAACATGCAACCATAGAATAAAACTTCTCAGAGAGCAAGTAACTATGCAAAAATCAACAAATGATAAATTAGCAGCTAGCATAGTGTCTAACACAAGAAAACCCTGTGGGTGTCAACAACATGACACAAACCCACAGACCACAACAGTATGTCAGAACAAAGTGAACAAAACCACAAAAACAAACTACCTCGCAACGGTGAGGGAGGGGATCTCGGCTACAATTGCAATGCTGCAAATCGCCAACTCAAACTCCACTACCTGCTACTGTTCTGAACCTGAGACACTCCAAAGACAGAACACTACAACAAGAAGGTACAAGTAGTGGCAAAAAACAAACAAAAGTAAGCAATGGTCAATAGGGGTACCAACCTAAGACCAACAGTACTGAAAGTAAAGTACGGAACGAATAATACATAATAATAAAAAAACACTTAAGCGAATCGTCACGGACACCAAACGCACGAAGCTATAAGGTGGAAAATGAATAAATCATAAGGAAATTTTTTTGATAATTTATTAGCTACTTGTGAACACCGGAAACGTCCGTTGACTAAGGGGGAGACATTTCTGCCAGTGCCTTCAAAGAAATCAAACACTACTCGGTACAAGGGCGAGGTGGTCGATCTCACATCCTGACACACCCCCATGGATAAATATCTGGCAACTGCGGTGGGAGATCGCTCCAACAGTACACCTACAGACACCCAAACCAAAACCCGGGTAGAGTTCCACAAGGTACCAATTTAAAGAAAAATGACACTGCGGAGGTGGTCTGGTCCACTAACACCCACAATGTAACACCCCAAAAAGGCCCAAAAGACTCAACTTGAAGTTTGAGTAGCAGGTCAGGTTACACGGCCTGGGACACGGGCGTGTCCCAGGGCGTGTCGGGTGTACACGGCCTGGGACACGGGCGTGTCCCAGGGCGTGTTCGATTTATTTTGCGAAATTGGCCTATTCCGGTCAGAGCCGGACACGGCCTTGAACATGGCCGGGAACACGGGCATGTCAGGCTGGACACGGGCGTGTCAGCTGCCGTGTTCCGACCCGTGTACTGGTTGCAGCTCGATGGAGCAGGAGACACGGGCGTGTCTCAGGTTTGACACGGGCGTGTCAGGTCCGACACGGGCGTGTCGATGACCCGTGTTGTTCAGTCGGTTCAAGCTGTGTGTACCGCTTAAGGGGTACACGGCCTGTGACACGGGCGTGTCACATGCCGTGTCGGCCAAAAAGTGATTTTTTGGGAAGATCTTGGCCGTTCAGTTTCCTCTCTTTTGATCTAAAGGCTCAGGTGATTTCTTGGGCTGGATTAAGTCGTGAGAGAGAATGAAGAAGTCATTCTTCTTTATCCTTAAGGAAGAGAGAAAGAGAGAGGAAAGGAAGAAGGAGGAGGAGAGCAAGCCACCGGCGGAGCTCCCGTGGTCCGATTCGTGATCCGAAGCCGGCGTTGTGACGGCAAGGCTGCTGCGGTTCTTTCTCACCGGCTAGTTTTCGATGGCACCGAAGAGATCGACAAGGGTAACGATCTCCCTCCTTGGACATGTGAAGTCCTTCTTTTCTGCATTGCATAGGGAAAACCCTTCCCCGCGAGTGTGCGGTGGGTTGTGGTGTCCCTTGGGGTAGATATGTGAAGTCCCCCTTGTTAGAGGCCGGAATTGGAGTACGGCTCTAGGCATGCTGTGTGAAGCCCATCTGGATGTACTCTGGATTGGTGATGCTTGTTTGCATATCGGAGAAGGCTCCGTGATAATGGCTTGTGATGCCTATGGCTTGTGATGCCTTGTTCCTACCTGTTGCTTGGTGCGGCAGGAAGTACTGGACGATGTCCAGGAAATGAAGAGGGTTGGCGGCAACTCTTGTGGCCGTGCGTTGCCACTTTGTGAGTAGTTGAGCCGTTGGGCTGCAACTCGTTGAAAAGGCAGATTGCCGAACAGGAAAGGTGAAACCGACCCGCGCCTATAAAATGCCATGGATACTTCCGTATTCGAGGTGGCTCGGCGACTTGAGCAACGGGGGGTGGCTGATCCGTACCTGCGTTAGGTCCGTCCGACTTGGAAGCCTGGTATAGGTTTTGTTGGAGCGCCTAATGAGAGTCTTAGGCCCGCGCGCCGGAAAGACTAGAAATGCTCAAATACCGTGTAGACGGTGGTGTTGACCCTGGTATTCCGGTACACCGAAAATGTGCCCTGAGTGCACGGACTGTCGGGCCGGGTGGCCGATGGTTGTGATGGCTTGAATGTGCCTGCGCGCACATAGTTGCTATTGATGATGCCATGCTTGCAGGGAAAGAATGCTCATGCCCCGAGAAAGGGGTAGGATTGTTATAATTGGGTCAGCTGAATGCTGACCGTTGCATTGTTTGCCACCGGTTGGGTGGATTGTTCCCGTGCAGGTGCTGGAGAGCCAAGTGGTAAGTGATGGGCTGGCGAGCCCTACTGCTGTTGCTGCTGCTGCTGCGGCTAGCCCTTGAAGGCTCAGCGAATGGCCTTGTTTTGTTTTCTCTTTTTACTCATGTATGGCCGGCCTGCGCGCCGAGGTTTGTAAAACATGATGTATGTTCAGAGGAACTGTAAGGCCTTAAGGCCAAACTCTTGTGGTTGTGTACATTCCGTGGTTTATATATAAAGGTGGTTTTATATATTGGACATTCCGGTTAAGAGTTCAAAGTTGTAACTTAAAGCTTCCGCTAGAATGCTCTGAGTTAGGATTCGTATTTGGTTTGGTATTATCCTGTGACCTCACCGTCTGTTTGTGGCATATAGTGTGGGGCCCCGGCCGGACCTTCTACTATACGTCATCTAACGGATGGGGTCGTTACATTTTGGTATCAGCTCTTCTCGGTCTTCCTCTTTCGAATTCGTGGTCGAATTCTTTTGTGGGGTGGCGCGCACGTGTTTGTGCGACCTGCTGTAACGCTAATGAACTCTGGAATGTCCAAAGGAATGTACAAAATCTTGTTTGAGGAATCTGCGCGCTCCTTTTTGTGTTGTTTTGCTTGCATACGTTCGCTAATGTGTGTCTTGTCCACCTATAGGTGACACGTAGTGGTGCTGGGCAGTCTGAGCCCCAGCGTTCTGATGAGAGTGCGGCACCAGCTGAGGTGCCAACACCTCCTCCATCTGCGGAAACTGTTCGCTTAGTGGCTGAGGCGCTATTTGCCATGATTCAGCCGACCGGGCAAGCGCAGCCGGCGGTAGTGCCAGTTCGTGTTGATGTAAGACCCGAGCCGGTTGAGGCTGTAGATCCACGAGCAGCTGACCGACAGTTGAAGCAATTTATGAGCTTCAGTCCTCCTACGTTTGCGGGAATGGGATCCCCAACGCAGGCGGAAGATTGGTTATCGCGTGTCAAGAGGATAATGATAGCGATCAGGGCGGAGGAAACTCTCAAGGTCACCTTAGCCACCTTCATGCTTGAAGGGGAGGCGCGGTTGTGGTGGGACGAGGTTGAGCTACACCATTTGGCGGGCAGGCAATTAACACAAGTATCGATTGAGGAGTTCTCTCGGATATTTCTGGCGAAACATGTCCCAGCGGCGCAACGTATTGCTATGGAAAATGAGTTCCAACGGTTAAAGCAAGGGGACGATAGTGTGGATATCTACTTGCACGAGTTTACCAGGTTGGGACGATATGCGGGAACAATCTTCGCGGATGACCAAAGGAAAACGAATCGGTTCTATGAAGGATTGCGGGATGAGTTACGATTCCTGCTTTCGAGTTCTGTGAGCCAAGGGTTTCAGGCGTTGGTTGATACTGCGTGCGCGTTGGAGAAGGACATGAGGCGAGTGCAAGGGAATAAGGGCTTGGTGGTGTCTAAGCCAGAGTTTCAAGCACCTCGCCCAGGCAAGTCGTTTTACCAGAAGAAAGGGGGCAAGAGGTCCAAGCCATCTGGGCAAGTGACTACGACTGTGGTGTCGGGAGCGACATCAAGGCCGGATGCTCGTACATGCTATAACTGTGGCCGGGTGGGGCATATTGCTCGTGACTGTCGAGTTGTGCAGCCCAAAGGGGAAAAGAAAAAGGGTGCGTCGTATGCTGAGAAGGGCAAAGCGGTGGTGGATTCCTCTGCTTCCCAAGCGCAGCCCCGAATCTATCAACTTGGCCAACAGGAAGCGATTAAGCAAAGTGACGTCGTCACAGGTACGAGTTGAATTAGTTTACTTGCTGTGCTTTTGGTTTTGGTTATGTTTAGCTTGTGCATGATGTGTGTGTGCTGCAGGCTTTGTCCTGATTCGGAATAATATAGCGAGAGCCCTGTTTGATACGGGTGCTTCGCATTCTTTTCTGTCTGAGGATTTCGTATCTCGCATTGGGGTACCAAGTCATGTGACGGTGGATAGTACAAGGGTGCTATTGCCGAATGGCTGTGTGATGCTTGCGGATAGGGCTTGCGATGTGGATGTGCAAATAGGAAGTCGGGATTTCGGTTTGAGTGCAGCTGTGCTACCGTTATCGGAGTTTGATGTGATCTTTGGTATGGACTGGCTCTCGGAGCAGCGTGCCTTTATTGATTGCAACTCCAAAGAGATTACACTGGGCCAGAATACCGGGCTTGTGACGAAGTTCGCTGGTATGCGAGGAGTTGGCGGAACGTTGTTGTCTGCACTCCAAGTCGTCAATGCTGTTCGGAAGGGCGCGGAGTTATTCTTCACGCTAATTCAGGCTGTTGAGCCAAAGGCCAGTGTCGGTGAAGTGCCAGTTGTGTCAGAGTTTGCCGATGTGTTTCCTAAAGATCTTCCTGGGTTACCACCCCAGCGGGAGATTGACTTCTCTATTGAGTTGGTGCCAGGTGCGAAACCTGTGGCCCGCTCTCCATATCGCGTCGCGCCAAAAGAGATGGCTGAGTTGAAAGTCCAACTGCAAGAGTTGTTGGAGCAGGGATATATACGCCCAAGTATGTCACCTTGGAGCGCGCCTGTTCTCTTTGTGAAAAAGAAAGACGGTAGCTTACGGTTGTGTATTGACTACCGCGAGTTGTATAAGCTGACGGAGAGAAACAAGTATCCGATCCCATGGATTGATGACCTCTTTGATCAGCTGGCGGGATCAACGGTCTATTCCAAGTTGGATTTGAAATCGGGATATTATCAGCTAAGGATTCGGGAGGGTGACATTCCCAAGACGGCGTTTGGAACACGCTATGGTCATTATGAGTTCACGGTAATGCCGTTTGGCCTATGTAATGCGCCTTCGGTATTTATGGACCTAATGCATTGAATGTTCCGAGAGTACTTGGATTTGTTTGTTATTGTGTTTATCGATGACATCTTAGTATACTCTCAGTCGGAAGAGTATCACGCAAACCATTTGCGGTTGGTCTTGCATACCCTGCGGAGGAACAAGCTTTTTGCCAAGTTCTCAAAGTGTGAGTTCTGGCTCTCTTCAGTAGCCTTTTTAGGCCATGTGGTAAGCGGAGAGGGTATCGCGGTGGATCCGTTGAAGATAAGTGTCATCCGAGATTGGCCAGTGATGTCTTCAGTGGCCGAGGTCAGGAGCTTCTTTGGACTTGCGGGCTACTATAGACGGTTTGTGGAAAACTTCTCACGGATTGCTTTACCTCTCACCACGCTGACGAGGAAAGATCAAAAGTTCATATGGACGCCGGAGTGCGCGCGAGCTTTTGAAGACTTGAAGAGTCGTTTGACCACGGCGCCAGTGTTGACATCGCCATGTGGTACCGATGGGTATGAGATCTATAGTGATGCATCTGGGAGCGGCTTAGGCTGCGTTCTTTTACAGTTTGGGAAAGTGATTGCTTATGGCTCGCGTCAGTTGAAAGTGCATGAGCGGAATTACCCCGTCCATGATTTGGAGTTGGCGGCGATAATCTTTGCGCTCAAGTTGTGGCGGCACTATCTATATGGCGTGAAGGTGGATATCTATACAGAGCATAAGAGCCTAAAGTATTTGTTGGATCAGAAGGATCTGAATATGCGACAACGAAGATGGATGGAGTTCCTCGGGGACTACACCTTCGAGATTCACTATACTCCCGGGAAGGGAAATGTGGTCGCTGATGCTTTGAGTCGGAAGACTCCGGTACGGGCAAGCTGGTTGCAGAGGCATGATCAGCGTTTGATCCAGGAATTGGAAGCATTGGAGATATCTTGTGTTGACAAAGGGTGCGTCAACCGATGCGTGCTTGAACTGGACGGAGGTGCAGTATGACCTTACGGACAGAGTTCGGCGAGCAACGGAGCTTGATGAAAGTCTCCAGCGCTATGCTAAAGATGGGCCGGATGATCAGTTCTCTTGGGATAACGGGTTGTTACGGAGAAATGGTCGAGTGTGCGTCCCAAGTGTGGGTAAACTGAGGGAAGAGTTGATGTACGAAGCTCACTTTGCAAAGTACTCAGTTCACCCAGGGAGCACAAAGATGTACAGGGATATGAAAAAGCTGTTCTGGTGGCCCGGACTAAAGAAAGATGTGACTCGTTATGTGGCTAAATGCAATACCTGTGCGTTGGTGAAAGCAGAATGCCAGAAGCCTGGCGGTTTCCTGAAGTCGTTACCTATTCCGGAGTGGAAGTTCGATGATATTTCGATGGATTTCGTGCACGGGTTGCCAAGATCTCAACGCGGTCATGATTCAATCTGGGTGATTGTGGACCGGTTGACGAAAGTGGCGCACTTCCTTCCAAACAGAAGAGACGATTCAGTGGAAACCTTGGCCAAGCTGTATGTGGAGCAAGTTGTTCGACTGCACGGTGTTCCTCGGAGCATCGTTAGTGACCGTGATGGGCGGTTCACATCGAATGATTGGCGGCTCGTTCATCAACTGTTGGGTACAAAATTAGCGTTTAGTACGGCCTTTCATCCCCAAACGGATGGCCAGACTGAACGAACCAACAGGACGATGGAGGACATGCTCCGCATGTGCGCCCTAGACTTTGGTAAGAGATGGGAAGAGTATATATTTCTCGTCGAATTTGCCTATAATAATAGCTACCAAACGAGTATTGGTATGGCACCATTGGAAGCGTTGTATGGTCGGAAATGCCGTACACCCTTAGCTTGGGCAGAAGCAGGCGAATCGAAGCTGAGTGGGAAAAAGGAAGTCGAAGAAGCTACTTCGCTCATACGCTCTATTCGGGAGAGGCTATTGATAGCCCAAGATCGTCAAGCAAAGTACTACAATGCCAAGCACCGGAACGTGGAGTTCGCGGTGGGTGATTGGGTATATTTGAAGATCAAACCCTTCAAAGGTGTGTCCAGGATTCGGCGTTTGAAAAAGCTAAGTCCGAGGTATCTTGGTCCGTTTGAGGTGGTGGAGCGTGTTGGGGAGGCTGCTTATCGACTAGCACTTTCAGCGGACTTGGGTGGATTACATGATGTGTTTCACATCTCAGTCCTTCGTAAGGCGGTAAAGGATCCGGCTCAAGTCGTGGAGGCTGATCGGGTACCGGTCGAGTATGGGCTAACGACGAGGGTTAGACCCATGCGGATCGAGGATCGAGCCGAGAAACAGTTGCGGAACAAAGTGATCGGGATGGTCAAGGTCCGATGGGACAATTGTGGCCGTGAAGAGCTAACATGGGAGCGAGAGCAGACCATGCGAGCTGAGTTTCCCGAGTTATTTGTATAAACTGTAGACCGTGTACTTTTTGTTATAACAGAGTTATAGCATTGCTGGTTTTGTTTCCTTACCGTGCAAATTTCGGGACGAAATTTTGTTAAGGGGGAGAGGGTTGTAACACCCCAAAAAGGCCCAAAAGACTCAACTTGAAGTTTGAGTAGCAGGTCAGGTTACACGGCCTGGGACACGGGCGTGTCCCAGGGCGTGTCGGGTGTACACGGCCTGGGACACGGGCGTGTCCCAGGGCGTGTTCGATTTATTTTGCGAAATTGGCCTATTCCGGTCAGAGCCGGACACGGCCTTGAACACGGCCGGGAACACGGGCGTGTCAGGCTGGACACGGGCGTGTCAGCTGCCGTGTTCCGACCCGTGTACTGGTTGCAGCTCGATGGAGCAGGAGACACGGGCGTGTCTCAGGTTTGACACGGGCGTGTCAGGTCCGACACGGGCGTGTCGATGACCCGTGTTGTTCAGTCGGTTCAAGCTGTGTGTACCGCTTAAGGGGTACACGGCCTGTGACACGGGCGTGTCACATGCCGTGTCGGCCAAAAAGTGATTTTTTGGGAAGATCTTGGCCGTTCAGTTTCCTCTCTTTTGATCTAAAGGCTCAGGTGATTTCTTGGGCTGGATTAAGTCGTGAGAGAGAATGAAGAAGTCATTCTTCTTTATCCTTAAGGAAGAGAGAAAGAGAGAGGAAAGGAAGAAGGAGGAGGAGAGCAAGCCACCGGCGGAGCTCCCGTGGTCCGATTCGCGATCCGAAGCCGGCGTTGTGACAGCAAGGCTGCTGCGGTTCTTTCTCACCGGCTAGTTTTCGATGGCACCGAAGAGATCGACAAGGGTAACGATCTCCCTCCTTGGACATGTGAAGTCCTTCTTTTCTGCATTGCATAGGGAAAACCCTTCCCCGCGAGTGTGCGGTGGGTTGTGGTGTCCCTTGGGGTAGATATGTGAAGTCCCCCTTGTTAGAGGCCGGAATTGGAGTACGGCTCTAGGCATGCTGTGTGAAGCCCATCTGGATGTACTCTGGATTGGTGATGCTTGTTTGCATATCGGAGAAGGCTCCGTGATAATGGCTTGTGATGCCTATGGCTTGTGATGCCTTGTTCCTACCTGTTGCTTGGTGCGGCAGGAAGTACTGGACGATGTCCAGGAAATGAAGAGGGTTGGCGACAACTCTTGTGGCCGTGCGTTGCCACTTTGTGAGTAGTTGAGTCGTTGGGCTGCAACTCGTTGAAAAGGCAGATTGCCGAACAGGAAAGGTGAAACCGACCCGCGCCTATAAAATGCCATGGATACTTCCGTATTCGAGGTGGCTCGGCGACTTGAGCAACGGGGGGTGGCTGATCCGTACCTGCGTTAGGTCCGTCCGACTTGGAAGCCTGGTATAGGTTTTGTTGGAGCGCCTAATGAGAGTCTTAGGCCCGCGCGCCGGAAAGACTAGAAATGCTCAAATACCGTGTAGACGGTGGTGTTGACCCTGGTATTCCGGTACACCGAAAATGTGCCCTGAGTGCACGGACTGTCGGGCCGGGTGGCCGATGGTTGTGATGGCTTGAATGTGCCTGCGCGCACATAGTTGCTATTGATGATGTCATGCTTGCAGGGAAAGAATGCTCATGCCCCGAGAAAGGGGTAGGATTGTTATAATTGGGTCAGCTGAATGCTGACCGTTGCATTGTTTGCCACCGGTTGGGTGGATTGTTCCCGTGCAGGTGCTGGAGAGCCAAGTGGTAAGTGATGGGCTGGCGAGCCCTACTGCTGTTGCTGCTGCTGCTGCGGCTAGCCCTTGAAGGCTCAGCGAATGGCCTTGTTTTGTTTTCTCTTTTTACTCATGTATGGCCGGCCTGCGCGCCGAGGTTTGTAAAACATGATGTATGTTCAGAGGAACTGTAAGGCCTTAAGGCCAAACTCTTGTGGTTGTGTACATTCCGTGGTTTATATATAAAGGTGGTTTTATATATTGGACATTCCGGTTAAGAGTTCAAAGTTGTAACTTAAAGCTTCCGCTAGAATGCTCTGAGTTAGGATTCGTATTTGGTTTGGTATTATCCTGTGACCTCACCGTCTGTTTGTGGCATATAGTGTGGGGCCCCGGCCGGACCTTCTACTATACGTCATCTAACGGATGGGGTCGTTACACACAACCTAGAAAAACCATGACTTATACCTCGAGACTCGGCACATCGGACCCTACTAGACATCACTGGACTTAAAGAGCGAATTTAACTAAGGTAAACGTGTCATGCTGAGAAGAATTAACTCGACTCGTCGAACAATCTCGACACACAAGATTCGCTAACTGGAGGCCCACTTAACAATTGAACAACCTTTACGATGAATTTACGAACTTAAATACACTTTACCACGACTTGCATAGCGGTTAAGGGACGGTCAAAATCCAACGAATGTAAATCGTTCGAAGAAACGCAACACAAATATTATTAGCGACGCTGCGTGATTAGTTTAGCATAACAAAAATAGTTCTACGAGTGGATTTCAAGTGGAAAAAAAATCAAGGCAAGCATACTAATCAGAACGAATCGAAATGGTCATCGATATTTATAAAAACGAAGAGCGTTCGAAAACACGATCTAAGCATGACAACATGTCAAAAATAATTTATTAACGAAGAATGTAAGATTTTTACCATGATCGAAGGAGGAGGGAGGAGGGAAAAACCACCACTTGCCTTGGTTTTGCCGGAAAAGATCTCTGAATCGCTCCTCGTCGTAGATTGGGGCAAGAGAAGGCGGGAGAAGTTTAAATCTACGCGAAAACGGATGAAATAGAGATTATGGTCAAAAAACCATAACAAGAAAAGCTCACGAAATGGGAAAAGCTTACCACGATTGCGTAGTTCTCGTCGAGAGTTTTCCGGAACTATGCTCCATTGATAATTTCGAGTACCGGAGCTCCGTCGGCGGCCACCGGAAGATCCACGAAAATCTCGGTCTCTCCGCTCTAGTTTGGCTCAAATGAAGAAGTTTTGTCTTTTTTTTTTTACACACATCTTATATATACGCAGATGTTACGTGCACATCACTTTTGGCTATGTGCACACCAAACTCTTAAAATAAAGAGCGATGTTACGTGCACACCACTTTTTGCTATGTGCACACCAAACTCTTAAAATAAACAATACCATCACTTTTTTTTCCAATCCCACTCATATTAAACCTAAGTGGACACCCAACTCCTATTTTTTCCGGAAAGCCGAAACCATATCCTCGCCCCAACTTCAGCCTCGCTTCAGATGACATACAAGTAGAGTTGGATGAGATACTCCAAAAACTACAATAAATCATTGACTATTCAAAAAAATGAATTGAAAAGAAAATTATGGGAGCTATTAGATCTACAACAAGCCAAACTGTAGAACCTTTGGTTCTGGGTCGTTTAAAGGGGCGACCAAAAGAAAGCTTGAACAAGCAAAATGACCGTACATGTATTAATATTTAATTTTAAGTAACTTGCAACTATTTTATTTATTTAAGACAACTAATATTAATATCTTTATGTTAGTGCATGCCTACACGAACTTAAAAATGGACCGTGCAAATTTTTAGTTATATCGGAGGAAATGATTTGAGTTTTTTGTTTTTAATTTTGTTTGTTTTTGTTGCTTTGAGTAAAAGGGAAAAAATCTTTTGTATTTGAAGTAAAAAAAAACTAAAACTTTATTTTTGTGTTTATTTAACAATTTGTCATACAAATAAATTTTATGGTGTTTACTTGACATTTTTGTCTGCAAATAAAATTTATGATGTGCACATATCAAAAGTGTGTGCATAACCAAAAGTGGTGTGCACGTGTATATATATATATATATATATATATATATATATATATATATATATATATATATATATATATATATATATATATATATATATATATATATATATATATATATATATGGGAATATAGATATTTGGAGGCACACAAAAGATTTAATATTGGTCATTGGATCATGAGAGAGAGCATGAGAGGGGGGAGATTTGAGAGAGAGAGTGGAGGGAGAGGGAGAGAGAGGGGGCGGAAGAGAGAAGGAGAGAGATAGAATGGGAGTGATAAAGAGAGAGAGATGAATTAATTTTTATAGATTAAAATTTGCAAAATTGTATAAAATGAAAATAAGAAGAGTACTTCATATTCTTTTGAGGTCATTTTAAGTACTCATATGTATATGTTTTGAAAAAAAAGATTTCGAGTGCGTGTGCAACCCGCTCATAGGCGGGTGAAGCCCGCATCGACACATCTTGCACGACCAAAGCCCGTGCGCAGGCGGGCGAAGCCCGCCTGGATGCGGCCGAACATCGCCTGAGAGCACGAAAATGCTCGTATATATATACATACTAGCATCTTCGAACGGGCTCCGCCCGTTCTCGATGCGTCGCTGCGGGCTTCGCCCTCTTGGCATTCAAGCGGGCTCCCCCCCCCCCCCCCCCCCGCCCTCCTGCAGGCTTTGCCCGCCCCCCCCCCCCCCCCCCGGCGAACGGGCTCCGCCCGTTCTCGATGTGTCGTTGCGGGCTTCGCCAGCTTGGCATTCAAGCGGGCTTCGCCCGCCCCCCGGCGGGCTTCGCGCCCGTTCTTAATGCGTTGCTGCGGACTTTGCCCGCTTGACATTCAAGCGGGCTTCGCCCTCCCCCCCGCCCCCGGCGGTTATTTAAAATTTTATAATTTAAAAGTATTCAAATCTTATTTATTAGAGATTTAATAATTTGATTAATTATTTAAACAATATAATTAATTAAAATACAAAACCAAATAAAAATAATTAAAAATAACAATATAATTAAACCCTAAAATACAAAACCAAATAAAAATAATTAAAAAAACATCCTGTAAAACTATTCCCCCCTCCGGGCCGACGCAACAACCTGCCCGCCAATGCCGCCGTCTGCGGAGCCGCCGCCGGCCTACCCGGCGCCCACCGTCGGGTTCGCCGGCCTCCGGCGAACCCGCCGGAGGTTGTCCGGCGGAGATCGGGCAGGGCCACCGCCGGCGGTGGCCCTGCCCGTGAGACCAAGATCTGCCGCCACCGGCGGCCTGCCCGACGTCCACCGGCGGGTTCGCCGGCCTCCGGCGAACACGCCGGTGGTTGTCCGGCAGCGAGCGGGCAGGGCCACCGCCGGCGGCGGCAGAGAAGGTGCAGTAGCAGGTTCAAGGAAGGGGGAGGGATATCGGGATTTCCGTGGAGATGAACAGTAAAATTGAAGGAGATTGGGTTAATAGCAGTTATGTTTTTCTATATCCAATGGCCAGATCACGTTTTCTGGAGATAGGACGGTCCTAATGAGTTTAATGGTGTGCTTCAAGAATGCTATATTTGTTGAAACCGGAGACCGGCCTCTGTGGAGTTCGACCCTTGGGGAAGGGGTGATCTCGCACTTACTTCGCTCCTGCAAGAGAAACAACAAGGGAGAGAAAAACAAGGGACAGGACCAAGGGCCCGGCTCGGAGGTCCCACCACACACCCGGAAGATCTTAGAGCGCTTCCCCTCCTTAACCAGTTGCCGGGCTAAGGTACCTCAGAAAGCGCTATAAGACTTGAGAAACCCAAGCGTGCCTTCTGAAGTACCCCTTGGGTCCTATTTATAGATAACCTTGGACGGTCTGCGAATAACCCGCCTTTGGTGGTCTGAATTTACTAAAGAGCCCCTCGGATTGGCCTGCCAACAGCCAAACCCCGCTGTTCTGGCTGGTTATACGCACCTCTCGTCGGGTCACCCCCTGTCATCTGGAGGGAGGTGGACTGCAGCCGATCCGCCTGAGAGAGGCGGCTGGGGCCCGGCCCGCCTAGGAGAGGCGAGCGGGGTTGGCCCGCCTGAGAGAGGCGGCTGGGGCCCGGCCCGCCTAGGAGAGGCGGCTGGGGCCCGGCCCGCCTAGGAGAGGCGGCTGGGGCTGGCCCGCTTGAGAGAGGCGGCTGGGGCCCGGCCCGCCTAGGAGAGGCGGCTGGGGCCCGGCCCGCCTAGGAGAGGCGGCTGGGGCTGGCCCGCTTGAGAGAGGCGGCTGGGGCCCGACCCGCCTAGGAGAGGCGGCTGGGGCTGGCCCGCTTGAGAGAGGCGGCTGGGGCCCGGCCCGCCTAGGAGAGGCGGCTGGGACCCAGCCCGCCTGCTTGCTTGGGCCCCTTCGGCGGACACGGGGTTGTACACAATCCCCGATCTTTGCGTGCTTCGCCGAAGCTCGGAAAGAAATGTCCAACCCTCGTGTCCGGCGACGACCTTGCTGAGCTGGAGGGAATCTTTTGGTGGGACCCACCTTTTAACTATAAATAAGCCACCGTGCCTTCGATGACTGGCCCTCTCCTTTTGCTCCCTGCGTGGTTTGAGGCTAGGAGATGCCTGCGTCTGAGGAGATACGTGCTCGGTTGGCTGCCGCAAGGGAGGAGAGTCGGGAGGAGGCCCTCGCGGCCGCCCCGTGGTTGGTGCCCAGATCATCCGGCCCGCAGTTTAAGCCGGCAAAGGGAAAGGCTGTCCGCCGTTCCACGCCGAGTGATGATCGGGGTTCCGGCGGCTCCGAGGTTGCATCTGGGTACGTGGTTTCGCCCTTCGACCTGTGCTTTCCACTGACTTTCCCCTTTGCAGGAGACGCCCCCTGAAGACGCATTGGAAGGAGGCTCCGGGAACCTCGCGGATCTCGCCGTGGAGATGATCGACCTGGGCGTCAGTCCCCTTTCCCCAGCGTGCAGCCTTCCTGTGACTCCTCCCCCGCTAAGAGTCCAGGGTCTGGGAAAGCCGCTCGTCGCCCCGGGAGGGAAATCATTCCAAGGTCGGCCGGGTTCTTCGCGGCCAGCTGACGACGCGGGAGACGTGCAGACGCCGGGTAACCCCCCTGAAACCAACCCGCTCGCCGCTCGTCTGTTTCTGACCTTGCTTCTGCAGGATATCGCGTCGTTTCTTCTGATGTCGAGATGAGCGAGGGGTACTCGCCTCCCGTGGAGCCGGAAGACATTGCGGACTTCTTGGGCGACCCGCATGATAGCGAGAAGATGAAGGCGCAGGTGGCGCGAATGTTCCAGAAACACACAATGCTGCTCAAAGAGGCCTTCGTGGGGATGGAGAGAGACAGAGTCAGGGCGGAGGAGCGACTCGCTGCTTTGGAGGGGGCAAGGGGCTCGGCTGAGGATGATGAGCCGGCATCTCCGGGCGCGCACATTACGCGAGCAGAGGAGCGGCTGACAAACATTTCGAAACAGGCCGATCAGACCAAGCGGGAGCTGGCGGCGGTTCGAGAGTATCATGACTCTCGCGTGCCGCCTCGAACCGGCTCGCAGAGGCGGGGTAGGTGGAAATGGATTGAGTACTAAGCCACCTGCCTCGCCCGCCCGTGCCCGCAGTTGCTCATGGGGTCTGAATCGTCTCGATGCGATCCATCCCAGTTTATCGGAGGCGGAAATTATCTAAGAACAATTGCTTGTAATAATTCAGGGTTCTTCTCGCCCGTTCCAGGGCGCATGCCTTTTTGTTATTTATTATTATTTGCTGGGTTCTCAGCTTCAACCTTGGAGAGCCTGCCTAGTTGAGGCGGGTAAGGGTCGGCCCGCCTAGAAGAGGCGAGCGAGGACCGGCCCGCCTAGGAGAGGCGGGCGAGGGCCGACCCGCCTAGGAGAGGCGGGCGAGGGCCGACCCGCCTAGGAGAGGCGGGCGGGGGCCGACCCGCCTAGGAGAGGCGGGCGGGGGCCGACCCGCCTAAGAGAGGCGGGCGAGGGCCGACCTGCCTAGGAGAGGCGGGCGGTTCGCCCGTTCCCCCTCGACTGGGCATTCCTCTCAGACTCTGCTCTGTGCGGGAGGGGGAATGGCTCGCGGCCGGGAGACTCTCGCGGCCGGCCGGCGATTCGACGCGGGCCCGGGCGGGGCTCGGGAATCGAAGCGTCGGGGCTGGCTCTGCTGTCAGTTCACTTTCCCGCCTTTCCCGATTTTTCCCGCTCTTTTCCCGGCCCTATAAATAGGCCCTTATTTATTACTTCACCTACCGTATTCAAGAGCCCTTCCAGCTTTACCTTGCGAGAACCCTCTCTTTTCTCTTTCCTCTCGCTCGGCTCGCTTATCAGTTCCGCGAGATGACGGGCGGCAGCGGCGAAGCGGACGGGAGGGGCAAGTGTGCTTGGGTCTTCGCCGACCATAGCTTCCCTCCCGCCGTTATCTCGGAGAAGGAATTCTTGGACACCGTCGGCAACTTCATCCCGCCGGGTTTCGTGGCGAGGCGGCCCGGGAAGGAGGAACGGATCAACGAGCTCTCGGGAGATGAGCTGGCTCTCTCGACGGCCCACTTCGAGGCGGGGCTCCGGCTACCCCTCTGGCCGGAAGTCCGCCAGGTCTTCAAGTATTATGGGGTTGTCCCGGGGCAGTTGACCCCGAACTCGATCGCCGTCGTCGTCGGGTTCGCCTGCTACCTTCGCGAGGAGAGGATTGAGTTCAGCCTTGCGGTCTTCCGCAAGCTGTTCTCCTTCCGCGCGAACAAGGACGGGACCGCGTGCTTCGCGAGCATGCATGCCAAGGTGCGGGAGACGGTCAACAAGAGCCACAACTGGCTCAAGAAGTTCGTCTTCGTAAAGGGCGACTTCGGCAACATTCCGTTCTCGCCGGTGCAACTCGGCGAGGCGAGCTATCGGCCCCCTAGCCTGGGGGACCATGAGGCGAAACTATATGAGTTCTTCGCCGGGAAGAACTTCGAGGTCGCCTTCCTCCGTCGGAATCTGGATGACCTCGTCCCTGTCCCGCCCGGTGAAGGTAAGCGGCTCGCTCGCCTCTGCTTGAATCATACCTCGGATTTTTCAAACTCTTGTTTCTGCAGGCGAGCGCGACGTCCCTCTCCGCCCGCCTTACGAGAGTGCGCGGTCTGCTTTGAGCGAGCTTGGTCGTGCCGAAGCGGCAGCCTTAGCTCACCGCGAGCTCTCGGCTCCCGCTGGCCAGAAGCGATCCGGAGGTGAACTGACTCAGGGCCCTCCCCTTTCTAAGAAGCCGAATAAAGCGGGCGGTCAGGCACTCTCAGTCGGCGACAAGGGCAAGGCCCCCGCGGATCGACCATCCTCTGCTCCCGCCCCTGCGGCTCCCTCGACCGCCGATCCCGCCAGCGGGGCGGCAGGGTCATCGCAGCCGCTCGCGGAGACTCGGCCCGCCGAGAAGCCGGTTCCCCGAGGGCATCCCAACTTTGGCTACGGCGAGGGGCCCACGGACAGATCCGGTGCCCCGTTGCTTCAGTGGGATAAGGAGGCCAACCGCGTCTCGGTGTCCTCGCTGCTGCCCAGTTGGGCGGAGCAGGATACCGCCTCCAGGGACGCCTTCAATCTCTCATTCGGCGTGTACGGGCGGGAGGATGCCTCTACCTACGGCGAGGAGGCCACGCGGGTGCTCATTTGTGAGAGCGCGCGGGCGCAATTTCAAAGCCTCGCCTTGGCCCACATGGTCGGCCGGCGATGCCTCCGGCTGGACAGGGATGTCCCCTCGCTCAACAAGTTGATCGACGAGAAGGAGGAGGCCCGCAAGCTCGCCCAGGAGGAGGCGGACGACCTGCGAAAGCGGCTGGCGCCGCCCTCGCGCAATATCAGGGGGGCGCGGTAAGCCATCTGACTCGCTCCCGCCTCTGTCCCGTAACTCGTTCTGACAAATTTCTTTGCAGGATGCGGCGACCGCCAGCCGACTTGGTACCGAGATCGCCACCCTCCAGCTGGAGAACCAGACCCTGCAGGCGCGGGTGGGTGCGCTCGAGGCTGCTGCCGCCGTCCCGCCGGCATCTTCGAGCGGCTGTCAACTCGTTCATCACAGCGAGTACGACCTGGCGGTTCTGATGCAACAGAACGGGGCCGACGCGGTGACGTACCTCTTCAAGACGCTGCAGCAGGCCAGGCTCCTCAAGGACGAGTGTTCTGGCTTGCGGGTGACCGACGTGGTACCGGAGCTGTTCCTCCCAGTACCCAAGTCAGGCGAGTACCACCGCATCTGAAGGGCCCGCTGCCTTGAGGCTTTTATCTTTCCCCCCCTTCTTTGGACGTGTATTTTGTTTATTTTTGTGTGACTGCTCCGCGGGCCGCAGTTACAATTTTATAAGAATATATTCACTGCATTTACTTCCTCGATTGTCAATTATTTCCCGCCTCGCAATCGCTACCGTGCGTTGTTTGTTGATTCTCTGATTTTTCGTTGCTGCGAGCGAGCGAGTGAGGCCGCCCGCCCGTTTGAGGTTCGGGACGTAGATCTAGGTTCGAGACACTAAAGCTGGCGCGACGCGAGTGGCGAGTCGCACCTTCCGCGACGCGAGTGGACTGGGCCCGTCTTCTGTGCGTAACGACTTCGTGTGGGTCGGCCTCTCGGGGGGGGTCTTGGCGCTTCCGAGCCTTTGCCTCTAATTCGCCCTGTGACCCGCCGGGTGGTAGGTTGGGGCCGGCGTTGCGGCCTCATAGGGTCATCCTGACCGGCCCGCTCACCCGACTTCTGGAGACGTGAGAGTCTAATCCCTCCACTCACACGCCATGCTTAGGGCTCGCCCCTTTATGCCCCGGGGCCGGCCTTCTTGGCTCGTCGTCTTGCCTGAGCATTTTGGCCGGTCCGCTTCGTTCAATTTCTTGCGCCGCGAGAGCCCAACCCCTTCCCTCGCGCGTTGCGCTTAAGGCTCGTCCCTTTATGCGCCGGGACCAACCTTCTTGGCTCGCCGACTCGCCCGGGAATTCCTTGGGGATGGTATCCAATCCCTGGTTGCTCGGCGAGAAGTCAACGGCCCGATCCTGCCTAGGGTCTGGGGTAGACCCCTCCGAGTGACCTCCAGCCCTGCCAGCTTGGTGGGAGCCTGGCAGCGGGATCTGCTCGGGGTCTGAGGCGGACTCCTCCGAGTGATGTCCAGCCCTGCCCGCTTGGTGAGAGCCTGGCAGCGGGATCTGCTCGGGGTCTGAGGCAGACTCCTCCGAGTGACATCCAGCCCTGCCAGCTTGGTGAGAGCCTGACAGCGGGATCTGCTCGGGGTCTGAGGCAGACTCCTCCGAGTGACATCCAGCCCTGCCAGCTTGGTGAGAGCCTGGCAGCGGGATCTGCTCGGGGCCTGAGGCAGACTCCTCCGAGTGACATCCAGCCCTGCCAGCTTGGTGAGAGCCTGGCAGCGGGATCTGCTCGGGGTCTGAGGCAGACTCCTCCGAGTGACATCCAGCCCTGCCAGCTTGGTGAGAGCCTGGCAGCGGGATCTGCTCGGGGTCTGAGGCAGACTCCTCCGAGTGACATCCAGCCCTGCCAGCTTGGTGAGAGCCTGGCAGCGGGATCTGCTCGGGGTCTGAGGCAGACTCCTCCGAGTGACATCCAGCCCTGCCAGCTTGGTGAGAGCCTGGCAGCGGGATCTGCTCGGGGTCTGAGGCAATGACATTCAACTCTTATCGGGGGGGAACAAGTTTATCGCAAGAAATTCCATTAGAGATTGAACACGGTTTACATAATTTCAGGGAAAAAAACGCTTCAAGTCGTCTCCACTCCAAGTGAGACTTAGGGTCTCGCCCTCCACATTCCGGAGGCGATACCCCCCCGACTTCAATGCCTCCTGCACGATGAATGGTCCCTCCCAATTGGGGTGGAGCTTTCCCACTGCGGCTGATCTCCCTGCCGCGTCCACCTTTCTCAAGACCAAGTCTCCTTCGGCAAACTGCTTGACTCTGGCGTGCTTGTCAAAATACTTGGTCATTCTTCTCTTTATCTCCTCCTGCCTCACGGCTGAGAGGTCCCGCAGTTCCTCGACCATGTCGAGAGAGAGCCGCAGCTCTTCTTCATTATTGGCTCTCCATTCCTCTTTGTGCTCTCCGACCCCGACTACCCGAGGTGTCCGGACTTCAAACTCCACCGGGAGTACTGCCTCGCACCCGTGGGAGAGTTTGAAAGGCGTCTCCCCTGTTGCTGTGTTGGGCGTGGTTCGGAGGGCCCAGAGAACCGAGGGGAGTTGCTCCACCCAGCTTCCTCTCAAGTTCTCCACCTTTTTCTTGAGGAGGTTCACGATAATCTTGTTTGCCGCTTCCACTTGCCCATTGCTTCGGGGGTGATGAACTGAGGCAAACCTGAGATCGATCCCGAGCTGCTCGCAGAAGCTGGTGAACTCGGCACTGGCAAATTGAGGGCCATTGTCTGTGACGATGGCCTGGGGCAACCCGTGGCGACAGATGATCTCCCCCCATACAAAGTTTCTGACGACCTGGGAGGTCACCTTGGCCAGCGCCTTAACTTCTAGCCACTTGGAGAAGTAATCAATCATCACGAGCAGGAACCTCCTCTGGCCGCTGGCTTGGGGAAAGGGCCCGACCAAGTCCATTCCCCAGATGGCGAATGGCCAGGGAGCGGTGATACTCCTGAGGCGCTGGGCTGGTTGTAGCTGGAGGGGAGCGAATAGCTGGCACTTATGACATTCTTTTGTGAATTTTGCCGCGTCGAGACCCAGAGTCGGCCAGAAGTATCCCTGCCTGACGATCCGGCCTTCTAGGGTTCGACTTCCGGAGTGACTCCCACACTCCCAGGAGTGGACCTCTTCTAAAATCTTCGGGACCTCCCTCTCGCCCACACAACGCGCCAGCATCCCTGAGAGAGTTTTCCGGTATAACTGGCCGTCTCGCATGAGGTAGTATGCCGATTTGTACTTGAGTCTCTTTCCGTCCATCCCCTTGGGATACTCCCCGATGGTCAGGAAAGTGACGAATGGGTCCATCCAGGAGGGGTGCTGTTCCACCTCCATCAGCTCCCCCTCCTCGATGGATGGGCGAAAGAGGTCTGTAATGGTACCCCCCGCCCGGGGTCCATGCTTTGCCAGCTGATCCACCTGCTCGTTATCCTCCCGAGGCACGTGCCGGATGGAGAAAGTCTGGAAGGTGCCGATGACTCCCTTTACCTTCGCCAAGTAACGCTGCAGGGTGGGTTCCCTTGCCTCGAATTCCCCGTTGATCTGGGAGGCCACCACCAGGGAGTCAGTGAGGACCTCCACATCATGCACCCCCAGTTCCCTGGCTAGGCGCAGACCCGCAATCACGGCTTCATACTCAGCCTGATTGTTGGTGATGGGAAAATGCACTACCACGGTTTGCTCGATCCTCGCCCCCTGGGGGCTTTCCAAGATGACTCCAGCCCCCAGGGAGTGTCTCCCCGACGCACCATCCGCCATGACCTTCCAGGGGACTGGGCGAGTGAGTTCCTCCTCCGCCACCTCGACCACATAGTCAGCCAGGAAATCGGCCATGGCCTGGGCCTTGATGGAGAGGCGAGGTACGAAGGAGATGTCGAACTCGCTCAGCTCCACCGACCACTTGGCCAACCTGCCGGAATGCTCCATCCCCTCGAAGATGTTGCGGAGGGGGTGGTCAGTCACCACTCGGATCGAGTGTGCCTGGAAATAGGGCCGGAGCCTCCGGGCCGAGATGATGAGAGCGAAGGCCAGCTTTTCTAGGATGGGGTACCGAAGCTCGGCCTTCCTCAAGACCCGACTTACATAGTAAACCGGGAGTTGTCTTTTCCCTTCTTCCCGAACTAAAACGGAGCTCAGGGCCTCGGCCCCAGCCCCTAAGTACATGAACAAGTCCTCCCCCTCCTTTGGCCCTTGGAGCAGGGGGCCTGAGTCAACTGCTTCTTTAGGGCCTGGAATGCCTCCTCGCACTCTGAGGTCCACTCAAATTTCTGGCCTCCTCTCAAGCTTTTAAAGAACGGAGAGCACTTCTCCCCGGCTCGGGAGAGGAACCTGCTTAGTCCTGCCAGCCTCCCAGTCAATCGCTGCACTTCCTTCGCATTCCGCGGAGACTCCAACTCTAGGATTGCCCTCACCTTGTCGGGGTTGGGCTCTACGCCGGCAGGGGTGAGGAGATGCCCCAGGAATTTTCCTCTGCCTGACCCGAAGGTGCATTTGAGGGGGTTCAGCCTCATCTTGCACCCGCGGAGAGTGGCAAAGGTCTCTTCTAGGTCCCGAAGGTGGGAGTCGAGGTCCGGACTCTTGACCATGAGATCATCTACATATACTTCCAGGTTCCTTCCCTTTTGCCCTTGAAAGACCCTGTCCATCATTCTCTGGTAGGTCGCCCCTGCATTTTTCAGCCCGAAGGGCATCATTTTATAACAATAGCACCCATCTCCTGTGATGAATGATACGTCTTTGACGTCGGCAGGGTGCATCCTGATTTGGTGATAACCTGAAAAGGCATCCAGAAAACTCATCAAAGGGAAACCGACGGCTGAGTCAACCAGCGCGTCGATCCGAGGCAAGGGGTAACAATCTTTAGGACATGCTTTATTAAGAAGGGAAAAATCGATACACATCCTCCACCGGCCGTCTCCTTTTTTAACCATTACAACATTGGAGACCCAGCCGGGGTATTGGATTTCGGATACAAAGCCGGCCTTGAGGAGCTTTGCTACCTCCTCCCTGATGGGCTCGGCGAGCTTGTCCGCAACGGGCCTCTTCTTTTGTCGGACGGGGGGAGCCTTCGGGTCTAGGTTGAGGCGGTGGCAGGCGATGTTGGAATCGATCCCGGGCATATCCGCGGCACTCCATGCGAAGATGTCCACGTTCTTCTGGACGCACTCCAGCATCCTGCCTCGAGCTTCCGGGGTCAATCCTCCGCTGATGCGGATCTTCTCCACCCTGCCTCCGGTGGTTAGAACCTCCATCTCCGCCACCTCCTCCGCCGCCTCCAGACGAGACTGCGCCTCCCACTCCTCAATCTCCCCCTCATCGAAGGTGAGGACCGCCTCCTCAGCTTCTACCACGGCCATCGCCTCGGCCGGCTTTTGAATCTCCTCCGCGACCTTCTCCTGGGCGCGGCTCTCCTCCACCTCCATCTCGTCCCCGCCGGCTTCCGGCTCCACCTCCTTCAGCCTCCGCCCCATCTCCTCGGCTCCCTCCAGCCAAGAGATGGAGTTCACCGCCGTGACATAGCACTCTCTCGCTTCTTTGGGATCTCCGCGGACCCGGACCTGGACCCCCTCGACGTTAAATTTTAGGCATTGGTGGAAGGACGAGGGGACGCAGCGGAAGGCGCTGATGAGAGGCCTCCCGAAGATGGCGCTGTAGCTGCTGGGGGCGTCCACGATGACGAACTTGCAGTTGCGGGACTGTCCCCCCAGGACGACATGGAGTCCCACTCCTCCCTCAACCTCCTTCCTCTCCCCTGAGAAGCCAAACAGAGGTCCGTCCGAGGCCAACACCCTTCGGGCCTCCACCTTCATTGCGTCGAACGCCTTCTTGAAGATGACGTTGACCGAGCTCCCGTTGTCGACGAGGATCCGGGGGACGGTGAAGTTCTCGATGGCTGTCTGGATGACCAGCGCATCGCAGAAGGGGTCCTCGTGGCCCGGCATATCCTCCTTGGAAAAAGTGATTTTCTCATCCGGGGGCGGGGACTGGGACGTGGAGCCAACGCTCCTGCGGTACATGGTGTGGAGGCTCGACTTGCGGGAAGCCTCGACCCCAGCCCCCCCGTGGATCGCTCCGATCCTCCCTCGGGAGCCCACATCTACCCGGTCTTCGCACCGACCCTCCTCCGCCCGAGGCCGGATCTCCTCAATCCGCACTTCCGGGCGCTGTTGTGGTTGTTGCTGCTCCCGGTTGCCTCTCATTTCGAGGAACTCTGGGCACGTGGCCGTGGCGTGCCCCTCCTCTTGATGGAAGTCGCAGTAAGGCAACTCCACCCTCACCTCCCTTCTCCTTCTCCGTATCGCTCTTCTCCTCTCCCCCAGCGCTATGGCCATAGCCTGCTCCTGGTCGGGAAGGGCCGGCCTCTGGCCCTGCATCCCGCCCGGAGGGTAAAACTGGCCCTGTCCTCCTTGACGGTAGTCCCCTCCACGGAACCCTCTCCTTGCCCCGGGCTCCTGCCACTCGGGTCTCCACCCCAGCCGGAAGTTCGGCTCATGTCGCCCCTGCCTGGGCTGCTGCTGATGCTGCTGCGGCGGCGGCTGTTCCCTCTGCCGGGGCTCAGCCCTTCTCTCTTCCTGCCCTTGGCCACCCCTTGGCCTCTCTTCCTCCACGGCCCACCTGGCCAACCTTCGGGCAAACTCCGGATGCGCCGCCTCCATATCGGCCTCCCTAGCTGCCCTCTCCAGGAGCGCCTCAAAAGATACTGGGGGGGACCTCTTGAGTTCCATTGCAAAGAACCCGGATTGGAGACCCAGGGTGAAGGCCACCATCATGGTGTGCCCCGGCATCTCCTGCACTTGGGACAACTCCTCTTGGAATCTATCCAGGTAACTCCCCAGGGTCTCTCCCACACCCTCTGCTTGACACGGAACAAGGACTCCACCTCCTTCTTCCTCTTCTTGGAAGTGGTGAATCTCAACATGAACCCCCGACGCAGGTCCTCGAAGCAGTAGATGGACCCGGTCGGGAGCTGGTGGAACCATTCTCTCGCCTTCTCTCGGAGGGTGATGGCGAAGAGTCGGCACTTGAAGCCGTCGGACATCTGTCGAATAGAGACCATGTCCTCAAACCACTGGATGTGGTGGACGGGGTCTCCCTTCCCGGAGTAGTAGGTCATCTCCGGCTCACGAAACCCCTCTGGAACTGGGGCGGAGGAGACGAACTCGCTGAAGGGGCTTCCTCCCTCAACGGGGCGAGGGGGAAACTCTCTCCCCGCCGTCTCGCCAAAATGGTATTCTGCGGCCGAGCCGGGGAACAGAACTCGCCCCTGGAACTTGCGCTCGCCTCTCTCGGCGGGTTCCTTCCCAGGTCGCCTGAGCGGCGCGTCGTCGCCGAGTGCGGGAGCGGCGACTACTGGAACTACCGGTGTCGCGCTCTCCGCTCGCATGCCGAGGGCGGTCCTAACGAGCCCGAGGATCTCCTCCCTAAGTTCCGCCGACACGCTCGCCGCTGGGGGTGGGGGAGGGGGTGGCGAGCTGCCCCTGCCTGATCCTTGTCCTTCCTCTCCAGTCATCGAGCCTGCTGAAGGTTTTCCTTGCTGACCACTTCCACGCTCACCGCACCAAAATGTTGAAACCGGAGACCGGCCTCTGTGGAGTTCGACCCTTGGGGAAGGGGTGATCTCGCACTTACTTCGCTCCTGCAAGAGAAACAACAAGGGAGAGAAAAACAAGGGACAGGACCAAGGGCCCGGCTCGGAGGTCCCACCACACACCCGAAAGATCTTAGAGCGCTTCCCCTCCTTAACCAGTTGCCGGGCTAAGGTACCTCAGAAAGCGCTATAAGACTTGAGAAACCCAAGCGTGCCTTCTGAAGTACCCCTTGGGTCCTATTTATAGATAACCTTGGACGGTCTGCGAATAACCCGCCTCTGGTGGTCTGAATTTACTAAAGAGCCCCTCGGATTGGCCTGCCAACAGCCAAACCCCGCTGTTCTGGCTGGTTATACGCACCTCTCGTCGGGTCACCCCCTGTCATCTGGAGGGAGGTGGACTGCAGCCGATCCGCCTGAGAGAGGCGGCTGGGGCCCGGCCCGCCTAGGAGAGGCGAGCGGGGTTGGCCCGCCTGAGAGAGGCGGCTGGGGCCCGGCCCGCCTAGGAGAGGCGGCTGGGGCCCGGCCCGCCTAGGAGAGGCGGCTGGGGCTGGCCCGCTTGAGAGAGGCGGCTGGGGCCCGGCCCGCCTAGGAGAGGCGGCTGGGGCCCGGCCCGCCTAGGAGAGGCGGCTGGGGCTGGCCCGCTTGAGAGAGGCGGCTGGGGCCCGGCCCGCCTAGGAGAGGCGGCTGGGGCTGGCCCGCTTGAGAGAGGCGGCTGGGGCCCGGCCCGCCTAGGAGAGGCTGCTGGGACCCAGCCCGCCTGCTTGCTTGGGCCCCTTCGGCGGACACGGGGTTGTACAATATTGTTTTATATAATAAAGATATATAGAGAGAGAGGTATAATATTAAAAAAAATTAATTATTTTACCTTAAGCGCAGACGCGCGGGAAACAAAAATAGAAGCTTAAGATGGATTTGAATCGAAAAGTGACCAACATGAAAGTTGTAGATATCGTCGAGACGAACAAAATTCATGTTAACCATTTTTTTATTTGATGTCATTTTGACCCTCAAAACGGCACATGAAAGTTCGCAAAATGAGCTGGATGAAACGAATTTCTTGAGAAATCAACCGGATCAGTTGCCTTTTATTTCGGGATAAAATGACGATATGAGTGCTAAACTCACCCCGATTCGAACAAAATTTGCGCCGTAGGCGAATGTCGGCGCTACGAATCTAACGGCGAAGACAAAATTAAAATCCTACGTACCGTTCTCGAGATATTAATTTATAAAGTTTACGACAAACGTAAATAATACAAAACTACAAACGCGCGCCGAGACTCCAAAAATTTTCGGATCGCGATGAAACTTGACGAGCAAATTCAAAATTAAATACTTAATTTTCCAACGTGACAAAATTTCAGTTTTCGACAAAAATCCCAAAATCTGGTCAATCGGACCTAACAGACGCAAAATCGCACTAACGGCGTCGCGCCGTCAACTTGACGTTAAAAGTAACGCCCTGACGTCATAAATACGTAATTACTGAATTAAATAATTATCGAAAAATCGGGAGCGTTACAGCGTGCAGCTCAGCTAGTGATGGGGTTGCGGTTGAAGGCACCTTATTAAGGAGGTCGTGGGTTCGAGACCCGCCTCAACAACGCACTGTGCCGAGAAACAGGTCGGAGATGCGTTGAGTAGCTCAGTTGGTGATGGGGTTGTGGTTGAAGACACCTTATAAAGGAGGTCGTGAGTTCGAGCCCCGCCTCAACAACGCACTGTGCCGAGAAACAGGCCGAAGAGGCATTGAGGTGTATGAGCTGCAGCCCTGTAGAGACGCTTGGCCAATAACCGGGTCGTTACAGGAGCTGAGCTCGACCGTCAATGCATGAGCTTGGACTTACAATAACGCTTTTAAGACCCGACACACCGTCTCATCACCCGCTCTGATTTTTTTAGGAAAATTAAGTCGGAGGCAAGTTTCCCAGACCGATTGTAGAGATTGACTTCACAGCTTCTAACTGAATTGAGATGATTCGAACAAAGAAGACAACTCACATCCACCAATGTTTCAGGGGGAGAGGACTTTTATTAAAAAGGTATAAATAACTTTACAGATAATCAGTCATTACATGTTACCGCTAGGTATAGAGTCTTTTCAGGTTGTCCCAGCTCCAGGTGCTTCCCAACATCTCTACTTCTTGATTTTAAGTGATAGCCTCCATTGGCTAGAGCCTCTTGGACGATGAAGGTCCCTCATAGCTAGGATTTAGCTTGCCAACGACAGCTGCCCTTCCTACCATGTCTACCTCCTTCATGACGAGGTCTCCTGCAAGGAATTGCTTGAGGCAAATATTTTTGTCGAAGTGCTTTACCACTCGCCTCTTGACCTCTTCTTTGCGGACGGAGGTTAGGTTTCGAAGCTCCTCGATGTAGTCCAGAGAAAGCCTTTGAGCATCTTCATTTTCCAGGCGTCATTCATCACAACCTTCTCCTGCCGCCACAACTCTTGAGCTCCGAACCCCGAATTCCACTGGGATGAGAGCCTCAGACCCGTGGGACAACTTGAAAGGTGTTTTCCCCGTGGACGAGTTAGGAGTTGTTCTCAGAGCCCAAAGGATCGAGGAGAGTTGCTCCACCCAATTCCCCTTCATAGGTGAAGGGTGGTTTTTAGTAGTGCCACATCGGAGGCGGTTGCGGAGAATATCACTGCTATTTTGGGGGTGGATCGGTGTGCACGACATGAGCTTTATTTGGGGGTCCCGACTGCGATTGGTCGCTCTCGCCATAAGTGTTTTACATATATCTTGGATCGGGCGTGGAAACGGATTCAGGGGTGGAAGGTTCGACTCCTCTCTCAGGCAAGACTGAAGATTCTTATTAAGGTGGTGCTGACGACCATTCCTACCTTTGTTATGAGTTGCTTTCGATTCCTACGCAACCTCGTGGTGAATATGGAGTAATTGGTTTCTTCTTTTTGGTGGGATGGCGGGGGACACCGTGGGCTCCAATGGAAGTCTTGGCGGTCTTTATGTGAGTCGAAATCTGCGGGTGACATGGGCTTTAGTTGTTTGGAAGCTTTTAATTCGACCCTTTTGGCTAAACAGGTGTGGCAACTCATCACCTGACTGTATCCTTTGGTGGCTCAGCTTTTCGGGCTCGTTACTACCCACATGAGGATTATTTAGACCACTCTGGGGGGCAGTCCATCCTACTATTGGCGTCGCTTTCTCGGCGTTCGAGCTCTGATTGTGCAGGGATCTTGATGGTTTATTGGTTCAGGAGCGCGTATTGACATTTGGCATAACCATTGGCTTCTTCGGCCCACCTCTTTCATGGCCCAGACACCATGACCGCATGGCGGGGGTCCGCGATTGATTTTGTGAGTTGTTCCGGCCTGGTTATCGGTAATGGATGATGGTGATACATGACATTTTTAATGTTAATGATGCCACAACCATCATTTCTATTCCTTTGGGGCGAGGTGTGGAACCCGATTCTTGGGTTTGGGGTTACTCTCACAATGGCGAGTGCTTATCGGTTGGCCTTCACACGTTATTCACGGAGGGGGGGGGGGGGGGGTCTTCGCCATCATTCTTGTCTCCGTCTTGGCGGTTCATATGGAAGTCACACGTTCAGCATAAGGTTCACAATTTCCTATGGTGGCTTACTCATAGTATTCTTCCTTCTGCTGCTACTCTTCTTCGACGACACTATTTGCAGTTTTCCAGATGAGGATTTTCTGCATGCTTTTGGTCGATGTCCTTTGGTGGCTCTGCTTTGGCCTTCCTTGATGCCCTTAATTTTTCTTTTGATATGTCGGTGGACTCAGGATTGGATTGGTTCCGGGCGATGCATGGGTCTTTATCATCGAAGGAGTTTGCTTGCTTTGCTATGGCCTGTTGGGCACTTTGCTGGCATCGCAATCTGATGTTATGAGAAGCCACCCTTCAACCGTTTGAGGAGACAGTTGTTTTTATTCGCTCGATGGTGGTCCTGACTTTGACAGGAATTGGGGTATCATCATTGCCTCCCTTAATACCTGGTTGACTCCCTCCCATGGAACTATTAAAATCAACTTTGACAGGGCTGTTCGGACGGGTCCATCCATGATTGGTTTTGGGGATATTGCTCGCGACTCTTATGGGAGTTGCCTGGATTGGCGGTCGGCAGTTTGACATCATATGGATAACCCTTTGGTGGTTGAGGCACTTGAAGCCCGGTTGGCGATGGAATTGGCGGTGGCAAATGGCTGACCGTCCGTGGTGGTGGAGGGGGATTGTGCCACGTTAATTCATCATTTGGCAACATCGTCCGTACCTCTGTCGTTGGACCGGCCTATCATTCTTGATGCTCTCGCCTTGGCTCGGATGATTCCTACCCTTGAGTTTGTTTTTGCACGACACTCTTGTAATTGTGTAGCTCATGCGCATGGGTCGGCGTCTTTCGCTGGACTCCGCTCATTACCTCAGTCTATACTGGATTTAGGCTCCGCTTGGGGGGATTATTTTCACCGGTCAAGCGATTACATAATTTATGGCCCGCATGAACCAGATCATAATTTATGGTCCGGTTCATGCCATCGTAACCGTTTGACCGGTGAAAATAAAGCTTCGTTAGGGGGGGGGGCTTATTTTCACCGGTCAAGCGGTTACGACCGCATGAATCAGACAGTCGTAACCGCTTGACCGGTGAAAATTAGTTCTGCCAAATGGAGCCTAAGACTCTGTTTGAGGGGACTTATTTTCAGCGGTCAAGCGGTCACGACCGCATGTCCCCGACCTTAATCCCCAAACGAAGCCTTTATCTCTTGGATCATCCTAATGAATGAATTCACCTTCTCGTTTTCAAAAAAGTCCGCAACTTATTTCAGACAACCAATAATAGAGTGGTGTTATGGACACACCTACTTTGGCTATGGACAGCCAACGGTTATGTACAACCCAAAATGGCTATGTACAACAAAAACATACTATGTACACACCAAATTTTATTTTCAAACCAAACATTAATTGAGTCATTTAGCATCCAAATTTTTTTGTAAATAGTAGAAAAATAAATAAATACATTAAACAGTCATTTACACCAAAAGTTAGAGTCCAAAATGAAATCAATAATCTGTTTTTAACATCCTCCTTAGCAAATTTCTTTAAGACCTGACACCCTGCAGAAAAAACAGTCCATAAATATTACATTTCATGCAAAATTAGTAAAAGAAGTAAAAAATACAAGTTTTACCGATATGTAGTTCAAATATGTTAAACTGACGGACTTCCAAAAATAGCAAAATAAGTCCAATAATCTGCACAAAAAACATTAATAAAAAATTAGTAATGACACTATTGCTAGTGAGATGATATACAAAGTTGAATATGAGCTCCGAAGAATTAGCTCACAAATGATTTCATTAATTTCATGAATTCTGGTAATGAGGACTCATTATCAGAGAGGAAAAAAGGCTTGACCTATTAAGAGAAGTAAAAAGAGTTATCCTAAATCTATAACAGCCCTCAAGCCGCAGAAAGCTGAACAGAGGCTTAAATGGAGAAGATCGGGGTTGGGAAAGAAACTCATAATCCAAATTGCACAAACTCATAATCCAAATTGTATGCTATTAGAAATACTACTTATAACCTGTATGGAGAAGATCGGAGTTGGGGAAGATGGTGGCAGTTCCGACCGGCCGGAAAGTTTCAGAGCTCGGGGAAGATGGCGGCAGATGACGATCGGGGCGTGGGGAAGACGGCGGCAGTTGGCGACCGACCACTAGAGGAAAGAAGACGGTGGCAGTTGGCGACCGGGGCGCGAGGAAGACGGCGGCGACGGCGTTCGGGACCGAGGAAGACGGCGGCGACGGCGTTCGGGACCGAGGAAGACGCGGGCAAACAACGAATCGGGATGGGCGGTACTTAGGGTTAGGAGACGGATTGCAGAAGTCAGTTTTTTAGAGTTTTTAATAGACTTAAATGGGCTGTCCATAGCCCATTTAAGTGTGTCCATAATACCACTCTAATAATACCTGATCTGATCTGTGTCTGCTAGTTTTGCTGCAATGTGGGAGAGAGGGACGATGCTACCGGCGGGCAGCCGCGTCGGCGCTGGCTCTCGGCGGAAACCTAGGTTTCGAAGGTGATGCGGGCGATGGTCTACTGGTGATGTAAACCCGCAAATTTCACGTCGGCCATCTTCTCGCGCAAGAGGATCGAAGCCCTAAATTAATTAAGCACAGGTACCTTCCCTCATTATAAACCTCATGTTCGCCGATCTCCTTTCTCGTGATTTCATGCATTGTGATGTTGAAACTATGATTCTTTCTGAATAATGTATCAGTTTTCAGCTACGATTGAATAGAAATTGGGGGAATTGGATTTCGCATCATGCATAATTTTGCAGATGCAGTTTAATTTCCTTCTTGTCTGCGGAACATTTGAAAAAAGAATAAAAACTCCGGTGCCGCCGAACATGCTCCCGCTTTGGTGGCTTGCAGCGGCCCGAAACCGACGGTGGTCAGCGCGCCCGCCCCAAATTGGTCCGGCCACCGGTGACTATTGAAATGCGCCCCCAACGCCCCCCTGCAACGTTGCCAAACATGTCCTTAACTAAACAAAGCACGAGGGTTTCTAACTCTATTTTCCAATTGTTCAATGGAATTTGTATGTTACTCTTAGGTTACAAAATCCTTTCTTACAAGTCATTGAACTTTATCTCAGGTTGTCCAGTCTGCATTTCTGTTAATGTTAGTTACTCTCATGTTACTAAACTTTGATACTTTGAATAATGAACCTCGGCCTCAGATGACTATGGCTCCCCGTTTGGCACGGTGGTGGGTATTAAATTACCATGCGTTTATGACCGCACCACCGTGCCAAACGGAGCCTATACCTCATCACTTTCAACTATATTTTTTCAGGCCGCATCTTCTCATCAGGCAAGGTATTTTCACTACAAGCCATATCATCTTCACCAATTACGCCTCCAAACTCAAGCTGTCATACTCTGCACATTCAAGTAGAATTGCAAATAAGAAAACAAATATAGGAAGAATGCCGACAAGTCATGGGATGCTTTGACACAAATATTTCTATGCAATATCCACAAAAAATAGGGAATTGATTCACGATTCAAGAATGAAAACATACAACTATGAAATGGACTCGCAATAGCTACAAGACTTCAGGATAGAAGACTTTGAGGTTGTAAAATGGGAGATTGGTGGTCAGGGAAGTGGAGTTGGACAGAATTTGGTCTTTTGGAGAGGAGCCTGAGGGTTGGACTAGACTGTCCAAGCGCTGAAATAAGGTCTCAGTGGGCTGGAGAGTAGTGACAGTGCAGGAAGGGGGTTGGTTGGGTGGTGTTTGCGGTGACCGATAGGGGTTGGCAGGAGGCGGGTAGTGTTGAAATCGGAAATCGGTCTCTGTGCAGTTCGGGATCCCAAAAAGGAGGTGACCTCACACTTACTTCTCTTGAGTTAGTACGCCAGACTAAAGATTCAGGAACCTATGAGCAGAACCGGGTTCTCAGCCAGGAGACTCACCACACACCCAGAAGATCAAAGAGCTCTTTCTCTCCTAAGCCAATGCTGAGTTTGGGCACCTTGGAGAACACTCTTGGTTCGTTGGGAAGAGCCTGAGAAAGAAGGAAACAAGAGGATCTGTCAATCTGTCTCTCCAAAGGTGCCCCTTCGGTTCTATTTATAGATTTCCAACCTTGGTCTGCCAACAACGTTACTCCGCTGTTCAGAATTACTATACGCAGCCCAATTGGGTCTGCCAATAGCGTAGCTCTGCTGTTCTGGAAGGCTATTTGCAGTCCTTCAAGGGCATCCAGGTAATTCTGCCTTTGGACCCTTCTGGGCGAGTGGTCCATGAAGGCACCACCCGCCTAAAGGGGGCGAGTGGCGAGTTCTGGGATAACCAGACACTCGCATCCACAACTCTTCTAAAGGCGGATGCGAGAGCCTTCCCGCCTGCCACTCGCTTATATTGGCGAGAGCCCTTCCGCCTTCTATGGGTGGGAGCCCTTTGCTCCTTCTGGGCGAGCGCGGCTCTGCATGCCCCACTCGCCTACTTGGACACTCATGGACCTGAATGTCCTAGAAAGTCCTGAACTTGCCGGAGGGGCCACTCAGCGAATACGAGGTTGTACAGGTAGGGGTTGGAATCTAGGAAGAGGATTACGGATTACTGGAGAAAGGTTCCGGAACTGAAAGCGATTTCTCGGGCTTTTCCAGGCTTGAACATGGGAGGGGTGGGGAGATCAGCAGGTGCTGGGATGTTATGAAGGCAGGGAGTGTGTTAAGGACTCAGTCGTTGCACATCGGTAGCTTGCCAGAGAGATGGACGTAGGTGGAGATGATCGCGAGAGATACACTCCGATGCCGGAACCACAATTGCCTAAGCAGGATGTGCCCGAGAAAGAGAGAGAGGAGAGAGAGAGAGCTATCACAACCTCATTACGGGAGAAAAGGAATAAACTTAATACTTGCTTGCTTCATTCGACCATCATCACGAAGCCACTGTTCCGTACGTTTGGTAGGTGGAGCATAAATAATATAATGAAATAAACCCTTTGGTTTGAAAGACACATCGTACTGAGTGCTCCCATTCCGCAAAATTCTTCTTCCCATTGAATGATATAATTGTAACCCAAAGTTCATCCCGCACATCAGCTAGGGCAAGAGAAGAGTTGCAGGTGTGTGCAACCCTGTATTTGTCGAGTGAGCTCAGTCGGCCTGAAGCGAGGGGACTGCGTTTAGTAAAACCAAAGAGCAAGATTTCGCTATCCGCAGACCTTCCCCAGAAAACTATAAATAGACACTCAAGTGCACATTTGGAGGAAGACCTCTTCTTGGTTTCTCCCCCATTTAGCTAGCTTTGGTAGGCAAGAGCTTCAGCTCACTATTCACTGTGGTTTCCGGGTGGGTAGTCGGGACTTGGGAGCTCTCAAGGCCCTCTGAAGGTGCTCGGTCCTGCATTAGATTGGGAGGGGAAGCGATCTAAGATATTCCAGGTGTGCGGCGGGACCTCCTCGCTGCGGTTCGGGGTCTGTTTGAGGTTCTGGTGGGAAAGTCTCCAAACTCTAAGTCCCCAGTCCAGTGTATCGCTTTGGGAAAAGTAAAAGCAAGCTACAACTTCGGTCCGTACTTCTCGTTGAACCGTAGTTTCCGGATTCAACAGCAGGGGTGCCCATGCCATGCCAATGACAGGGCAACTGCCGGGATTAGAAGAGTAACCACACACGGTAAAGGAGTTGCGTTGCACGGGTCAGAGAGGAATCTGGGTGGTTGCAATAAGGAGGCCACACGAACTGGTCACAACGGGGAGTCTGGGCAGTTGGCAGTAGGGAAGCTGCGTGAATTGGTCACAGAGGAGGAACTTACGAGCACTACAAGGAGTCTGTGCGGCTGCGGAGATGGCCTAAAAAAGGGAGGTTGGGGCGGCCACAAAAAATTTCTTCCAGGAGAAGCGGAGAGGTCCTGGTGACCTTGCAGGTAAGAGGGGACGGCGGTCTTTGCGGCTCATACAGGAATGAGTCCTCACAATGTGGTGCTCGCAAGGAGTAAACGTGTGCGTATTTTTTTAGCGGTTGGCAGAACGACGGTGCATCCCAGCAAGCGGCATATGAGGCTTATAAAATCAAGGAAGGTTCAAGCAGGAGGCACGGAAGGAGCAGAGCCAATCCAAGCGGGTTCTGTTAGAGAGTCCGCACGGGGGGGGGGGGGGAGTCTAGGCGGGTTCTGTTATGGAGTCCGTCTGAAGTGAAAGAAGCATGAGAGCACTCAATCGCGTAGATGCCAAGAGATTGTTGTCTCTGATGCCATGTAGAGAAATATGGAATACATGTAAATAAAAGACAAAATTTTTAATATCTTATTATTTTCCTCGTCGCATCATAAAACAACTACATGTTTTTGAAAATATATATATTTAAGGAGTGAAGCTACAACTCCATCTTGAGATGTGGTACTAAACTTTATACACCAATGGTCTCTCCAGTGAGCCATTGTATGAGCTTTTATACAAATTATTTCAATAATCCTTTTATCGATACCTCACAGAAGACGAGGAGGGGGAGGGTGTATTGGGGAAATACAAATTGCTTCTAATATGATATTTGTAACAATTGCATGCATAGATACAAGGAAATAAATACAATAAGTATAGTTATTAAGTGTCCATTTGGCACGGTTGTGATGATCGTGAACCCAGTGGTTACGAACCGTCGTTTGTGAATGCCCAACCCCACCTAAGGAACTTCATCCATTTTATGTTCAAAATTGGTTTTTTTTTCTTGGTGGCGGTCATAATCGTTGTCATGTCAAGCACATTTCATCATGATGATGTTTTCTTCCAAACTCACCTGATCAAAACGTTGTGCCAAACAGATGACGATTCGTAGGCATCACTTTCATGACCGCCACCGTGTTGTGGCCCTTCCCCCTGGATCAGGTGGTCGGAGGAGGAGCTATGGTTGTCGGGTCGAGCGTCGGTGTTGAGCGGGCGCGGGAGACTCGCGATAGAGGGAGAGCAGCGGCTGGCGATGTGCAGTTAGGGCATACACGAGATTTTTCTTCCGTGACTTAGAGAGAGAGAGAGAGGAGAGGGAAATATGAGAGAGAGAGAGTTTTTACTTTTAATTCTTCCTCCTCTAAAAAGTCTCACACATAACATATAAATAGGTTCCAATTTGTGCCCCCCATTTGGGCTTAGACAATGGGTCAAATACGCAGAAATAAAAGATGCAGAAATAAAAGACGCAGAAAGTAAAGATAAACGGCACGAGCACGCCACATAACATCACCGCCCCCGTTCGAAGATAGCTTGTCCTCAAGCTGGATCGAAAGGCATTGTGGCATCGATTCTACCTGTCGTGTCATCCAGGGGTGGGTCATCGACTTCCAGCCAAAATAGGCATTTGCATCTGTGTCCCGACGTATAAAGATCATCACAATTGTAGCATAGGCCCTTCTCGCGACGTTCGACCATCTCAGGGCGGGACAAACGGCGACGTACAGTAGACCGCGGTGGCGCATCTTGGAATGGAGTCGTGTCACGCAAGTTGGCAAGAGGGTAAGCTCCCGGAGAGTCCCGACGGCCCAAAGGCGGACAGTCTAAAAACAGGCGTTGTTCACAAGCCCTGGCGAGGCTCATGGCCGTGTTGAGGTCAGGTGGCAGGAGGAACTCCACATCCCAACGCAAACGCTCGTGAAGGCCCGCGGTGAAGAGAGGAACTTGCTGCTCTGGTAAGACGGATGACGTGCGCGACAGAAGAAGCTGGAAGTGCTCCAGATAGGCGTCAATGGGCCCGTCCTGTTTGAGGTTCACCAGATCGCCGAGTGGGTTCCCCTGGAGAGCCGGACCAAACCTCAGGGTGCAAGCCTTGGAGAATTCAGTCCACGAAATGCTTGGGTGTTCCCGCAGGAGTTTGGTGAACCACAGTTGTGCAGGGCCAAGAAGGTGGAAGGAGGCGATGCCGACGCGTTCTTCATCCGGCGTGCGTTGGTTGGCGAAGAAAATATCGCAACGGGTGAGCCACGAAAGGGGGTCCTCGCGGCCCTCGTAGATTGGAAAGTCCATGCGGATAGTGCGGCCGTAGGCGGAGTAGTCAGTGGCGAGAGGAATGGCGGAGTCCACGCGACTTGCCGACGGAAGATCGGCCATGTGCAATGGCGGAGGAGAAGGCATGCCCTGTAAGGCATCCAAATATGCATTGAGGGCATCCATTTTAACAGTTTGAGTCGCGAACATAGATTGGAAGAGTGTCATAAGGTCGGCGAGAGAGGGGGGAGCGTCCGCCATCGTGAATAGGGCTGGATGGATTGCCGGCGGCGGAGGAAGCAAGCCCGTGGAGGTGCTGAATCCCTGGGGTGAAGTTGCGAGGCTGGAGGGCCCGCGAGGGCTGGGTATCGCAGATCTTGCGCAGGGAGGTGCGGAACGGAGGCCGGTGGTCGAGTGGAAGCCGCAGTTGGCTGGACGCAGGCAGCAGGGGTGGTCGACGGGCTGGAAACGGCCGCCTGGAGCGCCGGCGCTGTTGAAGGAGGCGTGGAAGGAGGCTCTGATACCAAACTGTTGTGGCCCTTCCCCCTGGATCGGGTGGTAGGAGGAGGAGCTATGGTTGTCGGGTCGAGCGTCGGTGTCGAGCGGTCACGGGAGACTCGCAATAGAGGGGGAGCAGCGGCTGGCGATGTGCAGTTAGGGCATACACGAGATTTTTCTTCCGTGACTTAGAGAGAGAGAGAGGAGAGGGAAATATGAGAGAGAGAGAGTTTTTACTTTTAATTCTTCCTCCTCTAAAAAGTCTCACACAACATATAAATAGGTTCCAATTTGTGCCCTCCATTTGGGCTTAGACAATCGGTCAAATACGCAGAAATAAAAGATGCAGAAATAAAAGATGCAGAAATAAAAGACGCAGAAAGTAAAAATAAACGGTGCGAGCACGCCACATAACACACCACCTTGCCAAACGGACAGGTATCCAATTTCATATATAACGTGTTCAATAATCCCTCTCAGGCTGTTACTCACATATTATGCAATCTCCAACCAACTATCCCTCTCTTCCAATATGCGATTCCTTTTGTTTGGTCTCTCACAATCAAGTGGACAAGTGAGTGAGTGACCCTCCCAAGCCCCAACAATAGTTTTAAAGTACCATTGAAATTTTCAAACAAAGAGCTAATTTGTTATCGAATTGAACAAATTTAGAGATCAGTTAATCTGCTACCGATAATTTTGACATTTTGCCCATATTAATAGTGGCTGATCAACAATTTGTTTCTTTTGAGAAAACCAATACATTAGGAGATTCCGAACAGATCAAATCCAATACATGTGAGGGAATAAAAGTAGGTAAGGAGAATGCGACCGACGAAATCTCATGGGTAACCCGATTAGACGATCAGCAGGAAAAGACAAAATCAACCCGTGGAAGCATCGGGGAGGTTAAATAAGTTGGTGAATATGTGCAAAAATATTAATCACATGCTAATGAGGCAAGTAAATTACATACACAATCACCAGGGAGGTTAAATATAGACATCTAAGTTAACTTATACAAGCTTCCATGAATGTGGTACCAAGAAATATCTCAATAGCACTAGGTTAGAGTGTCCTTAGGTAATCAAAAACTAGGAGCACTTCACAACTATATCAAAATTGCCAACTTTACACACTAATAATCACCTGACAAACAATGATTGAGCACTAGCAAGGGAGTCAAAACTAGTTAAATATGTAGAGAAATACGCAAGAGAGAGAAAATCACCCAGAATTTTATTATATGTCTTAATACAGGAATACATACATTTATATAGAGAGAAAGAGAGGGAGAATCTCTTACATCTACAATGTGGGACTAAAAAGAATATACATTTGCTTCTATATGGGCTCCCCTAATGGGCTTTTTCATTACATCTTAACACTTCCTCGCAAGCTGGAGCGTACAAGTTGTAGACACCAAGCTTGGATAAGAACTGATGATATAATGTCTTAGAGAGAGATTTTGTGAATATATCAGCAATTTGTCCAGACGCAGAGATATGCTCTAACTCCAAGTTCTTCGATTGAACTTTTTCCCGAATGAAGTGACAGTCAAGCTCAATATGATTTGTTCGCTCATGGAATACGAGATTTTTGGCAATATGTATGGTTGCTTGATTGTCACAGAACAGGGTAGCCGGAGAGGAGAGTTTGAGGCCCAAATCACTGAGAAGACTCTCAAGCCATATGAGGTCAGATACAACCGCCGTCATAGCACGGTACTCGGCCTCAGCAGATGAGCGAGTAACAACCGACTATTTTTTGCTATGCCAGCTAATATGGTGTCCTCCAAGGTAGGTGCAAAAACTAGTCGTGGAACACCTATCATCAAGGGAACTTGCATAGTCAACATCAGAATACGCAACAAGAGACAGGGAGGAGAACAGTTTGTAAACAAGTCCTTGTCCTTGAGCAGTCTTCAAGTATCTGAGATTCCGCTCAACGGTTTGGAGATGAGATGTCCGAGGAGCATACATAAATCGGCTCACAACCCCAACAACAAATGAGATATCAAGCCGTGTAACCTTAAGATAGATTAGTTTCCCTACCAAGCTTCGATATTACTCTGGATTTGTAAGAACATGATCAGTTTCAGATCCATATGCAGACAGCTTGTGATTCACATTCATTGGAGTGTCTGCAGGTTTGCATCCTGAGTAGCCCGCATCTTACAGAAGATCAATGCAGTACTTCCGTTGGAATATGACAAGTTCATCAGGTCTTCTTGCAACCTCAAGCCCAAGGAAGTATCGAAGATTGCTCAGGTCTTTTGTCTGAAAAGTTGAGTTTAAATGTTGCTTGATGTTTCGGATCCCGGTGGTGTCGACGCCCGTTATTAGAATATCATCAACATACACAAGGAGAATTACAATGCTTATTGGTTGATGATGAGTGAAGAGAGAGAAATCAACAGAGCTCCGTGTGAGACCAACCTTGCGAACCACTTTATTGAATTTGTCAAACCAAGTACGAAGAGACTGTTTGAGACCATATATAGATTTCCGAAGATGACATACATGAGACTCCCCCGTGGTCTCAAACCCGGGTGGTTGGTGCATATAAACAGTCTCCTGGAGATCGCCATTGAGAAAGACATTTTTGATATCCAGCTGATGTAGGGGCCAATGACGATGCACACCAAGGGATATCAGGATTTAAACAGTATTAAACTTGGCGACCGGGGAGAAGGTTTCGTCGTAATCAAGGTCATGTTGTTGAGAGAAATCTCTGGCCATAAGGAGGGCTTTGAGACATTCAACAGTGCCATCTGGAGCATGTTTGACAGCAAAGACCCATTGCAGCTAATACAAGACTGACCGGGAGGGAGAGGAACTAGGTCCCTAGTCTTGTTAGTCCAGAGGGTTGTCATTTATTCGTCCATTGCTGCACGCCACCCCGAATGTTGCAGAGCTTCCTGCAAAGAATGAGGAATTAAAATGATGGAGAGAAAGAGGGCAAATTTGAGAAGAGGCAGAGATAAGTGATATAGTGAGACATAATTCGCCATTTGATGAGCCGTAGAGGGTGATGTCGGATTGTCAAGCCGCGGGATAGCATCGATAGAAGAGAGCTGCTGTAGGGCATTTGTCCGGGATGAACGACGAGTATAGACAAGGAGAAGTGGAGGAGGAGGTGGTGGAGCTAATGCTGCCACTGTGAGTGGAGGAGGAGCTGTATGGGGCAAAGTCGTGACGGGAACAGCCGGACGAGCAATAATGGAAGGTGGAGGCAGTGTGGAAGAGGTGGAGTAGAAGGGCGGACCCTCAAGAAAGGTGACATCAGTGGAGACGAGCACTTTTTTGTCCGTATGAGAGTAGCAGACATATCCTTTCTGAGTGTGGGAGTAGCTAACAAACATACATTTTGTGGCTCGAGGGGCAAGTTTGTCATTCGGTGATACAAGAAAGTGGATATAGCAGGTACAGCCAAGGAAACTGGGCGTGAGGGAGAATGGAGACTTGGAAGGAAACAGGAGTCCGAACGGAGAAGCGAAGTCAAGTACGGAGGAGTGGATGCAATTGATGAGATGACAAGCAGTAAAGACAACAAAGTTCCAATATTTGGTGGGCACTTGCATTTGCAACATAAGTGACCGAGTGACATCAAGAAAATGTTGATTCTTATGCTCGACCACACCGTTTTGCTGGGGGGTATAAGCACACGAGGTCTGATGGACAATCCCAAACTCGGTGCTTAAATTTGAGAAGATGCGACTAGTATATTCACGAGCATTATCAGTACGAATTACCTTTAAGGTAACAGAGAATTGTATACGTGTCTCAGTAATAAAGACACAAAAGACAAATGTTAGCTCAGTACAATCACGAAGTAGATAAATTCAAGTGAGACATGAATAATCATCAATAAAAGTAATAAAATATCGGTAACCAAAAACACTGGGGACTTTATAGGGCCCACAGATATCAGAATGTACTAAAGAGAACAAAGTATCACTCCGATTACATGTAAGTTAAAAGTAAACACGATTCTGCTTGCCAAAGATACATGATTCACAAGAAAACTCATGCAAGGAGACACCAGGAAGAGCCTTATTTAGAATCTGGAAAGGAGCATGGTCAAGACGACGATGCCAATCAACGGAGGGAACTGCAGAGAGGATGGTAGGAGGAACATCCAAGAGATAAAGCTCATTTGACAGCCGTCCTTTACCAATGATATTCTGTGTTCGACGTTCCTGCACAACAAAAGACGGAGAGAAGATTAGACAACAATCAAGGTCTTGAGCAAGCCTACTAACAAATAGTAGATTGAAAGGTGATCCCGGAACATGGAGGACTGAGGACAAGGAGAGAGTAAGAGTGAGCTACAGGTCAGCAGCTCCTGACATCAGAGTTGTGTCATCATTTGCATTAGAGTAATGTGGTGAGTAGCACTGGAGTCCATGATCCAGTGAGAGCTATGTGAGAGACAGGATATACCTTCGATGGAGAAAGAGGCAACCGAGCCAGATCAGCGATTAACAACGCCTTGGAGCTGCTGAAGCTGTGGGGGAAGGTCGTTGATATCTTGCTGGGTAGGCGAGTGTGACTCGGTTGGAGTAGAGCCCGCGTGATGAGGAGCAACAACAGTTGTACCAATAAGATGATGAGGCAGTCCATGCTTGCGGTAGTAGGTGACTTCAAGATGACCATCCCGATCACAGTGGGTACACTTGAGAGTAGAGCACCTCACACGTCCTCGACCTCGAGACGTAAAGCGACCTCCTCGATTAGAAGAACCACGAGCTGGAGGAGCAGGAGTAGGTAAGAGGGGCTGCTGAAGCAGAGCCGGAGAGAAGTTGGGAGGCACTTCAGATGGTGGTGTAACCTTGGGCAGCATAGAACAAACATCAGATAAAGAAGGCATAATGGAAGAGGAAAGAATCTGAGCCCGGGCGCTGTGAAGATGACTGGGAACATGGGCCATCATCATAGCAATCCCAACAACTTCATTTTGTGCCTGTTGAGTTGCAAGATCGGTGGAGGGGGGCTGATGTTGTATCCAGACTTCCACCAGAGTTTTTTCCTTCACAACAAAGGAGGTTAAGTCGCTCGTGACTCTAGGATCCATTAATTGAAGTGCAGAGATAATGTCAAACAGGTGTTTTAAGCTGTCCTTGCCAGAGTAGAGGGAGTGCAGCTCATCCCACATTTCCTTGGCCGTTTCATAATACATGGTCATTCGGTACGGCTCGACGTCCATGAAATTAAGCATCCAGGATTGGACTCATCCGTCATCAAGAAGCCAATCATCGGTAGGGTCAATAGGTTTAGCCCGAGTGAGATGATGAAGAAGACCCTTTGTCTGTAGAACACGACTGACCAAATGCACCCATTCAACAAAGTTGGTCTTCCCGCTGAGAGAGATGGTGGTTATGCGAAGCTCATCACGAACTTCAGAAGGCGGGGCAGCAACAAGTGCGGGAAGGGAGGGAGCTGCCGTAGAGGAAATGACAGCTGGAAGGGAGTGGTCGGGCCGCTAAAAAGAAAAAAAATGTTCGGGCGGCTAGAAGACGGAGAGCTGGCGGTTAGAAGCAGGCAAACCGCAGATAAGAGTGGCCAGATAGAGAACGGCGACCTGGTGGTTAGAAGTAGCAAACCGCAGCTAAGAGGCCAGAGAGAGCTTTGGGAGAACACAGAGAGAAGACCGTTTGTTAACAACAACACAGACCACACCAAGCGACAAGGACAAGCAGACAGGTTGTGACTAGCAAACACTAGCTGAGAGCAACCGCACGATTAAAAAGGAGATCCCACGGTGGTTAGAAGACAGAGAGCGACTAGCTGATAAGGCAAGCGACTAGCCAACAAGGCCACTGCGAGTAGAGAGTGTTGCGGTTAGAAGATCAGAAGCAGCGGGCAGACTGTGCGACAAGAAGATTTTGCGGGAGAGCAATCCACGATTTAGAGGAGAAGAGACCGTCGTGGCTAGAAGAATCAGTAGCGGCTAGAAGCAGCGACCAAAGAGAGGGGGGTCCCATTAGGCAGAAAGGAGAAGTTATAAAAGCCAACAGGGAGGAAGAGAAGAAGAGATGTGGAGCCATGAAAGCAGTGAAACGGGTAGTGAAGCACCGGTACTGGTACCGGTATTGGGTACGATACATATCCGGTACGACGGTACGTCAAAATTTAAAAAACATGGATACGAGTACGTGGGGTAACATTGTATTAAATATAATGAATATATATGTATGTATCACAGATATAATTATAAATTCTCAAAACAATAAAACATGAAACATAAATAATTAATTGAAGTATAAATTCATAACTAATGCATTATAAGATGAAGTTCTTAAACAAAAAAAATCATAATCCTTTCAATTTGATGAATGTTTATCGTTCATTTTTTTATCTTCCTCTGTATTGTTAGAGAATAGTGCATCTTCAATTTCTGGTTCATCTAAAGACAAGTTGACAATCGTAAGCATGCCAACTCCAAAAGGATTTGCCTATGCATCTCCTCCAATATCCCACATTCTACTCCTTCCTTGATTGTAGATTTTGTTTCTTCTCGATAATATGCGTAGATTACTATGCACATATACCAAATCATTAACTCGTGGTTGAATTTTGTGTATTCTCAAAGAGTGAATGAATGAGTATGCGCTCTAATTTCTCTCACAACATGATGATGAAGAAGATTGACCTAAAAGCTTCAAAGTAATTTTTTGCAATTTAGGTGCTAAAGTTTCATAGTAACCCCACCAGTCTTTGGGCAATAATGAGGCTCTACTCTCCCAAATATCTGGCTCATTAAACGCTTGACCAAGCCCCATGAACCTAGAGAACTCATTGATTACTATATTTCTCTCCACCACATCAGGAAAGTATCTTCTTAAACATTTATTCCTCTTCAAAGAAATTTCCTTATTCGTGTTTGGAACAACTCTATTTGGCCATCCATCAAGCCATTCTCGACTATAATACCTACAAATACAAGCATATATTAAATAAATAAATCATAGTAAATATTAAAGATCAAATATGCAAAACAAATACCTTGGACTAAGAGAATGAGTCATGCAATATAGTGGTGTGCAACTCTTGGTCCATTGATCAACAAAGACATCATAAATTGCCTAATAAAGAGGGAAATGAGCTTCCAAGTCCGTTAACTTTTTATGTCTGTATATTTCAATCTTCACGAAGAAATCTGGACAAAAATCTGCCCAGATTTCTTAGAGAAACTTAAAGAAATATGGACAGAAATTTTGATAGAAATTTGTCCAAAGAATTTCTGTCTAGATTTGTCTAAGAATTAGAGAAATATGGACAGATTTCTGTCAAGATTTCACTAAAAGAGATCTGGACAGATTTCTGTCAAGATTTCACTAAGGGATCTGGACAGAAATTCTAAGTAGCTACCTATGTCCAAAAATTTGTCTAACACTATGAAATAGATAGCATTTGTCTAAGTAGCTACCTATGCAAACAGAAGAAATACCTATGCAAACAGAAGAACAAACTTACAGTGATCGTCGGCAGTAGGGATCATCAGCAACAGGGATCAGCAGGGATTGACAAGGATCGTCGGCAACAGGGATCGGGAGCAGGGAGCGGGAGCGGGGATCGGGAGCGGGACGGGATCGAGAGCGGGAGCAAAGCCTAATAACCTAAAATCACGATTATACCGAACCAGGACGTGTGGTACGCGTATCCGTACCGGAAACGTACCCGGTACTGGTACGACCCTATTTTTGACGTATCTGTGCTTCCTAGGGAGAAGAGAAACCGCAGGTTGCAGATAAAGGAGAGACCGGCGGTTAGAAGGAGCTTAACCGCGGATAGCAGAGAAGAACCGGTCGGACAGAGACAGGAGTCCGCCCGGAAAGAACAGGGAAAGCGGTTAGAAAATATTTAGCCGCTCAAATGGATCAGAGTTCTGATACCATGTAGAGAAATACTCACACAAAATTTTATTATATGTCTAAATACAGGAATACATGCACTTATATAGAGAGAAAGAGAGGGAGAGTCTTTTACATCTATAATGTGGGACTAAATAAAATATATACACGGGCTTCTATATAGGCTCTCATAATGGGCTTTTTCATTACATCTTAACAAAATACAAGGTGACTATACTTGCAAAAGGCACCTGAGAGAGCTAGTACATTATCACAAAACTACATAGCATAAAATTTTGAGTGTTGTTAACTAAAGGATGAAGATAATTAAAGCACTAAACACCTAATCAAGCAAAAATAATTCGATTGGATCATTGAGTCAATACAGTGAACTCACTCTTTCTTAAAATGAAAAGCCTCCGCGGCAAGTGCAAAGAGCTATAACACAAGTAATTGAAAGTGAATCACAAAATAAGTTTATATAAACTGATCTTCACTCAAATGAGCAAACAATTACAAAAGAAATCGTGCCAAACAAATAAGAGCACTCAGTTGAGCTCAAACTTTAAGGGCAGCAACCAACTTTAGATGCTCATAACCTTGTGAATACTTAGTTCTTACTATCAAAATGGTGCTAATACATCAAACTAACAATGTATAACAAAAACTAAGCAACAGTTAATTATTGACCTTATCATAGTGATAACACACCAAAAAGCTGTACATGCAAACAGAGCACAAAAAGCTACATCAAGGGGGCACCTGAAAGTTGATTTCTACTAGAACTATGATTGAAAAAATCTACTGTTAGGTCGTGTAAGACTCGAACGTAGATAGATATAAACATTTTTGTATAAAAAACAAACTATGTAAATATCCTCGATGATGAAAAAAAAACATTTCCAGTACTGACTTGACGTCGCACTTTGTTTTGATGTTCGGATTTTTTTCCGTTTGATATTATATATTTTGTGACGGCCGCTTTGTTTTAATTGAATGGCTTGAGGTGGCCGATTTTGATATGAGCCTAAGTGAATTTTGGTTGGAATTGGGTTGGATTGTGGCTGTGCTATGGGTGAACCGGTGGGTTGGCCTGGCTGTTTTAATTTAAGTAACAAGACTGTTTTTTAATTGAAACCGGCTGGACCGGTAGGTGTGCCCGGTTGCCTGGGTTTAGCGGTGGATATTCCCGTGCTTTATGATATCGTGCTTGTTCGTTCTTCTTCATTTTGACGGAACGAACCGCCGGAGCCGCACCTGCGCCGATTGCCCTAGCCACCTCAAATCTCCTCCGTTTCGTACGATTTCTTCTTCTTTGGGAAGGTAATCTCTCTCTTCAATCCTCTCTCTTCTTGTATGAAATTTGTGTACGGATTGATTATGGATGAAAACCCTAGGGTTTGGGGTTTTGGTTTTGATTCACTTTTTTTTTTAAATCAGAAGTTTCTTTATCGTTTTCCAAACCCTAAACCTTGATTTGAACTAATTTTTGGGAGAGCTGGGGTTAGGGTTTTATATTGACCTCCTTACAAATTTTGTTTGCCGGCTGTGTTTTTGAGGGTTGCCGGTTGTGTTGTTGGACTGCTTTGTGTTAACTGTCCGACTGTTTTAGATGGAATTTACGTCTTGCTTTGAGCTGCTATTCGCAGCCCTTGGTGTTGTCATCGTGACAATCCTTGAGGCTGTGTATTGGAGCATGTTGGATCGACTATTGTTGGTATTTGAAACCTTCTGTTGGCTGAAGGTGCACCTCCTTTTTGAATCACCCACACTCGTCCTTCCCCCTAGACAACTCCTAGAGGTCGTAGTTGTGACCGTCGTAGGAGTTCGCTCGTAACTATTTATGACGCAACCCTAAAGTAACTGATATTTTGATACTGCAGAGGATGACGTTCGGCGATAGACGTGACGTGAACCCTTCGAAGGACAAGGGCAAAGGAAAAGTTGGGGTGAGTCCTTACTGCTTTTTCTTCCTCATTTGTGAACTTGTTAAGCTAGTTACTTTTCAGTTGTTTGATATCACTGAATATATGAATCGCCGAAAATACTAACGTGGCTTAGCGAACGATAGAATTCTGAGGGGAACCAAATACAAATAAATCCTAATTTTGAAATAAACTGAATGAATCGAAATGATTGAAATTGAATTGAAATTGAGAACGCGTCGACGCATCGAAATGTTAAGGGACGGCCTAGTAGGGGGGATGGTTCAGACTTCTACACCTTGTGAGGGGGGTAGAACTCTCACACCTCGTAGGGGGGGGAGGTCGAACTCCTACAAATTATGATATGAATCCGATTAGGAGGCGTTGAAGCTTGTTGCGCATAGAAGTGCCCTAAAGTGGATAATGATATGAGGGGTCGACGGACCCGGATAATTGCGATATTCGAATGACCCTAAGCATTTCGAGAAACAAATTATGAATAAAAAGGAAATTGATAAAAGCAGTACAACGGACATATGAATTGATATCAGAGATAGAGATGTTGATTTTACCTGTTCCTAGCTTAGTAATATGTTCATATGAATTTCATTGCTGCTGGCTTTCTTGTCTGCTTGCAGTGCAAAGTTACAGGTAAGGGTAAGGATTCACTTAGTTTCAAAACTAATTGGTTTCTAATTTTTTTTAGAAACCGAGCACCAGTGTGCCAGATCCCGCTAGACGGGCCCAGACAGAGGCAGATCGAAGACCAGTTGAAGACGTGGCTCGTCCACGGGTTAGCATGAGTTTATTTCTTGTTCTTTTGTTAGATATTGGTAGTGTAATAAATGTAGACACTTTTGTACCTGCCATTTAGACAGTGTATATATGTATTATGTATATTAATAAAATGTGATGTTATGTTTTCACTGGTACACTCCTTTTATTATACTGCTGCGTATAAGTATGTGAAAAACCCACTCAGAAATAATGATTTAAATTGTGGCAGATTTTGAGCCGTTACAATTAAGTGGTATCAGAGGGAGGTTTTTCGCAGTGCGTGTAACACAAAAAGTACCAGAATAGAACATAAACCACAATGATGGGATTTGAATAGCAGAATATACTGAACTGTCTTCTGTTTGTTCCTCAGGAACCTTTTCAAGTGTATTCGAGCCGCATAATGCGAGATGCTCTGAATGAACCTGAGGACTCAAAGGACTCCAGGTCTGTAGAAAGTGTGAGTGGTAGACAGTCTTCCGTCGTGCATATCGTCGATATTGCACAAGCCATCGCTGAAGCTATTAGGCTGGTTCGGGACACCCCTCCAGCTGTACCTCCTCCTGGAGTAACCCCAGTTGTGCCAGCTGTGCCTCCTCCAGCATATGTGGAACCGCAACAGCCTCGCTTAATTGATATCGATATGAAGCAATTTTTAGAATTGAAACCGCCGACTTTTCGCGGTGGTTTGTCTCCGATCGAGACGGAAGATTGGATCCTGCGGATTGAAACGATATTTGATATGATGCGGTGTCCCGCGAAGAGGAAGGTGGAGTTGGTTGTTTTTCTTCTGGAAGGAGAGGCTAAGAGATGGTGGGTGAATCTGATGAAAGGGAAGTTTCAGACTCGCGGTTTGGCGAATGTAACTTGGGCAGAGTTTGTTTGTGAATTTATAAAGTGGTTTGCGCCGCGGACAGAAAAGAGGCAGTTTCAGGAGAAGTTTTTGCGGTTGGTACAAGGAAACCGCTCTGTTCTTCAGTATGAAGCCGAATTTTCCAGCTTGACATACTATGCAGAGTCTGCAGTGGCGATCGAGGAAGCTCGCTGTTTACGGTTCCAGGAAGGGTTGCGGGATGATATCCGCGCTTTCGTGGTTCCGTTTGATATTATTGAGTATGCACTACTGGTGGAGAAATCTCGATTAGTCGAGTTAAATAATGAGAAGAGACAGAGGAGAACAGAGATGAGGAAGAGGTTCAAAGAGGGTGCTAGCCAAGAGAAATCAGACAGAACAGGTGAAGCCCCGTGGAAAAAGAAGAAGCAGCAACAATCAGCGTCGACTGATAGCACTCAAGTGTCCCAATCAACGTCGACCAAGTGTGCCAAATGCGGCAAGATGCACCGATGGGAATGCTTGACCGGAGTCTGTTTTTACTGTCGCCAACCGGGCCATCGTCTAAAGGATTATCCAAAACTGCAAAGGGATGAAAGTTCGAGGGGAGCTCCAGCCTTGTCGTCTCAGAAAATCTATCATATTGGGACTTCCAGGGAAGGGGAGTCGATAGCATCGGCACCCGCGGAAGGGGCCAGAGATGAGAGGCTGATTCAGGCCCGAGCTTTCAATCTTGGTCAGCAAGAGGCGAAGGCCGATGATACTGTTGTCACAGGTATGCTGCTTGTTCATGATCAAGTACTAAAAGTTTTATTTGATACTGGTGTCAGTCAATCTTTTATTTCAACATCTATTCTTGAATCAATTCATATACGACCATATCAAAGTACTCAATCTTTGAGTGTACTGCTACCGAATAATACGATTCTGAAAACGAAAGAGCGATCCGTAGTCTCGCTGCCTTTTAATGACAAACGAATTGAAGTCGATGTTGCGGTCTTGCCGTTGGTTGAGTATGATGTCATCCTCGGTATGGATTTGCTATCGGATCGAGAAGCCGTCATTAACTGTAAAACGAAAGAGGTGGCATTCAAATGCCCAGATGGAAGTCCGATGATCTATAAAGGTCTGAGCGAAGTTGCAAAAATCAGAATCTCGGTAATGAAAGCCAGAAAAATGGTGCGGAAAGGCTGTGAGACCATTTTGGTGATGATTAAAGAAATGAAAGAAGAAAAGAAAGAAATTACGGCTGTGCCCGTAGTGCAGGAATACGTGGATGTATTCCCAGAAGAGTTACCTGGTGTGCCTCTAGCCAGAGAAGTCGAATTCGAAATTAAAGTGACGGAAGGAGCTGGTCCTGTGGCGAAAACTCCGTATCGGATGACGCCAAAGGAGTTGGCAGAATTGAAAGTGCAATTGCAAGAATTGCTTGATAAGAAATTTATCTGACCGAGTATCTCACCTTGGGGAGCTCCAGTATTATTTGTGAAAAAGAAGGATGGATCTTTTCGTCTATGCGTCGATTATCACGAACTGAACAAGTTGACAATAAAGAATAAATACCCTCTGCCGCGTATTGAAGATTTGTTCGATCAGCTGGTAGGCACCCGTGTATTTTCAAAAATTGATCTTCGATCAGGATATCACCAGCTGAGAATTTTAGAGGAAGATGTCTTCAAGACAGCATTCAGTACCAAGTATGGACATTTTGAATTTGTGGTTATGCCTTTTGGCCTAACAAATGCTCCTGCAGCTTTTATGGCCTTGATGAATCAGGTTTTTAAGGCATTCCTTGATCAGTTCGTGATTGTGTTTATCGATGATATATTGATTTATTCAAAGACAGTGGAAGAGCATGCCCAACACCTGCGTCAAGTCTTGCAAACAGTGAGGGAACAACAGTTGTATGCCAAGTTCTCAAATTGTGCGTTTTGGCTGACTGAGATGGCCTTTCTGGGTCATGTGATTAATGCGGAAGGGTTGACTGTTGATCCAGCTAAAATTGAAGCAATAACCAACTGGACCCGACCGAAATCCTTGACTGAAGTACAAAGCTTCTTGGGCTTGGCTGGTTATTATCGGAAATTTGTCAAGGATTTTTCAAAGCTAACACTACCCTTGACACAATTGACTCAAAAGAACGTATTATTTACGTGGGGGGGACGATTGCTAGCAAGCATTCAAAGCTTTAAAGAAAAGATTAACGACAGCTCCAGTGTTGGTGATGCCCGAAGGCTCCGATGATTTTCAAATTTATAGCTATGCGTCCTATAAAGGATTGGGTTGCGTGCTAATGCAACGTGGAAAGGTGATTGCCTTTGCTTCCCGATAATTAAAGGATGTTAAAAAGAATTACCTGGCGCATGATCTGGAATTAGCCGCAGTTGTGTTCGCATTGAAAATTTGGCGCCACTACCTGTATGGTGTTCGATGCGAGATATTTACAGATCATAAAAGTCTGAAATATATTTTTGATCAACGGGAAATCAATTTACGCCAGAGAAGATGGTTGAAATTCATTAAATACTATGATCTGAATATTCAATACCATCCAGGTAAGGCAAATGTGGTCGCAGATGCATTAAGCAGGAAGAATATTGCTGCGCTGTCTGTGATACCGCAGTATAATAGGAAGCTTCTTTTTATGCTTCAGGAAATGGGAATATGCGTGATATTTACGCCTGAAGAAAATCAAGCACAACTATTCCAGATGCGGATTCAATATTCACTTAAAGAGAGAATCTGGAAAGCGATACCTCAGGACCCCTTCTTGATAGGGATATTTGAAAAATTGAGAAAGGGAGAAGTGAATGCCTTTATTGAAAAGGATTCCCTATTACTCCTGAATGACAGATTATGTGTACCAGATGCTGATAGCCTACGGAAAGATATCATGTATGAGGCGCATAATACGCCATATTCGATTCACCCTAGTCGGACAAAGATGTATCATGATTTGAAACAGGACTTCTGGTGGCCACATATGAAGAAGGATGTCAGTCAGTATATTACGCAGTGTCATACCTGTCAGATAGTGAAAGCAGAACATCAAAAGCCTGCTGGGTATCTTCGATCTCTCCCCATTCCGGAATGGAAATGGGATGATGTTGCAATGGATTTTGTATTTGGCATTCCTAGTAGTAAAGCTGAGAATGATGGAATTTGGGTCATCATTGACCGATTGTCAAAGAACGCCCATTTTATACCGATCAAGCAAAGCGGGCCGACTGAAAAATTGGTGGAACTCTATGTAAATGTAATCGTGAGATTACATGGTATTCCGCGTACGATTGTGTCAGATCGTGATGGACGGTTCATATCTGATTTGTGGCGACGAGTACACAACAGATTGGGAACAAGATTGTTGTACAGTACTGTCTTCCATCCGCAAACAGATTGCCAGTCTGAACGCATCATCCAGATGCTCGAGGATCTATTACGAATTGTGGTTTTAGACTTGAAAGGCTCTTCGGAAAAATACTTATCGCTAGCTGAATTTGTTTATAATAATAGCTACCAAGCAACGATCCAAATGACTACGTTTGAAGCTCTATATGGGAGGCGATGCATAACTCCTTGAGCTGGGCAGAAGATGGCGAAAAAAAACTGTTTCCGCAACAGTGGACAGATCAAATTGAGGCGAAGATCCGCATTATTCAACAAAAAATAAAAATTGCACAAGATCGTCAACAAAAATATTATAATGCCCAACATCGTCTGGTGGAATTTACTGTGGGCGATCAGGTGTGTTTGAAGATAAAACCGTTCAAAGGGATTTCCCGATTGAGACGGATTGGAAAATTAAGTCCAAGATATATTGGTCCCTTTCCGGTGATTGAACGTCTTGGCGAGGTGGCGTATCGCTTAGCTCTGCCTGCCGAATTGCAACGATTGCATGATGTTTTTCATGTATCTGCACTCAGACGATATATTTCGAACCCAAATTTGATGATATTTGTCAGTGATGTGCAGATAGAAGCTAATTTGTCAAGTCCGAAAACACCTTACCAGATTATTGATCAACAGAGCAAGAATCTTCGGAATCGACAGGTAAATTTTGTCAAAGTCTGGTGGACCAGTCATCCCGCCAAGGATGCTACTTGGGAGCGAGAAGACTTGCTGAGGAAAATATTTCCCTCTTTCTTTGGGAATCAAGAAGATATTTGAATTTTCGAGGACGAAAATTCTGATAAGGAGGGGAGAATTTGTAAGACTCGAACGTAGATAGATATAAACATTTTTGTATAAAAAACAAACTATGTAAATATCCCCGATGATGAAAAAAAAAACATTTCCAGTGCTGACTTGACGTCGCACTTTGTTTTGATGTTTGGATTTTTTTCCGTTTGATATTATATATTTTGTGACAGTCGCTTTGTTTTAATTGAATGGCTTGAGGTGGCCGATTTTGATGAGCCTAAGTGAATTTTGGTTGGAATTGGGTTGAATTGTGGCTGTGCTATGGGTGAACCGGTGGGTTGGCTTGGCTGTTTTAATTTAAGTAACAAGACTGTTTTTTAATTGAAACCGGCTGGACCGGTAGGTGTGACCGGTTGCCTGGGTTTAGCGGTGGATATTCCCGTGCTTTATGATATCGTGCTTGTTCGCTCTTCTTCATTTCGACAGAACGAACCGCCGGAGCCGCACCTGCGCGGATTGCCCTAGCCGCCTCAAATCTCCTCCGTTTCGTACGATTTCTTCATCTTTGGGAAGGTAATCTCTTTCTCTTCAATCCTCTCTCTTCTTGTATGAAGTTTGTGTACGGATTGATGATGGAGGAAAACCCTAGGGTTTGGGGTTTTGGTTTTGATTCACTTTTTTTTTTAAAATCAGAAGTTTCTTTATCGTTTTCCAAACCCTAAACCTTGATTTGAACTAATTTTTGGGAGAGCCGAGGTTAGGGTTTTATATTGACCTCCATACAAATTTTGTTTGCCGGCTGTGTTGTTGAGGGCTGTCGGTTGTGTTGTTGGACTGCTTTGTGTTAACTGTCCGGCTGTTTTAGATGGAATTTACGTCTTGCTTTGAGCTGCTATTCGCAGCCCTTGGTGTTGCCATCGTGACAACCCTTGAGGCTGTGTATTGGAGCATGTTGAATCGACTATCGTGGGTATTTGAAACTTTCTGTTGGCTGAAGGTGCACCTCCTTTTTGAATCACCCACGCTCGTCCTTCCCCCTTGACAACTCCTAGAGGTCGTAGTTGTGACCGTCGTATGAGTCCGCTCGTAACTATTTATGGCGTAACCCTAAAGTAAATGATATTTTGATACTGCAGAGCATGACGTCCGGCGATAGACGTGACGTGAACTCTTCAAAGGACAAGGGCAAAGGAAAAGTTGGGATGAGTCCTTACTGCTTTTTTTTCCTCATTTGTGAACTTGTTAAGCTAGTTACTTTTCAGTTGTTTGATATCACTGAATATATGAATCGCCGAAAACGCTAACGTGGCTTAGCGAGCGATAGAATTCTGAGGGGAACCAAATACAAATAAATCCTATTTTTGAAATAAACTGAATGAATCGAAATGATTGAAATTGAATTGAAATTGAGAACGCGTCGATGCATCAAAATACTAAGGGTCGGCCTAGTAGGGGGGATGGTTCAGACTTCTACACCTCGTGAGGGGGGTAGAACTCTCAACCTCGTAGGGGGGGTCGAACTCCTACAGATTATGATATGAATCCGATTAGGAGGCGTTGAAGCCTGTTGCGCGTAGAAGCGCCCTAAAGTGAATAATGATATGAGGGGTCGACGGACCTGGATAATTGCGATATTCGAATGACCCTAAGCATTTCGAGAAACGAATTATGAATAAAAGGAAATTGACAAAAGCAGTACAATGGAAATATGAATTGATATCAGAGATAGAGATGTTGATTTTACCTGTTCCCAGCTTAGTAACATGTTCATATGAATTTCATTGCTATTGACTTTCTTGTCTGCTTGCAGTGCGAAGTTACAGGTAATGGTAATGATTCAATTAGTTTCAAAACTAATTGGTTCCTAATTTTTTTTTAGGAACCGAGCACCAGCGTGCGAGACCCCGCTAGATGGGCCCAGACAGAAGCAGATCGAAGACCAGTTGAAGACGTGGCTCGTCCATGGGTTAGCATGAGTTTATTTCTTGTTCTTTTGTTAGATATTGGTAGTGTAATAAATGTAGACACTTTTGTACCTGACATTTAGACAATGTATATATGTATTCTGTATATTAATGAAATGTGATGTTATGTTTTCACTGGTACACTCCTTTTATTATACTGTTGTGTATAAGTATGTGAAAAACCCACTCAGAAATAATGATTTAAATTGTGCCGGATTTTGAGCCGTTACATGCCGAGCAATCAAAATTGAGAGGATCTATCACAAGAAACCCATGAGGAAAATTTGAAGTCAATTAAGTACAGTGACCACAAGGCTCGTTAAAAGAACAGAGCAATCCATTCAGATCTTTAGCTTTGATTATATGTAGAATGAAGAGTTTCCAAAGCCCAGTTCGATTGTGCTGAAGTAGAGAGGAGTGTTGTGGACTGCATTAACTAGAAATCCAGCTTCCTAGTGTTATTTTGGACTGTTGAAAGGTGGTTAACCTTCATTGGTACTGTGACCAACCAGCCAGACTGCAGCCTGAGCATCCCAACCAAATCATCCAAGGCTAACTTGCATCAGGACTTTGACCAATGGGTCGGTTGTTGAGGGCAAGATTCGATCCTGCAACCTCCTTTATAGAGGGTGTTCTCAACAACCAATCCATTAGTCAAATTCCCGATGAGGATTAACCCAACTTTCAATATGGAGCATAGCAGCAAGTTTGATATCAAGAAACAGCAGGTCAAAGTTCAGTGAGGGTGCTTTTAACTCCATAGAATGGCTTGGGACTTTGACATATGTTCCGTGAAGGGGTTTTTATCCAATAATGACAACAAGAATGAAGGCTAGATTCTGTGTTTGCGCGTAGTGCATATAAATCCATAGAACTGATAGTTTCGTTTAAACTCAAAAGATTAAACCGATGTACTTTAAGCGCAAACATATAAATCTAGTTAAATAAAAAAAACTTGAGTAAAATGATATTGTTGTGATGATATTGCTTATTTTATCTTGCTTCATCTGCTCATTATTTATACATTATATGTTTTTAATCTCACCAGCCTACTCATGTTTTTAGATTACACAAAATTGGCAATAAGGGCTGAAAGACGGAGCAACAAAGTTGATTCATTATATCTTCATGAAGTAGATGTGATGTGGAAATTAAAGGTATATTTTATGTTTAAAAGCTCGTGTTTTACTTCCGCCTTAGTAATAAAACTCATGTGTTCACTTTTAGATTTGTATCTATATGATGATTAATTTCTTCATTGGCAAAAAAGATATTTCAGTCTGATGTAGGGTAGGCTACGTGGTGGGCAAAACCTAGATTTCTAGGGGAGGGGTGTGGACGTTGTTGAAATCGGAAATCAGTCTCTGTTGAGTTCGAGACCCAAGTAGGGGGCAACTTGCACCTACTTCTCCCAAGCAAGAGCACTTGGCCGGTCTCGCGGAACTAAGGAATAGACCATGGGTTGTAGCGCGAAGGTCCCACCACACACTCAGAAGATCTTAGAGCGCTTCCCCTCCCTAGCCAATACTGAGCTAGACACCTTGGGGGAAGAAGAAGAAAGCCTAAATCCCCTTTTTGTCCAAGGTACCTTAAGGGTTTATTTATAGTTTTTCGAGTTTGGTCTGCTGATAGCGAAATTCCGCATTCCGGTTTTACTAAATGCACCCCAAAATGGTCTGGCAACAGCCAAACTCCTCTGTTTGTAAGGGCTATTAGCATGCCAAAATGGGCATCATAGGGGTGGCGAGTGCCTGGTGAGGCGAGCACTCGCCACTCACCCTGATCCTGGATCTCGCCTTCCTAGGTTGCTGATCTCGCCCTAAGGGGGCCTGCACTCGCCCCTGGAGGGTTGAAATTGCCTCTGGGGGTCTGGTCTCGCCCCTGGGTAGCCCGCACTCGCCCCTGGAGGGTTGAACTTGCCTCTAGGGGTCTGGTCTCGCTCCTGGGTAGCCTGCACTAGCCCCTGGAGGGATGAACTCGCCTCTGGGGGTCTGGTCTCGCCCCTGGGTAGCCTGCACTCACCCCTGGAGGGCTGAACTTGCCTCTTGGGGTCTGGTCTCGCCCCTGGGTAGCCTGCACTTGCCCCTGGAGGGCTGAACTCTCCTCTAGGGGTCTGGTCTCGCCCCTGGAGAGCTGAACTCGCCTCTTTGTGTCTGGTCTCGCCTATGGATAGCCTGCACTCGCCCCAAGAGGGTTGAACTCGCCTCTGGGGGTCTAGTCTCGCCCCTGGGTAGCCGGCACTCGCCCATGGAGGGTTGAACTTGTCTCTAGGGGTCTGGTCTCGCCCCTGGGTAAGTAAGGTCCTCTAGGCCCTCCTCGGTCGTCTTTGGTCTCGACGAATTACGAGTTATACAGACGTCACCTTCTAATCCAACTCTAAATGCAATGTAAACCGTCGGTGACGGCGACAAAATAATCTGAGCAATAACAATTTCAACTCACGCAGCTAATTAAAGGAATTAAACAAACATTCAATTCATCAATTATTTAATAGCTTTCTCCGCTCGGAGGGCCAAGGCTAAGCGCGCGGCGAATAAATCCCACCTGCAAATTATAAATGTATCGCAACAAATTTCTGCAAGTCCAGATCTAAGCAAAGCACGACAATCAACCAATAATAATATCAAATCAAATGTTCCAATACAATGAGAGACTCACCAAAGTAGCGAGCTGATCGAGATCGAGACACTGAAGATTTTGTATCTGGGTGCGTAGATCAGCGATTGAAGGTGGAACCGACGACATGAAAATGTTGGCGGTGGCTGTCCTCGGCGGTAAATGATGAGATCAGGACAAGAAATGGGTAGATCCGGCCACATATAAGTAGATTCAGGAAGGGGAAGATGGATCCGCTGTTTAGGGTCGGATCCGGGCTAGGGAATGGTGTGTGGGTGGTGGAAATAACAGATCAAGGGCTGAAATTCTCAGATCTGGATGGATCTAGAGAATTAGAGCGGTTTGGAGGTGGTTCCACGAAGAGGAGGGGAGGAGGTGGCCGGCCGGTGGTAGGGAGGGGGTTGTCGGCTGTAGAGGGGGCGTGGGAGGGAGGCGGTGGCTGAGGGTGGGTCGCCAGAGTGAGGAAAGGGACTGGGTGGTTGGTGAAGAGGGGGGAAGAGGAGGGAGGCGGCCGGTTGGCCGGCTGCTGCAGAAAATCCTGCACAGCAGGCCGGCCGGTTAGGGTAAGGAATTAGCGGGCTCCAACGGGTGGAAGAAGTGCTTGAGGGGTGGAAAATGAAGGCTAGAGGTAGGGGAAGGGTTTGGGGAAGAGAAACCAACCTAGGAGTCGTCACCTAGGGCTCAACGACGTCGACACCGAGGGGTGATTGCTGGAATCCAGGAAGAAGAGTCTTCAAATTCTGCAATGCCTTGGTTCAGCCTCTTAGACCATTATTTATAATAAAATAAGACACTAGGGCATCTCTATCAACAACTATGATTGGCCGGTGGGAGAGACCACTAAAATACATGAAAATAAACCAATAAAAATAAACTAATATATGATTTTGACTCGCGGCGACATTCCGGACGCAACCGCGGAGTCGGATCGGCGATCCGATCAAGCCTTCCTGTGCGAATAAACAAACGTGGGTCCCACCTCGCGGCGAACTCCTCCTGGTGCACGATCTGATGGATCCCATCACAGTCCCTCTATTTTGCACCTTTTTGGAAATTAGTCCCAGTACTTTTTTAGAGGATTTTAGTCCCTCTATTTTGTTAAGTAGCTGAAATGAGTCCCCTAACCCATCTTCAGGTTAATTGGATAGGATTAATCTAATCCTTTTGCAGGTTCATAGCATTATCAAGAATACCCTAAACCCTATCCAGAATGGCACCTCTTCATAGAAATCATCCCCTTTATCTGCAAAAGCCACCTCGGCTAAATCTTCTTCAGCATATATTCCTAGTTCCTCTATCCTATGTTCCAGTTATGTAAACAGAGAAGATGGTTTTTTGCAAGATCAATTCCATTCTCCTGAAATCATCCGATAAAGATCAGGCTTCATCCACGAAGAAGAAATCAGTAATTTTTTAGAGAAGTTTATAAACAGTAATTAGTACTAATCCGATCAAGAATGAATGTGTTACGCCCCCGCAACGTTTTGCCGGTCGTCAATATGTTCGCAGACGCAAGGATGCCGTACACAACGGGGCTGAACCATCCGGTTCAGCCCCCTCTCTCTGAAGATGCCGAAATAGGGCTGAACCGGTTCGGTTCAGCCCTATTGGGGCCGGCCGGCCAACTGGCCGGCCCCTCTTTGGTTCCGGGTATTTATATCCCGGAACCCCTCTTGGTTCAGCATGCAAGTATTGAGGTAATCTCCTTCCTCCTTCTAACCCTAATTTCTCTTAGCCTCTTCTTCCTCTCTAGTTCCTCTCTCTCAATCTCTCTCTCTTTCTCTCTATCCATCTAGAGTCTTAACAGAATGATCTCAAGCAAATCCTTCTGCTAGAGTTTCTGGAGAACAGGACCGTGCCAGTGACGATGAACAGCCAAGGAGAGAAGAACACAGACCGTGTTCAATTTGGCCATGCGAGAGAAGGTTTCCTCGTAATCAAGACCATGTTGCTGAGTAAAGCCCCGTGCCACGAGGCGGGCCTTCAGACGATCGACAGTGCCATCCGCCGCATGTTTAATAACGAAGACCCATTTGCAGCTAACAAAGGTGTGACCTTCAGGAAGAGAAACCAGATCCCAGGCCTGGTTAGCCCAGAGAGCCCGCATTTCATTGTTCATAGCGGCCCGCCACCCTGAGTGTTGAAGCGCCTCCTGCACAGTGTTAGGTATAGAAATAGAGGAAAGAGAGGTGGCAAATGCGTAGAGAGGCGGCGTCAGCCGATGGAGAGAGACGTAGTTGGCCAAGGGATGAGCTGTAGAAACGGGAGAGGGATCTGCTGTAGCCGAGGTATCGCTGGTAGCGGGGAGCTGGGTCACAGGAGCATCCTTGGATGGGCGACGAGAGTAGACATGGATAAGTGGTGGAGGAACCCGAGGAGGAACGTTGGGAGAGGAGGAAGAGGACGACAAAGATGGCGTGACTGGTACGGCAGGCCGGGGAATAGATGGAGCAGAAGACGAGGTGGTGCTAGGTAAGTGGAAGGGCTGGTCTTCGCAGAAGGTGACATCCGCAGAAACGACCATCTTGCCGTCAGAAGGAGAGTAGCAGACGTACCCCTTTTGAGTGCGGGAGTAGCCAACAAATATATACTTGGCGGCCCGAGGAGCAAGTTTGCCGGAAGGAGGGCCAAGAAGGTGGACATAGCAAACACACGCGAAAATCCGTGGTGTGAGAGAGGCGAGGTTGGTGGAGGGATAGAGGAGTTGGATGGGTGAGACAAAATTAAGCACAGACGAGGGAAGACGGTTGATGAGATGACAGGCGGTGGAAACAACAAAGTTCCAATATTCGATCGGAACGTGCATTTGGAACATAAAGGAGCGCGCAACATCGAGAAGATGACGATTTTTGCGTTCCGCCACTCCATTTTGCTGAGGGGTATACACACATGAAGTTTGATGGATGACACCAAATTCGGTGCAGAGATTAGAGAAGGTGCGACCCGTATACTCGCGAGCATTATCAGTGCGAAGAACTTTGAGGGGGGTGGCGAACTGCGTACTCATCTCAAGTAAAAAGGCGCGGAACACAGAGGTAAGTTCAGTTCGATCATGTAGTAAATAAAACCACGTTGTACGCGAGTAATCGTCAATAAACATTACAAAATAGCGAAAGCCAAAAATACTGGGGACTCTATAAGGACCCCATACATCAGAATGAACTAAAGATAAAGGAGTACTACTCCTGGTATAGGCAGGGGGGAAAGAAGAACGATGTTGTTTTTCGTAGATACAAGATTCACAAGAGAACTCACGTAGAGGTACATCAGGAAGAGTCCGCTTGAGAATCGGAAGGAGAGCATGCCCAAGGCGGCGATGCCAATCAACAGTGGAGACGACAGAGAGAAGAGTCGGTGGGATATCCAAGATGTACAACCCATTCAACAGCTACCCCTTACCAATCGTACTCCGGGTGCGGCGATCCTGCATAAGAAAAGAAGGTGAAAATGTAATGCAACAATCAAGGTCGTGTGTGAGACGACTAACGGATAATAAATTGAAAGGAGACCCGGAACGTGAAGAACCGAGGAAAGAGAAAGGGTCGGCGTAAGCTGAAGAGCAACAGAGCCAGAGACTGGTAGGGTGGCACCGTTGGCCACAGTGATGCAAGCAGGATGAGACGTCTGTAGGTACTCTGTGGGCTTCTGGGAGGTAATATGGTGAGTAGCGCCGGAATCAACGATCCAGCAAGGATTATGAGAGAGACAGGTTATACCTTCCGCAGATAAGGACGCAACAGAACCAGAGGAGCGGCTGAGGGCACCCTGAAGCTGTTAAAGTTGGGTGCGGAGCTCATCAATGTCTTGGCGGGTAGTAGTAGCAGGATCAGTGACAGAAGACCCAGTAGGAGCCGGAGTAGCAGAAATAGTAGCAGTAAGGTGAGAAGGTAAGCCATGCTTGCTGTTGCAGGTGGCTTCAAGATGATTATCCCGTCCACAGTAGGTGCATGTCATAGAAGAGTGACCACCACGTCCTCGTCCCCGAGACGGGGGTCGGCCCCCCCGAGTGGAAGATCCATGAGGTGGAGGGGTCGAGAGAAGAGGCTGCTGAAGAAGAGCCGGGGCAAAAACAGGAGGAGCCTCAGAGGGAGGCGTGACTTTTAGCAGCATGGAGCAGACATCAGACACTGAAGGAGTTGTGGCGGATGATAGAATCTGGGCCCGAATACTATGCAGGTGGGGAGGAACTCGAAACATCATCATGACGATGACGACAGCTTCTTTCTGGTTTCGTTGAGTGGTTATTTTGGTAGCAGGAGGTTGATGTTGGATCCAAGCCTCTACCAAACTCTTGGCTTTAGCCACGAAGGAGAGCATATCACCAGGAGCACCCGGTGTAAGATTCTGCAGATCGGAAATGATATCATATAGGTGTTGTAGGCTGTCATGGCTAGAGTAAAAAGCGTGAAGCTCCTCCCACATGGACTTAGCCGTGTCATGATACATGGTCATCCTGTAGGGCTCGGGATCCATAGAGTTTAGAAGTCAGGATTGGACCCGGCCATCATCGAAGCCAGTCATCGGAGGGAGCAGTTGGAGTAGCGCGGGTCAAATGGTGAAGAAGACCCTTCGTCTACAGAACACGGCAAACCGAGTGAACCCACTCGACGAAATTCCTTTTTCCAGTTAGAGAGATGGTAGTAATCTGTAACTCATCACGGAGTTCGGAAGCCGTGGCAGCCGCACGGGCGGGTGGAGCAGAAGTAGCAGCGGAATTATCGGAAGCCATGCGCGGCCAGCAGAAGAGACCGGGCGGTAAGAAAAGGTAGTCGCACGGTCTCGGTGGACACACCAGCGATCAGGAGATCGCGACCAGAATGCGACTAGGGAGAAGTCGGCAGAGAAGGTAGCCGCACGGTCTCGGCGGATACACCAACGACAATCGAGGTCACAACCAGGATGCGGCTAAGGATAGAGAGGAGAGCGCGAGCGACAAGGCAAGCCGCAGGCGAGTAGAGAGCAGGAAGGCGAGATCGCAGCGAGCAGAAAAGGCAGGTCGCGACGAGCAGGAGAGGCAGGTCGCGGCGAGCAGGAGAGGAGGTCGCGACGAACAAGAGGCAGGTCGCGGCGAGCAGGAGAGCAGGTCGCGGCGAACAGGAGAGCAGGTCGCGGCGAACAGGAGAGCAGGTCGCGGCGAGCAGGAGGAAGGTCGCGGCGAGCAGGAGAGCAGTTCGCAGCGAGCAGGAAAGGTAGGTCGCGGCGAGCTGCGATCAACGAGCAGGAAGAGGCCGCGAGTAGAGAACTCGACCGGTCAGAAGAAGAATCCGCGATGTAGAGAACTCGAGCGGATTAGGCAGAGAGAGGAAGCCGCGAGAAGGAGAGAGAGCCCACAACGGATAACAGAAGGGAGAGGTCGCAGCGGACAGAGAGAGCCCGCGCGTGTATAGAAGGAAAGGAGAAGGTGGACCCACGTGAGAGAGGGATTATAAAAGGGGAGGTGGTAGGAAGGAGGAGGTGGAGGCCACGAGAGAGACAGAGTTAGAGGCGGGTAGAAAAAAAAGGAGGCCGCAAGAGTCCGCGGCTAAGGGAAGCCGCGCTGACAGGCAAGGAAGATAGGCGGCTAGAAATTGGCTAGGCCGGATACCCAAGGAGGAGACCGGTTCGCTCTGATACCATGTAAAGAGAGGCCTCAAAGCTTGTATATCCTTCTTGAATGAATACTTACAAGTATACATACACTTATATAGGAGAAGAATGAAGAGAGAAATCCGAATACATGATGTGGGACTAATACAAGGAGAGAGAAAGAAGAAAAACATGAGCCCTTATTTGGGCTTTTCTAACAGAATGGAATTACTCCTTACCATTGTACAACGGCTTCTGCAGGCTGTACGTCGTGAAGATATGGCTAAAGGATTCTTCAAACAATTTGTCATCAATTCCCGTTGATTAAATGTTTTGGAATAATTAAAGTTTTTGTTAGGTTGAACTGGGATCGACAAATTTTAATAAATTCGTCGACCTGAGGTCGACGAATAGGGATGAGTTCGTCGAACTCCGTTCAGAGAATGGAAATATTCATTCTCTGAGCCCCAAAATCGTCAAACTCGGCTTGAAGAACCATATTGGTTTCGTCGATCGCAGTTCGAAGAATAATTATAATAAAAATCTGCGTTCGAAGTTCATCGACTTGAGTTCGACGAACTGTACAGATTTCATCGATCTGAGTTCGACGAAATCTGTTGATCATTGTTATAATTAATGTTTTTCTTATTCTTTCTCCTTTTCTTAAGTTTATGTTTTAATTCAGTTGGTTCATTATTTTCAAAAACTTTTTTCTTACCTTTTCTGATATAAATTTAATTGGTGTTGAAAGAATGTTTTTCTTTAATATGGGGGGTAAGCTTGATGAAGCACCTAAGCCCAGCTTGCCATTTAATCTGGCTTTGACTGTGATTGTGATGTCCATCAGCTTAAAGGTTCTCCCATTGAGAGATTCCTCAAGTTTCTTTGCCTCACATAGTTCAGTTTTTAATGAAATGATTTGTTCATTAGCTAGGTCTAAATCATTTTTCAGTTTGATATTTTCAGCAAATAGATTGTCAAACTCAAGCTGTCTATCTCTAAGAATTTTTATTTCCTTCTCTGACTTGATTAAATCATTGCACAAGGATTTAAATTCAATTTTAAAATCTTCTGAATTGAAATCAAATGAAGAGATTACCGGATCTTCTTCAGATTCAGATTCCTCTTTTGATTCTTCAGCTTGTTCCTCAGCATCAGATTTGTTGCTGGAGGCATTAATATTAGATTTGTTGCTGGAGGCATTAATAGCCATAAGGCAAACTTCCCTTGTCTTTGCCTCCTCTTCATCTTCACTAGAGCTGGAAGATGAGGATTCTTCATCTGTGTCACTCTAGGTCTCAGCAATGAAGTCTTTCTCATTTCTCTTGTGTTTGCTGGAGGAGTGCTTGCTAGAGTGCTTGCTTGATTTCCTCTAAAAAGGATTACTAATCCTTAACTTTTCGAGGAATCCTTCATCAGTGGTTGTGAATGACTGACTTTTTCAATCCTTTCGACCTTGGTTCCGTAGGAGCAAGTCAGAAAGATTGAGAAAGAGAACCATCTGATTTGATTCGTTCTCAATAGCCATGAGATGATCATCTTAGGGTGATCCTTTTGTCAACGGATGCTCCTATTACACTCGTAGTCTCTGAAGGATGAGAACCAACTATGTAGCATCTACATCGAAAACCTCTGAAATTATTCCAATATTGGACCTTGGACATATAGTAGAATCGAATCTCTTTAGAAAGAAGATCTTTTGTCTCATGGTAGCCTGCTCCAGTCCCCTTCCGAAACTTTCGTTATTGGGTTAGCCATACACTTCACATGTTTCTAGCGATTCACACGGCATCATCAAATGATACAAGTTTTGGATAAGAATCTACAACGCACTAGAACGCCCTTGTTGGCGATCCTTGGTCCGTTCTGCCATAAGGACCTCCATATTCTGCTGAGTAATATTCCACAATAGGCCTGGGTCAGTGATTCGAAAACTTCCTTTCCTCAATCTTGATTCACGCAGAAATTTAGAAATTATGATACCAGTTAAATCGGGGAGACCCAAATTTACACGAGTATGGGCATCACTAATAGGATTTGTTAATTTTTATATAGCGTATGAGTTATATACTATGAGTAAGCCCGCCAAAACCCTTGTATGGCTTCTTCTATTTCTCGATAAAAAGAAAGATGACCAACAGTAGTTCGAATGTATATACAACGAATTTCTCTTTTTACACTTCCTACTATTTGATAGTGCTTATAAATCTCATTAGAATTACCAAAAGATTCATATTGAACTTCAATGGGAACTTCTCTTGAGCATCACTAATAGGAAACCTTTTATGAAGGAGATACATTACTTACATTTATATATGAAAAATCGAGATCCGGTGACATAACGCAAGGTCTTCCAAAAGTGGAACAAATCTTAGAAGTTCGTTCAATTGATTCAATATCGATGAACCTCGAAAGGAGAGTTGAAGGTTGGGACGAACGTATCCGAAAGATTCTTGGGATCCCCTGGGGATTCTTGATTGGAGCTGAATTAACCATAACCCAAAGTCGTATCTCTTTGGTTAATAAGATCCAAAAAGTTTATCGATCCCAGGGGGTACAGATCCATAATAGACATATAGAAATTATTGTACGTCAAGTAACATCAAAAGTGTTGGTTTCAGAAGATGGAATGTCTAATGTTTTTTCAGCTGGGGAATTAATTGGATTGTTGCGAGCAGAGCGAGCAGGGCGTATTTTGGACGAAGCAATCTGTTATCGGGCAATCTTATTGGGAATCACGAAGTCATCTCTGAATACTCAAAGTTTCATATCCGAAGTTAGTTTTCAAGAAACTGCTCGAGTTTTAGCAAAAGCTGCTCTACGAGGTCGTATTGATTGGTTTACCCTGTGGCGAACAGGAGAGCAGGTCGCGGCGAACAGGAGAGCAGGTCGCGGCGAGCAGGAGGAAGGTCGCGGCGAGCAGGAGAGCAGTTCGCAGCGAGCAGGAAAGGTAGGTCGCGGCGAGCTGCGATCAACGAGCAGGAAGAGGCCGCGAGTAGAGAACTCGACCGGTCAGAAGAAGAATCCGCGATGTAGAGAACTCGAGCGGATTAGGCAGAGAGAGGAAGCCGCGAGAAGGAGAGAGAGCCCACAACGGATAACAGAAGGGAGAGGTCGCAGCGGACAGAGAGAGCCCGCGCGTGTAGAGAAGGAAAGGAGAAGGTGGACCCACGTGAGAGAGGGATTATAAAAGGGGAGGTGGTAGGAAGGAGGAGGTGGAGGCCACGAGAGAGGCAGAGTTAGAGGCGGGTAAAAAAAAAAGGAGGCCGCAAGAGTCCGCGGCTAAGGGAAGCCGCGCTGACAGGCAAGGAAGATAGGCGGCTAGAAATTGGCTAGGCCGGATACCCAAGGAGGAGACCGGTTCGCTCTGATACCATGTAAAGAGAGGCCTCAAAGCTTGTATATCCTTCTTGAATGAATACTTACAAGTATACATACACTTATATAGGAGAAGAATGAAGAGAGAAATCCGAATACATGATGTGGGACTAATACAAGGAGAGAGAAAGAAGAAAAACATGAGCCCTTATTTGGGCTTTTCTAACAGAATGGAATTACTCCTTACCATTGTACAACGGCTTCTGCAGGCTGTACGTCGTGAAGATATGGCTAAAGGATTCTTCAAACAATTTGTCATCAATTCCCGTTAATCCATCTTCGTAGAAATTATCTCCGGTTGATATCACAAAATCGATGTCGATTTCTTCCCCAATTTATCCCATCTGCGAATTAGATAAGTAGGCATCAGATTATATGAAAAATGAAAAGAGATAAATGGAGCTGATTGGAAGGGGAAGGGATGCTACCATCGCTCGGCAACTTGGGATTCGTCGAACTGGCCTTTGCTTCCCCAGTTCCTTCAACAAGGAAGCGGAGAGAGTTAAAAGGAGGTTATTTACAACAACAACAACAACAAAACCATAGTTTTAATGTTTTAATCTTATCCAGTTAATGAAAGATGGTTGGAAGAGACTAATTTCAGCTATTTAATGAAGTAGAATAAAGTCATGTAAAAAAATTATGGGGATTGATTTCCAAAAAGATTCAAAGCTAAGGGTCTGAAATTGAATTTTTGCCTCTTCATTTTGTGAGTCCTTTGTGCCTGCCTCATTACTTGAACCTTATTGAACTAAAGGTATGACATTGCACCACAGAAAGTCTAGATAAACTATGATCCATCATTTTGTACCCGCCTCATTACTAGGACCATATTGGGCCAAAGGTATGACATAGCACCACAGAAAGTCTAGAGTTCCTAGGCTCTGTTTGGCACGGCGGCGGCGGCGGCTGTCGTGAACGCGGTGGTTATGAACCGCCGTTCTTGAACGCTCGACCTCACCTGAGGAACCACGTCCACTTTTATGCTCGGAAGTGGTTTTATTTTCTTGGTGGTGGTCGCATAACCGTTCTCAAGCCATACATACATTCTATGACGGTGGCATATTTGTCCAAACTTACCGGAGAAAATACGCCACGGCAAACGGGGCCCTAATCTAAATAAACTATGATCCATCATTTGTGAAAATATGACTAGAAACAACTTCAATCTACCGTATTTCAGGATTTTTTTTCCTCCAGGAGATTTTATTGTTTTTTTTTGAGCTAAAAGTCATGGTAGCCATTTGGAGCATGCCTGGTAACTTTAGTTTCAGGATTACACAAGTAAAAGTTCTTTTTCCGGATCATAAAATCATTGGACTAATGAAAACACACTTGCCTGGATGTTACTTTTGAAACCTTGAAGGTTATAAGAAACAATAGAGTGGACATTTTCCTGTAGCTGAGAAATTTCCTCACATTTACTCTTGATTTAGGACTTTTTTTTACTGTTTCAATTATTATATACATTCGGTGGATGTTTTCTTGATGGATGGTAGATATTGCAGCTTCTGAGCTTCTAAGCAGATAGATAATGCTCTTCAGAGCATGCTGTATATGGTGTCACTGCTGAAATAGATTGGCTAAGTAAGAGAAATTCCATATGGGGTTTTGTATGTTGTCAAATTCTAGTGTTCACCACTCTGTGTTGAATCTAACCACCTAACATAAAAACAATTGGTACTAGGTGAAGAGGGCTATGGTCAACTAAAGTGCCAAAGATAACATGTGAGTTTCAATGTGGGACTAAATATTCCAACACGGTCCTTCATGTGTAGGGACATATAGAAACAAGGGAGATGGTTGCGTGTCAAGCATGCGATGGCTCCATGTTAGGATCCAAACATCCGACCTAAAATCAATTGCTATTATGACTCATGCACAAGACAATATAAGATTTCCGATATGGGACTACTAAATACTCCAACATGCACCCTCGTGTATAGAAAGACAACATAGACGCCCCTAGTGTGGAAAGTGTTGGACATGGGAGAATGAGGAGGAGCACGGGCCAGGAATGTTGTGATATCATGTTAGAATCCAAACATCCAAACTAAAATCAATTGGTATTAGGGGATGCCAATGTCTAATAAAGTGCGCTGGACTAGACGCCTCCTTGTGTATAGGAACACGTGGATCAGATTCCCCTCATGCGAAATGTGTAGGGCATGAGCGAACTAGGAGGAATACAGGCCAAATATTTTCTATCATTATTTTAGAATCCATACATCCAAACTAAATGTGATGGGCGCTCGGTGAGGAGGACAAAGAAGATCTAATAAAATAAGCGAGACAACATGAGATGCCTAATTTGCGACTAAATGTTCTAGCATGCTCTATGCATGATCATTCTGTCATGACACCATTGAAACTTCGTCTCTACGATGGATTGCTCGAAATTGTTAGACGGTTAGAGTGAATGCTTGATCCTAGGCCGAAGTGAAGAAGAGTGCGGAGTTCAAAAGCACAATGGACACTTCCATTTTCCTTGAGTGGAAAAAAGTAAATATCTCTATGCATTTCTTCTTGAAGAACTACTTGTAACCTGAAGCCAATATGTTCACATAATGAGCTGATTTAAGCATCTTATAATTTGAACCGCCGCCATCTAGAAAAGAAAACTAGTTTTGAACATAAAAGCCAATGATGTTTCTTAGGTGAGGTGAGGTGTTCACGAACAACGGTTCATTACCACCGTGTTTTTGACCGTCACCAAGAAAAGAAAACTAGTTTTGAACATAAAAGTGGATTAAGTTTCTTATGTGAGTTCTGGCGTTCATGAATGACAGTTCAATACCACCGCGTCAAGTGGAGCCTTAATCTTAGAAATCCTCTTAGCAAAAGCTGTGGACTTTATTTTTTACAATATTTCTAATGTAAGGCAGTCTAAAATTTTGTTTTGTTTTGTTCAGAAATTGAGTTTTAGCTACATTAGTAAATGAGATGATTCTATGTTAAGTGCACAAGACTTTGTTGGTTTCTTGTTGTGGGACAATTCACAACACGCCCTCTCACTTGTAGGGTCTTTGGCCTCTATCACGAGATTACTTTGTTAACAGGGTGTGGTGGGCCTTTGGCCTTAGCGTGTCCGCTCCAATACCACGTTAGAATCCCAACATCTAACTCAAACTGATTGGATGGAGGTGGTGAGACCCGCAAGCTGGCATAAGTTATGCTAGTTTCCCAATGTGAGACTATTCTCAAATAAAGATAAGTATTTTTGGGTAATGATTTTGTAAAGAATCTTAGCAGACTGATTGGTCTAAAAATATTAAAATATATATTAGTATTTTTTTTTATAGATATCGCCCTCACAACTTCTCTAAGGGCCCGTTCGGATCTCTAGAATTGGAATTGAGGCTATAGAATTTCAATTTCAGTGCTCGGATGTTAGGAATTCTCTCAGTTGGAATTGGTACAATTCCATGGAATTCAATTTCAGTGCCGATGCCCGATCCCTCCGCCGACGCCAGATCTCGTCGCCGCCTCAGCCCGATCTCTCGCCGCCTCCGCCCGATCTCTCGCCTCCTCCGCCCGATCTCGCCGCTGCCGCCCGATCTCGTCGCCGCCGCCTCAGCCCGATCTCGCCGCCGCCCGATCTCGCCGCCGCCGCCTGATCTCGCCGCCGCCGCCTGATCTCGCCGCCGCCGCTCGATCTCGCTGCCGCCGCCCGATTTCGCCGCCGCCGCCGTCCGATCTCGCCGCCGCCCGATCTCGCCGCTGCCTTTCGTTCTCGCCGCTTCCCGTTCTCGCTGCCGCCGGCCGATCTCGCTGCCGCCACCCAATCTTGTTGCCGCCGCCCGCTGCCCGATCTCGTCGCCACCCAATCTTGATGCGCCCCCTGATCTCGCCGCCTCCCAATCTTGTTGCGCCACCCGATCTCGTTGCTGCCGCCCGAACTCGCCGCCGCCGTCCGATCCTACCGCATCCGCTCGATCTCGCCGTAGCCGCCTGATCTCGCCGTCGTCGCCGCCCGATCTCGCCGCCGCGTCGCTATCACCGCCCGTTCTCGTCGTCGCCGCCCGATCTCGCCGCCCGATCTCGCCCCCAATCTCGTCAACGTCGCCCGATCTCGCCGCCTGATCACGCCCCCGATCTCGTCGTCGCCCGATCTCGTCGTCGTCGCCCGATCTCATCGTCATCGACCGATCTCGTCGCCGTCTCCCGATCTCATCATTGTCGACTGATCTCGTCGTCGTTTCCCGATCATAATTAATGGTTGGAACACTACCTGAAGTTGATTTTTCTTGTATTGTGTTTCTATTTTTGTCAACTTCTACATTTTTTAAGAGATTGTAAAAGAATAATTTCATTCATCACATGATTTTGCTACAATAACTTTGTCCCGAGTGACACAAGACTCAAACTTCAAATTATCATTGTCGCTCGATTCTGTAGTCATGAGAAAAAAATCTAAACCAATTCCAATTCTAAAAATCTATCATGTAGCCAAACAACTACATTGAAATTCAGACCAATTCTAATTCTCACAGGAAATATTAAAATTGAACGAATTCCAATTCTGCAATTTCAATTCTTGTGATCGTAACGAAGTTAATATTTTTGCTCCCTAATTTTATTTTTTCAAAATTTGTCATCTTATCATTCTCATTACAATCATACTTAATAAATTGCATCCCTCTATTTTTTTGAAATTACATTTACCTTCCCTTCATGTTTACCTTACAAAAATGCCCCCTTCGTTGGAAATATAGTTGGAAAATGATAAAATCAGCTAAATCATTTTATAATATTTCAATTTATACTTTTATAATGATTTTAAATTTTGTAGGCAAAATGTAACACATCATTTTCAATATAGAGTATTACAAAGCATAAAATTGAATTCATAAAATAATTTGATTATTTTTAACATTTATCATTTTTTTTCTAACAAAGGAACATTTTTATAAACTAAATAAATTTGGATGGGAGGTAAATGTAATTTTGAAAGATAGAGGGGTGCAACCGATAATTCTGCAAATTCCCGAGGTCCTCGTAATTAGCCCTTAATTTTATTATTATTATTAATATTATCATTGCCAATCTATGGTTTTTTATGTACAATGTTCCTTATAAGTTTGTGATTTAAGCTCTGTTTGGCGTGATATTTTTGTTCCGGTGAGTTTGGACAAAAAAGCCGTTATCATAGAATGTATGTTTAGTAGGACAACGGTCATGACCGCTGCCAAGTAAAGATAACTATTTTTTGAATGTTTGAATGAAGTTATTTGTGTGAGATTGGGCGCTCGCGGACAGTTCGTAACCACCGCGTTCACAACCGCTATCTACGTGCCGAACGGAGCCCTATACTCTTATTTACTGCTTATAGCATTTTGGTATTATCGAATAATCATCTATCCCCCAATGTAAGTTTCTTCAAAGTAGGCCTGATTAGCCTTACAGGCCTGGCCTTGGCCCGGCCCGGCCTGCAATAATATTAATAATTATTTTTTAGAAATTAGAATTTTTATATAAATATAATATATTATTATCAATCTTATGATGTATTAATTTATTAAATTGCAATATTACAATACAAATGACCTGGCCTAGCCTGGTCAGGTTGAGCCTAGACCTGCTGGACTCTAGGCAAGGCACTTCGCTGGAATGGGGGCCTACTTAAGCCCCAAGGCCTAGCCCGGGGCTGCCCTATGCCCAGGCTTAGAAGGGACTAATCCAAGTCGGGCCCGGGCCTTTTGGGTTCTTCTGAAGTTTAGTGTGTGTGATGAATAGCAAAGGAACAGAGCTCTGTGAAGGCAGAGCCTAGATTTGTTAGGGAATAGAGCTTTTGTTTATTGGAGGGCAATTGTTAAGCAGGCCCTATTAAGGGAGAAATGAAGGCTCCGTTTGGGGCGGGGGGCTTATTTTTTCCAGTCAAGCGGTCACGACCGCATGAATCAGATCATAATTAAGGCCCGGTTCATGGGGTCATGACCGAAAAAAATAAGCCCTCCCAAACGAAGCTGAAGTTGGACAAGATGCAGCAGTGGTCAAATACATGTTCATCCCAAAATGATGAGGGCCAGCCCATGGTAATGCTCCGTCGTCGTCATCATCATTTATTTCGTGAGTCGTAGTAAACTTCCGCACACGTGAAAGCTTTTGACATCAATCATCACTTTGGTGACTAGATTTCCTCCAGCCAATGCATGATTGACTAACGAGGGAGGTGGACCTTGCGTGATGCGAGGGCTGAAAGAAGGTCGTGCGGGTGTAAGGGCATTCGAGTTTGAGGTGGCATCCCTAAGTTGATTCATCTTGCAAATAACTCGGGGTGAACAAAATTCTCCAAATTTTGAGCATCATCGAGATTTAAGTTGCGCAATTGTAAATATTATGTAACTATTATATGAATTCTTCGTTGTTTTCTCGTCCATCATGTGTCACATCCCTTGCTTTTCATGTGAAGCTTTGAGGGGCCATCTTGTAACAAACTTTGGGTTTGCTTAGGGACGAGGCGGCGATTTTCACGCACCTCGTTTTTCGTGGGCTTCCAGTCTTGCCTCCCTCTTGTTTGGTCTTCAATAGTGATAGTTTTAGGAAAATGGCGCTTCTTCTCGAACACGCGCATGCCCTAGGGAATGTGGCCAAGCTCGTTTCCCACGTTGGGTGCATTGATTCAAACTGTTCTTTCCCTCCTAAATTCAACTTCAAAATAAAGAGGAAGGAATTATATACCACTTATTATTTATTCTAATTTCTATATTCTTCTCTAGAAGCTATAAGCGCACACGCGCTCACACACATAGCGAGTGACGGTCCCTTGTGCACAGTGTGCAACAAGATAATACTCAAGTGTCACGCAAAGTGACGGTAAGGTATTATTGTTGTTGAACAGTACGCAACGAGGGACCCTATGTTGGACAACTAACATCTATAAATAGTAATGAAATTTTAATTGAAGGATGAGTCTTATATATTAAAAATCAATGTGATATATTATTATGTCAGATATTAAAATTGAAGGACTTGGATCATTTTATTGTCCTATTTCAAGGGTATGATCACCTTTGTTATACATAGAGAATCAAGGTAGGGGCATAAGCATATTAATCCTCTTTGATGACATAATATTTCTAGAATAAGGCTCGTTTTACTTAAACGGTCACATAGATTCAGCCGCAAATTTAAAATTGGCTTCATCGAAGAGAAATTATTAATCTTTAAGAATTCAACGATAAAATACGCGGTCTCACTAGGCAAGACGAGACTATGCAAGATATTGTATGTGCTACTAGCAAGATGCCTATAAACATGTAATTCTATTATCTCAAAACAATTCATATATTTCTTAATTATTATAAATGATTGGTATAATACAGAGGGAGTACTGACCTAACATATGCCTAATTTAAGTATACAATAAGTACTTTACATGTCATCTGAAAAAGCCAATGATGTCACGAATAAATCCATTCGCTCGCTATCTTATGCCGTCCGAAAAGGTTTCTTCTAGTGACAGACATCATAGCCGCAATACTTATTTTTTGATACCTCAACAAAGAGCTTCGTAGGTAAAGGTGAGAGTTCGATCCTTGGATGCGAGCACTCGATAAGGAACGTACTTGCAAGTCAACTATGTTGTTTATTTGCTTATTTAAATTACTTGTTTATATGCTTATTATTATTAATTTATATAAAAAGGAGATGCCTTATTAAAAGTGTGGAACAACAACAATCTCATGTCCAATGGAATGTCTTTGAATGCATAGTGCTAGTGGGAGAACACATACATATATAATAATATAAAGAAAGTGCATATTGATTAATAATAAATATTGCATTATCATTCTTAGCACTATAAGTAACTATTATTGCTAATAATCCACTATCTCCTTATATTTTATGTATAGAATCAATTATTATGCCTTCCATGGTAGCTTCCTTATCTCCCCCATATTCCTCCCTTCCTAGATGTTTCTACATATAATGTTTCCATCACTTGTGTAGTCACTCTTATATGTCAAGTGGTGAGTTTTTATCACTCTCCATTCTTTCAAAACTTTTTTTAATGTTCAAATGATAAAAAATTTATTAAGGCATGCATATTATATATTATTTGTAAAGTTTACTAGGAGTATAATGACATCAAAACATTGAAAATTTGTCCTTATTACAAGGTTTATGAAATTAATTTCTTGATAAATTTTGTTGCATTGGGGATTTTAAGTGTCACATAAGTCCTCCATTTACTTACTTCATGCAACATATGCATGCAATAATCTTGAGATTAAAAAATAAAAACATTAAATGACTTTTCTCTCCTATATTAATTGGGAAAAAATATAATTTTTGAATAAAACTCAAATTTCCTTTCACGTGTATATTTTACTCCAACGAATTTGAACAAAAATATCATCGTCGTAAAATGCATGTTTGACATGACTGATATGCCAAACTTAAGCTCCGTTTGGGGGGGGGGGGCTTATTTTCACCAATCAAGCGGTTACAATTGCATGAACCGAACCTTAATTATGATCCAGTTCATGCGAGCATAACCGCTTGGCTGGTGAAAATAAGTCCTCTCAAACAGAGCCTTGGCCTCAATGAGTAGTTGAGTTGGACAAACTTTATTTATATTTATTTTTTTTGAATAAAAGAATAATAGAGCATTTTTCCACCTTTAAAAAGTTAATTAAAATATATGTATATATATAATTAATCCACTATGCTTTATTAGTTGAATTTTTTGTTCATGCTTTTTATAGAAGCAGCCAACGGGACAAAAGATGAGTCGCTTAAAAGTCATGACAAAAATAAAATAAATAATAATAATAAATTTAATGATGTCTGCATTTTGTATAGTTGGAAGTGCTATAAAAAGGGTAGCATCGAGGGCATATCTAAAGCTTTTGTCATCACTGTGTTCTAATTCTATCCGATAGTGAGTAGGATCCGATTTCTATTTTTTATACTTTTATTATTATTATATTTTTCGCTTTTGTAAGAGATTGGTTTGATTTGATTTGGTTCGATTTGATTTTATTTTTGAATATAATCGCAAGCCGAACCATCTTTCTGTGATTCCAGAACGCTAGAACCAAACCGCACTGTGCAAATCATAGGTTCAGTTAGAGGGGTTGAAAAATAGAAGCATAAATATACAATATAAGAAAAAAAAAGACAAATAATATATATTATGTTAACTTAAACATTTTAATTAGATAATAAGTTATTAATCTTTTTATGCTTAAGGATTCTAATTAGATATATGATATTAAGCCTTCAACTGCTAAATAGATTTAAACCATATATTATTAGAGATATTTAAAAATTTATAATGTAATCTATATAAGGTTTAGCATTAAAAAATGTGAACTGAACCAACTCAAACGAGAATTAGGGTTTTTTTTCTAAAAAAGTTTCTAATATTTTAAGGTGATTGTTATTAGCACTACAGTTTTGGCTAGTCGCACAACATTTTCTTCTAATTTCTCGCATTTTTTTTGGAAATATACTTTGTTCATGCATTTTTAGGAAAAATGTTCAACACGAAAGTTGTAGATCTCGACGAGATCTACAACTTTCGTGTTGAACACTTTTCCTAAAAATGCATGTACAAGGCGTATTTCTAAAAGTCGCGAAATCTGGGTGTATTTTCCAAAGTACGCATTGTACATGCATTTTTAGGAAAAGTGTTCAACGCGAAAGTTGTAGATCTCGTCCGAGATCTACAACTTTTGTGCTTAACACATTTCCTAAAAAATGCATGTACAAGACATATTTTCAAAAAACACGAAAAATTAGGTGAAAATGTTGTGCGACTAGTCGAAACTGTAGTGCTAATAACAAACACCTTTTTTAATGCAGTCCCTGTTGTCTGCCACAGTAAATGAAACTACAATATATTTTGACATAAATATAGTTTTTTTCACGCAGACCTGCAAATAAATTTTTGGTGTGTTTTTCTCACTTAATTTTAGGTGAGAGATTTAATACGGCCGTACGATCTGACATACTATGACTGATTTGTTTTATGGAATATTGCAGTATTCTAAAAACAATGTTAGCATTTTCAGTATTGTTAAAATTTCCATTCATCATATTATTTTTTCAGAATTCAACGATTTGATGTGCGGTCCAACAGTAATCTTAGATGGGAGAAACCCACCAAAATTTTTTTCTAAAAAGGAGAGCAAGTACAAGAACTCGTGTAAATATTTATACTCTGGTCACATACATTAATTTCTTGTCGGTGAATCCGTGATGTTATATATGTTAAAGTTGAACTCGTTTTAGTCATGGGAAAAAAGCCCGGTCCCGGCCCGACAAAAGTCTGGTTAGGCCCGGCCCGGGAAAAGCCCGGCATGAGCCAATACTGGGCTTGGGGCTTACCGGGCCCCCAATTTCGGGCGCCAAGCTAAGGAAAAAAATCCCACCGGATTAAATCCCACCTAATCATAGGTGGGTCCTGTGATTAGGCAGGATTTTAATCTCGCCTAATTAGGCGGATTCTTGAATTCAGGCCGGCCCGACCTGAAGGGCCTAACCGGGCTCCCCTTTTAAGAGGGAGCCCGAGCCCGGCCCGGCCCAATTCAAACTGGGTCTGGACCGAGCACGGTTGGAAAAAGTCCGGGCCTGATCGGGCTTTTGCCCATGACTCGTTTATATTATGTTCACTCACAGTGGCAGATTAAGAAAATTATTATAAATAGGGGTGCAAAGAAATTTTCTAAATATAATAGTATATAAAATTTTACATTGACGGCACTACAAAGGCATACAAATTTTCATCCAATTGTCTAAAATTAAAAAGTACAACGAAAATATTTACAATTATCCACAGTGAGTTTTCACTTCTTGAAAACATTCCATCACATCATCATCGCCGATCATCATCGCCGGCTCGAATCATTAAACATCATTAAACATTTGATCACTAATTCAAAATTGAGAATATTTTTTCAACACTTGCAATAGTCACAGAAATGATTAACACAAATTTTGAAAGTTTGTAGATTTGTTGATAATCAACATGTCTCACAGTTTCAACAAACTTCATAGAGAAATGATAAGAATCATTTAAATTAGAAAATCTCTCATTATTTCTCATATGAGTAATGAAGTCATCGAGTTGAAAATCACAACTAAACAACTACAAACTTGGAAAATCACGATAAAATTCAACTAGTTTTTGCATATTTTATTTGTCAAAACAACCAAACAAATTAATTGGAATTTTATTTTGTTTTAGAACTCTTAAAGAATTGAGTGAGTATGTTAAATGCATTCAGTTGATAAGCATGCAAACAATTTTTGTGGGCTTTTTTTGATGGCAGATTCATGTTTTGGGGCTGTTCAAAATGAAGAAGCGCAATCGTGGGTTCACCTTAGAGTTGATCGGAGATGAGTTGGGGACGGCCTGAAAGTGTCCTTTGTTTGGACGGCCTGAAAGTGGGCGGTGCGTTGTTTGGGCATGCAAATTATTGGAGTGTGTTGATGCCAGAGTGAAGGAAGAAGACTGAGAAATGAATGGAAAGAGAATTGAGGACATACCTAGTGAGAACTTTAGTTTGGATCATGAGGTTGATACTCTGAGAGGGTGCTGCCCTGCCCTAGAATGCATGTGTTGTGGGGATAAGTAGGCACATAATATAAAGGGAGTTGTTTATTCAGAGAGTCGATTTGATGTTTATTGGGGTGAATGTTACGGATCATTTGAAAATAGATCGTAAGGCTTATTTTGAAAGTATGGTGTCGAGCACGAGTTGTTTAGATAACCCTCGTTACGCTATGAGGGTTATCGAACACAAAAGGAGTGTGGGCAACTCGGCTATTTTTGTGAAGTGAAGAAGACCACACTGACAAATAATTTCTGGGTGTGCAATTAGCCAAGCTTAGTGTTCAATTAAAATATAATTAAATATTTTTAAAAAGAAAAATGCATAGGAAAGCTGAAATAGCAAAATCGATCCCCAGCTGGATATTGTTAAATGAATGCTAATACTTAATTAATTTACTGGGTCAATGGGGATAAGTCTAAGGGAATGAAAAAATATTGACTGTTTCAGTTGCTGAAATGGAGGGAGCTTCTCTTGTATTTAAATAATTCATCCTAATTATCTTTTTTGTTTGGGATTTTTTGTTCATCGATTTTTGTTTGGGATTTTTCGTTAATTTTGTTGCAATATGGACAGCTCATTATTAACGTATATATCATCCGTATAATTATTTTTAATGATTTTTTGTGGCATTGTGAACTATTTATTAACTTACATTTCATTTCATGCGCATTATTATTTATTATTGGTTGAGAGTCTGAGACTTGAGAGTTGAGACTTCAAGTAATTAATAATTCCCTCCTTGCAATTCTCTCTTTCTCTCTCTCTAAGTATAATTCTATACACATCTAAAGCATATCTAAAATCAAAAAAAGTGTGGCACATACATAACAAAATAATTTATTTTATACACAAAAAAGTCAAAAAATGTGAAAAAGGTCAAATAAATTATTTTATTGTGTGTGGGGTCCATTTTTTGTGATTTTTAGATGTATTTTAGATATGTATAGTTCCATTATATATGAATAAAAATTTAAAATAGTAAATTAAAATAAAGTTTAGTCATTAATTTTTTTTCAATAGAATACCTTAGGATATTGTGTGTATAGACAAATATATATATAAGATTAACCTTAAAAAAGTTTGATGGTATTTTATAAGGAATAGGGGGCGATGTACTGTACCGTGCATTGTGTTATCCAATGACTGTTAGTGCATCAACACTCCTGCCGAGATACGTGCGCGAGATGGATGCACTCGTAGCCGTTGGATGTGCTGCACTGCACGGTGCAGTGCAACACACCCCTGTCTCACGGTGCTTTGAACCCAATTCAAGTTCTATTTTAGGGACCGTTTGGCACGGTGGTGGTGGTCATAAACGCTTGGGTTAAACCGTCATTCTTAAGGATCACTTAACAAACATCATCCATTTGAACTTAAAAGTGGATGAAGTTCTTAAGGTGTGCGCTAACAAATGACAATTTAACCTCTCATGTTCATGACCACCATGCCAAACAAAGCTTTAATGAACTCGCGAACATCAACACTTGAAACATACTACAGCTCTGTGCGGCAAAGATTCAGGTCGAGGTGTCAAATCTTTCCATCAAAGCAAACTCTCATAGTAACGAAGATCAAAAAAATAAAGAAAAAATGTCAAGCAAAAAAAGAGCAAGCACAGAGTGATTTATGTGGTTGGACAATCTGAGTGCATCCCCACGCTAGAGTTTCTTAGCAGTATAACAAAGCAAAAAAAACTTTTTATAGTTGAAGTCTAGGAATCATTTTTTGACTGTGTGCAATCATAGAATAAATGCATGTCAAACTAAAAAATAATAGGAAGTCGTGAACCCGTGTAGGTCTTTTTCTGCACATAACCGTTATAAAATTGCACGGCCCATAAATAGTCGAAATCAGTCTGCATACAGTTATTGACTTAATTAATCATAGGGTGTTGTTACTAGAAATCTCATTTGAGGTGCTAGCAAATCCATAATGCCCCCAAAATTTATTTTTTCGTTATTTTAAAAAACGTATTTCTACTACCAGTAAGCCCAAGACTAAACCTATCCGCACCTTTGTTACTCCCATTCGCTATTACCGACTCTCCTCCCTCTCCTGTGCTCCCGTTTGCGATTCCAAAGGTGCTCGGTTCCGGCGACTCAATCCACTACAACAACTTCGGCGATTTAGGTATAACTCCGGTAGATTAATTCTAGCTTGGGATCGTCGGAGAAGGAGTTCGAGATTAATCAAGTGACAGGGGTATTAAGTTTCTCCTTTTGATTTTGTTAGCATTTGATGGTTGTCTCTATTTGTTGAATCGAGTGCACCCATCTACTCGATCTGGGATGTTTGTTTCCACTTCTGTTTATTCTGATCTTATTGATTTAATGTTTCGCATTTTTGGGATCTGAATGAAAGTTTTTGATCCAATGGAGTTTATTTTTGTTTAGTGATTGAGACCTAAATTAAGGTTCGGTTTATACGGTTGTTACCGCTTGACCGGTGAAAATAAGTCCCCCCAAACGGAACCTTAGTTTCTCCAGGCTATGTTTGGTCGAAAGCTTGATTTGTCATTTTTTGGGGGCATATGATTGAAATTGCAGCGACTGTTAAAGTTTCAGATAAATCAGATGATGTTAGAGCACAATCATAAATATTTCTTGGATGTGATAGAGGTGAATACTACTATGACAAACAATATTAAAAAAGGTTAGATTAAACAAAATTTACGAAAAACAACTAAGAGGCGTTGCGGTTGCCTGTTCACTTTGATCGGGAAAAAAACCACACTCACCCGAATGGATATTAGAAGTTAATTGCGGGGCGCGACATAATCACGAATGGTACATTTAGAAGCACATGTCACCACAGGTAAGTTGGATTGTGTTGTATTTTTGTATGATAATTTGCTAGTAACAAAAAGATTTTGAAATATGAAGGTTTGTCAATAGTAATGATTTGCTAAAAGTGAAGACGAATTTACTAATAACACCACCCTTAATTATCACAGTGGGACCGGACTTCATATCTCCCACAACAGGAAGGAAAACTCGAGGCCCACCCTTTATCCCATGATTAGCTTCGGACAATCAGCGATAGTCGCTTTCGCCGGAGACTGGTCGGGACCAGAACCGTACCGGAGAATTGAATGGCGCCGGTCCCGCCGGCGAGTCCCCAATTTTTCTTTCCCCGACCGGTCCAAATCAAACAAAATCTCACAATCCCAGCCCGCGGCCAAAGATAGTCGACAAAATCAAGTGATTTCACTTTTTTTTTAATCATAATAAAATTAATTATTATGGACGGCGTGTGACTAATCCGTCACCCGCCCCCTCCTTTGACGCTAAGCAAGAAGATACCGCACGCCGCCGGACCACGATTAGACACTAAATTCTGCCGTTGAAGATTTTCGGAGGAATAAAATTGCCCCCTTTTGACCATTTTGCTCTCGACAATGTTAGTTGACAATTTTATAAAGTCAACTTTTCTTCATTCTCATTTATATTATATTATATTATATCATTTCATCTCAAAATATATGTTAGCATACAGCTTAGCATGAAAGCCATTAGTGCATTATTCTCAGGGGAAGGGTCCTGGCCGTGTTCCTCTTCTTTCGTACACGACCGATGGGAACGCACGGCTTTGCGGTGCACCGTCCGGCATAAGGCTCGAGCAACTTATAAAGAGCAAGCTCATTAACGTAAATAATGTGGTTAGCTCCCAATTTCCATAATAATTATGTAAATAATGTACCATTTGATAAGTAAATATATTTTAAAAAAAGAATAAAAGAAGCACCCATGAATTTTGCTTTATTTGGTCAACGTTTATATTTGTACACCCTCCCACTATTTCGGATATGGCCCACCACTATCGGATCTAAATATGGCAAGACGTGACCCATAATTTTCTTATCGTGTCCATGACTCAATTAATTTGGTATTAAAGCAATGTTAGCCTATTTGTACAGCCCGGCCCACATGCATTATAAAATATTTTCGGGCCCATTATTGCAAAAAAAAAAGTAATATACTAATATCTAATAATAAATGATAGTTTTCGGTAATTAATCAATTATCTATATTTATGCCAATTTTATCCATTTCCGAATCTGACCCGGCACGCCCGCGGAGAAGCGGATCCCATCGCCCCCCACTAGTGGTGAAAGCCCCCGGCACACCGTCAGATCATATTCCATTGATAATGGACGGTGTATATTCTTCCACGCTTTGCTCTACGAACCTCCTAGCTGTTGAAAAAGCCGCCGACCTTGACGCTATCGTTTAGACGTTTAGCCTTGCGCCACGTGGGGCATTCTAGTTCGGTAATAGGTCCTAGAGATATTTCGCTGTTTGGCTTCCGACAGATTGCATCAAAACCACCGTCGGTTATTCGCCACGTGGCTCCATTGTAGCCAGGAGTAGCGGCTGGAGATTGGTATGTTATCGAAACAAAGAGGAATCTTAACTACTTAAGGGATAATGTGAAACTAATTTCGGTAATTTTATATTTATTAAATGTTAGTGAGGTCAAATATGCTCCCATTCAAAAATATAAAAAGACCACTAAAAATAAAAATATATTTTTATATTTGCTCTATCAAAGTTGAACTTTTTATAAAATTAGGGCACAAATTATAGAGTTATTGATATGAATTTCATATGAATTTAGGGTGTATGAAATAAGAAAATCTAATAGCAATCAAGCACACATAAAATTCTTTCCTTATATTATTTTTTACTTTATTAATATTTTCAATATTTCTTAGCTTATATGCAATAATATTGTTTTATTATGTTATTCATTTTTGTCCAACTATTATATATATGTTTTATAATTATTTAATTGGATAATATGTGAAATGTATGAAGTGCTAAAAATAATTAAATAATGTCCTTAAAATGTTTTGTTATATAAACTAGTCGGATAATTGTTATAGATTGTCTCTAATTTACTATATTTTGTTACACTGGTCATTATATAATTTATGAATTGAAGTGCGTGCTATATGGCCGCACGTGATAAATGTGTGTACATATGTATAGAGACGTATAAAGGAAAAAAATCACGCATTTTGGTTGAATGTTTATTTTGTAAAAACTAAAATAATGATATATGTAAATATAAATTGAGGTGAAATCAAGTAAAAAGCTATAAAAATATATATTCACTGTGAAAATATCATAAATTTAGGATGTATGAATTAAGAACACCTAATAGATTAGGTTATTTCCTGAAAATATTTTCCTTCAATTATTTAAGCTATCACCAAATGTTTTGAGTTTTTCTCAACAATTAATGTGGAGCTCAGCAATTAATGTGGAGTTTTTCTCAGCAATTAAAGTTCCTTCATATGATAATAAAATAATTTTTTAATAATAAAATTCCAACATAAATATATAAATAAATAAAATTCAATGAAGAAACGTAAATAAGAATACTAAAAAATAACAGTGATGACATATTGATACATATACATATATATATAATAATAGAGTGGTGTTATTGGTATTTCATATATGACTATTCATACTAGCTCAATAATTATAATTATTCTATTAAATCATATATATTGTTTAGAATCTTAATATTTGTACCCCATCTCCCTTTCTTGCCAAGCGCCCTAACCATGAAAAAGACAGGAACATGAGATCTCATAGGATGAGCGGCGGCTGACGGTGAAGCCAAAGGGCGAGGTGATGGTGAGAATTTTGATGCCGAAATCGATTTCATGACCACAATAACGCTTGGAAAATGGCCGGTACAAAGACAGGACCGTCTCTTTCGATCAGCTACTAACGAAAAAATACCGGTGCACTCCATATATTTCTCTGACGAGAAATGCATGCCGGTGCTTCTCCAACACGGCATAGAGCGCTTTGTGTCTCCTCCTGACGAATTTCGTCGGCTTTTTGGCTGCCCAAACCGCTATATTGGGAGCATTCAATCCTTTGTTGTGAAGGTGATTTCGCAGAGCGTTCTGCTGCGGTAGAGGAGCCGGCATCGCCGAGAATGATGCCGGCAGCAGATGAGGCTTAATTATTTGGAAGGAAGTTGGGTGCGCATAGCCTGAAGGGGAGGTGGTGTACAATATAATTAATTAACAGAATATATAGTTATAATTATTGTGCATGAATAGTGACCAATAAATAAATAAATAACAGCACGCTAATAATATATTAGTGTTTAAGATCAGGAAATATAAATGGGCGGTTCGCTTAATGGCGAAGCTAGGTTTAGCTTTGTTTGGTAAACGTACGGGAAATTAAAAGGAGAGATAGTGAGGAAGTTGACGCTGACATTTTGAGTCGCACCAGACAGCATGCAGAGTTTAATTAGAGTGAGATGCATAGAAAGAGAAAGAGGCATTAGAGATAGAGAGAGAGAGTGGAAAAATATAATGGATAGAGAGAGAAAGAGAGAAGCAAGTGGGAATCTCGGTTGTCTGAGTGATGAAGGAAGTCATTAGTGCACGGCCCATTATCATTTATCAGCCTATAGAATTAGGAAAAATGCAAGCAGGAGACCAGCAAAAAGCAAATGCATAGGAAAAGGAAAGGGTTCCCTGAAAGAGAGAGAGAGAGAGTAGAGAGAGAAAGACGGGTAGAGAGAGAAACACGGGTAGAGAGGGAGGGACAGGAAATTAGAACCCAAAGCTTTTTGCCTCCCCCTTGTTTTAGCAAATGCATGTCTTATTGTGGTAAAGCTACAACAGGCTTTAAATTTTTTTTTTTTTTTTTTTTTTTTGGGGTGGGGGGATTAAATTAAAGAATTAGGGGTGGCTATAGTTTGAATGTTTGGATGAACATGGATGAAACATATATACAAAGCATGGTACGTACTTGATGGTAGCACTTTTATAATTTATAGTGGGCTGCAGATAGCGCACCTATCGTCAAGATAGGGTTGCACCTAGCGAAGTCCTCTCTTATGAGGAGCGCTCATGATTTTGGGGGTGAAAAATAAACTGCCCATAACCACACTAAAAATCCGCCCAAGACCGCCGGGGGCGCACGCGCTCTTGAACGCACACTTTCAAACACACGCTCCCGGACGTTAGCTCTTATCATTTTCCATCAATATTTCTAATGAAACGGACATTTTTGTAAACTATGAAAATTTAGAGTGAAGACAAATATAATTTCGAAAGATAGAGGGGGTAAACCTTTAATTATACAAACTCGATCGGTCCCAGCCAACCACATTCCTTCCAATATTTCGATGGTTTCTTGGAAAGCATGCAGTCTGAACTACTTTTCGAAAGTTGAAGTTCAACGAGCTTTGAAATGTAGATGTTGTACCTCGGCTACGTTAATGTATATTAGGACATATAACGGGTTCGGAGGCTTAACGAGTCGGTTCGGATACACGGATATCCGATATCCGTATTAACCCTAAGATTTTCTATATAAATCTAAGTTAGGGGCAACGGGGAGGAGGTTCCACTTTAACCACCACCCGAGATGCTTCGAAAGGCCTAACTGACTAATCATTGCGAATACATTGATGACCTTCTTTATGACAACTAGTTGGTTGTTGCACTTTAGGGAAAAAAAAATTTGCCCTGATGAGCCTCTAGAACGTTCTTATATCTCAAAACTGAAGCTTTGAAAATATAAGAGCAAGAAGTTCTTGAAGGAAACACATGTTTCATGGTGCCTTCATAACGAAAAATTAAAATATAATGCATGACTTTCAATGTTTTTTGGACTTATATTCAAAAACTACGATAGTTTTTCGAGTGGCAACGAGGAAGAAAGATGGATCCTGGACTAATTTTTTGATATATCTCCTCTACAATAAACCGTGTATAAATGTTGTGTTTTCAATTAGAAAGGAGGACTAAATGCTAGAATGATTTTTTTGCGCATTGACGGTGTTGGAGTTGGGGAACATTTTCGGCTCTCTTGTTTCTCACACCAGGTTAGCCCACGTGAGCTTAGAGACGTCGGAGCGTGACCTACTCCGATGACTGAAGTACCAGTAAACGCGGGGGTCCGGGGGCGGCAAGCCCCCGGCGGCGGTCCCGAACCAAATTTTGGATATATGATATCCGGGTTTCCGGATATCCGGTTTCCGGTTCCGTGGGCTATTTATAGGCGTGGCTGAGGAGGTTTTGGAAGCTCCTTTTGGAGATCCCAAGGAGCGGTGTTTTCCGGCAGCAGTTCTTCTTTCCATTTCTTGTCCAAAGAGAGAGGTGCGAGGTAGGATCGGTTTGATCCTTGTAACTTTGTAATCTATATTTTGCTTTGGTGAATACAAGAAGGAAGGGGAGAAGGGGAGAGAGGACGTAGCTCGGTTTGGGTGAACCTCTGTATATGTTTGTGTTTTGTGTTGTTTTTTATTTCGATCTTCGTTCGAATCTCTCTTCTCGGCACCCCGTTTTTTCTACAAACGGGATTGTGGATCCCATCTTGGGCAAAGCTAGTGGTGGCGGTTGTATCCGAAATAATGTTGGTTCATTAATTGCGTGGTTCGGTCACTCCTGCGAGGTCAAAAGTGTTTGGAAGCTGAAGGATCGGCCCTTCTCGGCGAAATTATTCTTGTTTCTAACCCGAATAGTGGTCATCTTCACATTATGGGGGATTCTAATTAGACGACGATTGTGAATTGCTTATTAAAAATAAAAATCAACTCTCGGAAGCTTTGGAATCCTGGAGCGGCAATCCTTGAGTTAATAAGAAATATGCATCTCTCGTGCTCATATCTACAGAGAAGACGATCAAGTTGCGAACGCGGTGACCAAATATGCTTTGGTTCATATTATTAGTTGGGGGTTAATTTTCACAAGAGGTATAGTAGTTCCTTTGCATATCAATATCCTCCTGGTTGTGGATGCCTCTATTGATATGTTCTCATGGTCTTTGTCCACGTCCTACTCCACATCGCATAACATCACTTCTTTCTCTGAGAAAGTGTTGCCCTGTGGAAAATCAACTCCACATCTTTCTTCGGCTTGGTGAAGGGTTCTTTTGGGAGGGCCCTAAACCCTTGCATGATTGGACAACTTATCAAATCATGGTCTCCTTTGCAAAAGATTCATGCCCTCTTACGTAGAATATGCATTGGGCGGTCCATCGTTCTACGACTATCCTAGCACGCATTGGAAGCAACGACGTGCTGACATCGCCATTATTTTCTCCTTTAAGATTGCTAATTCAGTTTGCTCTTCTTTCTTAACTCCCTTCTTCTTTAGACCCCTCTCCCACAACTTTTGGACTATGGGTAGTATGCGGTCGGATCCCGGGATTCGCAGCTATTTTTTCGAGTTAATAATATAACTAATTTAGAAATAAGCTTGACTACTAAAATTATGTTTATGTAATCCAGTTGAATAATGTAAACATAATTATTTCCTAAATTAAAAAAAAAATTAACTTATATTTGTTATTTCAAATTTATTGTTTTTTTAATAATTATTTATTTAAATAAACGAACTCGTGACTTTACATTGATAATGAAGTGAGGTAAGAGCCCTTGACTAGACCTCAACTATTTTCTAAGTGCTGCGCATACATACAATTCCGTACGATTACATGGGCCTATATATTTCGCATGTGAAAATACATAATATTTATTATTTATTATTTATTTTCTTGGTGGGGTCCTCCGGAATGATGTCATGTAGGCCTGAACAAAAAGCCCGATCGGGCCGGCCCGGACCGGGCCCGATCGGGCTTTTTCAGTTATCGGGCCGGGCCGGGCCGGTCCTCCCCTACAATCGGGCCGGGCCGGGCAGGCAGCTAAAATAGGCTGCCTGCTCCGGCCCTTCAGGCCAGGCCGGGCAGGACCGGGCCGGTCTCGGGCCCGATTTTTTTTTTATTAATTATTTTATAATTTATTATTTATAAATTTTATAATTTTATATTATAATTTATATTATTATAAATAGTTAATAGTTATAATATATTATATTATTAATTTATTATAATATATATTTATTAGTTTATTAGTTATACAATTGCACAAATGTCACAAAAAATTTAATCAAAAAATTTTATTAATATTAGAATACAAAATCTAAGTCAGACATTGCGCGATTTACATTAAGAATTTAAGATTTAATTAAAAAAATTTACATACATCAAAAAAATTTACATTAAGAATTTAAGATTGCCCGATTTAATCATCTTGTAGATTCATTGCGTCAATTTCGTCTTCTATCTCCTCCGAGCTATCCTCCAATGCTGTTATGTGCTGCTTCCTCTTCGTAGCATCCAAGTAGTCCTTGTAGCATATGCAAATCTCCAGCGATTCTTCGTTAAGCCGGCTCCTCCGCTCGTTCAAAACCCTGCCACTAAGAGAAAAAGCGGACTCCGAAGCTACTGTACTAGCTTGGATAGTTAGTAAATCACGGGCCATATAGGCCAAAACAGGATAGGTATTAGCTTTACCTTTCCACCAATTTAAGAGATCGAAGTTTTCGATCTCGTCCGAACTCATAAAATCGCTAAATTGTGTTTTTGTATATAATCCTAATTCATCTAAACTACCAGATGTGCGAGATTTTTTCCTAGAAGCTAAATCTAAAATTTTATTTTTAAGACTATCCTTTGTTTTGGGTTGTGTTATTTCTTCGCGGGGTCGTGACCCGTATAAGTTATTGTAATAATTATAACTTTGTGTAAAAAAAGTAGTAAAATTTGTAGTACTAACGGGGTCATCATCATCATAATTTATATTTAAGGTTAGATTAGTATTGATTTCATCGATCAAATTTTCTACGCCTTCTACGTTAAGTAGCGGATTTAAAGCGGCGGCGCACGAAAACATATGCGGTATAGCTCTATAATATTTTAAAAATTTTTCTTCTATTATTTTAATTAAAGGAGCTCAACCTTCGTGTTGTCCATAATAACTAAATTTTTGTGTGATATGTACGAAATGTTCAATTACTAATGCGCTCGTTGGATAATACACTCCAGATAAAGAAACAGTGGCCCTATAAAAACACTTTAGTAAATCTAGATAATGTTCTATAATATCCCAATCATTTTCACCTAAATTGTGTTCAATATTAAGCAAACTATAATATTCCATTAGAATTTCTTTTTGTAGAACGGCTCTTTTTAACATTTTATAGGTTGAGTTCCATCTAACCGGCATATCAAATTCGGGTTTCAAATATTTCTGATTTTGTGCTTTACAAAATTTTCTAAAATCTTGAGCTCGTTGTTTAGTACAATAAATAGTTTTTAACATGTTTCGAATTTTATTAATATATTCTTCCATTCCCTTTAAACTATCCTGTACAACTAAATTTAGCACGTGACAAACACATCTAGTATGAAAAAACGCGCCGTTGAGAAATGGTTTTAAATCTCGTTTTAACAATTCAATTGCGGCGCCATTATTAGCGGCGTTATCAAAAGAAATACTAAGTATTTTATCGTTAATTTTAAATTCTCGCGCACATTTCATAATAACTTTATATAAAGCTACAGCCGTGTGCGGGTATTCAAAACCTGTAAAACATATTACGCGTTTATTTTGCTCCCACGAAATGGGATCAATCCAATGACAAGTGATGCAAAGATAAGATAATCCTAAATTTAAATTACTCGTCCAAACGTCGCTCGTTAGACTCACACGTCCTTCGAAATTTTCAAAATAGTTAATTAATTCTTCTTTTACTGCTAAATAAAATTTAAGCGCGTCACGCCTTAGAGTAATTCTACTAACCTTTTGGTATTTGGGTTGAAGCCCCCCATGTATGTACTCCGTCGCGTCGTCATTGTCGAAGACGCTGAATGGCAGCCCGCGTTTGATGACGAACTGCGCCTGCAGCTCTCGCTGTCGCATTTGATCGTACGTCCAAATCTGTCCTGCTCCAGAAATTTGGGCTTGACTTGACTCGGGAGGAGCTTGTTTCGACACGCAAGACTTCTGGTGTCTAACAAGCGTCGAGTTGCCGGTGATGGATAGCAGCTTCGAGCACAACTTGCAGCGCGCTCTCCTTTCGGTCCCGACTTGGACCATCTCGAAATGCTCCCAAATACCCGCTCTACGATTGTGCTCCACTACCGCAGCCGTATTTTGGGAAGACGACGCCATTGGGAGAGCTAAGAGAGAGAGAGAGAGAGTGAGAGAGAGAGAGTGTGAGAAAAAACAAAAAAAAGAAGGGGGTTAGGGGGGGTATTTATAAGATTTTAAGAATTTTTTTATTTTTTATTTTTAATTTTTTTAATTTAAATAATATTATAAAATATTAAAATAATAAAAAAATATAAAAAATATATATTTTTATATATAAAAATATAAATAATGCAGCCAACGGCTCTCAATTAGAGAGCCGTTGGCTGCTCTTCATGGCAGCATGGCTGCCACGTGGCAGCCATGCTGCCATGAGAGCCTAACGGCTCTTAAAAAGAGCCGTTAGGCTCAATCGGGCCTAGCCCGAGACCGGATCGGGCTATGGCCGGCCCGGTCTCGGGCTAGCCCGATTTTCGGGCTTTACCCGGCCCGGACCGGGCCAGGTACCGGGCCGGGTAACAGCTTGAAACCGGGGCCCTTTCAGGGCCCCGGGTTAGGGCTCGGCCCGGTTCGGGCCTGAACCGGGCCGGGCTTGACCGGGCTTTGACCGGGCCGGGCTCGGGCCGGCCCGTCAGGCCCGGTTTTTTTGTTCACGCCTAATGTCATGGCTGCTATTTAAATTAATATAATATTAATAATATCCGAATATGTCGCAGAGGTGAGGCTGCCCACCTTCTTCCCGCAACTTGTATTGTGGATAACTCAATAGTTTACAACTTTACTGCATCCGAATATATGCAGCTCTCAAAATTACAGATATTTTTATTTTCCTAGAAGTTTCTTTGTGTAGCCAGATACTTGCTATATGCAGACCGTCATATTTTTTTTAAATTTTCCCATGCCCCAAATATCCGAGTCTACTTAATTATGGTCCCGCTTCACGGAGCTCACGGCTCTAGGAGAGAGGAACACATAGTTATCTGCGTAATAGGAAAGTATACTTGGGCCGAACTTATTGCCCATTGCGCACAAAAAACGCACACGAAAGTTAGAGTAGCAATAGCCGGATCATTGCCGCTTGAAACGTCTTCGTGGAGCAAGCTTAATTGGGTTGCAGGCAGCTGCTACAAGGTGATTCTTGATCGCACCGCAAAACTCAAATGGTTCTATGAGAAGTGTGGTTCATTTAGGTTCCGTTTGGGGGAACTTATTTTCACTGATCAGGCGGTTACATTAATTATAATATATATCATGATGCTTGTCATGCATGAATAAAAACTCAGGGGTTAGTATGGTGGGGTTGGATTGATGCTTGCTAGCACCCAAAAAAAGACTAAATTAAAGGGTCTCTTGGTGCACAAAACATCCAAGCACAACAAGGGTTCGGGGAAGAGTCCCATCATAAGGATAAAATGTATGCAAACCTTTCCCCGCATCTTACAAAAGGCAAGATTCTGTCAGGTGGCCTCAAGGTCACACGACAACGCCGGCCTTAGTTGTTGCGTCAAGGCTTCCCTTCTACCAAAATACAAATATAAAATTAAGGGCGAGTTAATTTCATCTAGGAAAATGGGGTTGATGAATATAACAATTTCAATACAAACAATCTCGTCATACCTGAAGATAAGCTCTTTGCCTCAAATTTATGCCCTAGAGGAATTGCATGATGATCGAGATCTACCAAAAATATTTCTTCATGATAGGGGTGAATTCTGGAATTTTAACGAGGGGGGACCAGACATCTTCTTCCTTCAATACAAAAAAAAAATCCGCCTCCACGTTACCGGATATGTATAAGAATGATTATTTACATGAAGTTTTTCAAAATCTAAAACACCAAATTGTATTTTGCGTTGGGGACGGTCAACAACCCTAAACCAATCAAGAATCAATGAATCAACACATCACATTGAGATCAAAAGCCCAGTGATTAGCTAAATGTGATAAGCACTGCCAAAATATAGGGAAAAAATAATTTAACTTAGGTTGTATTTGGTTCGGCATTTTCGGGCGCCGTTTGGAGCAAACGCCGTCGGATGACAGGTAACCAAATGACCCGCCGTCCCCGTTTGCTCCGTTTGCGCCCGCAGGAAGGAGGAACCGCCGGGAGAAGCCATCGTTTCGAGCAATGTCTCTCCCCCTCCGGTTCAAAAGCCCGGTTTCAACCCGCCGGGTGCTTCCGCCACTGCTGAACCAAATAAAGTCTTAGTCAATTAACATACATGAGCAAAACATCTACTCGGTTTGCACATGTATTTCAATAACTATATAAGAATAATATAGTCGAAGAAGGAGACATGTTGATGATTGATTATGTTAAGAATATGGGAGAAGTGCGATCAAATAAGCAGAAAATGAACTCAAAAGACTCATATTTACTTGGTTCACCTCAAGATGGGCTATGCCCGCGAGCAACAACAGTCTATTTTCATTAGATCAAAAACGACATGGCATATTACGGAAAGTGGATGGATTTTAGTTTTTAGAATAACGAAAGTCTTAGAGGGTCAAAAAATTTATATAACACTCTGTATATTTACAAAATACTCCAGATAATCCCCCCCCCCCCCCCCTCCTTCCAAATTTTAACCATGGGATGAAATTAATTAGTAGATGTCTAATTTTGGCAAATCTTTGCTTGCTCTCTCAGTGTTGTTGAGTGTGCCCCATGAAATGGACCACTTCTAGCGTGATCCTTGGTCCTAAGTGTATAAGCGGTGCGATCACTCCTCCCCCTAATCACGTGGTTTTGGATGTGACGTCACAATGCTTTACAGGTGTGTGACTAGTAATTTCTAATATATAATACTCCTTTGGACTCCACGTCCTCCAACAACATGGCGCATTAAATTGCCCCATCTCGACCAACTATTCTCGTTTGACAATTTGATTTGTCTTAAAGCTAGCTATGCCCTTGACCTAATGTTTCTTGCTTCTTGAGTTGACCTACATTAAGGAGAAGTTTGACATGTATATAAATATATTTGTTCATATCCATATAATCCCAATAATAATTGACATCAATTGAAATTCATACCTAATTAAAAATAATTATATATTACAAATGGAAGAATGAATTCATTTGAATGCATGAGTGAAATTGAGGCTTCAAAATTAATACGGAGAGTAAATTCAATTGAAAATTACCTCTGATTCTAATTCAAAATCTCCAACTCCGATCAAATTAGATTGTGTTTGGCACGGTGAAGGCGACTGGAGAAGCAGTGGTGGAATAATATACTGTTTTACAGAGTGATGTCACAATTTATAAAACTGTTTGGAAGAACGGCGTTTGAAGTGTTGTTTGGCCTAGGGAAATCAAATTTCTGTCAGTTGACCGGGGAAAAAAATTACATTCTCGTCGGAGATTTGTGCATGGAGGAGAACATGGCTCTGCATGCGGGAGTGGTAAAAAAGACGTTGCCACCAAGTTCAAGCCTGTGAATTAGGGCACCGGTAGAGCCCTGTTTCGGAGTCACGACGAAGGGAAAGACAAGGCTTTGTTCCGTAAATCGCAGCCCATGTTTTGGAGTCGTGAAAATCTTTCACGACTCCAAATCGCAGGATTTTCACGATTTTAGAGCGGAAGCGGTTGGAACCGCAAACCCTAAAAATACTATTTAATGCGATGAGGTGGTAATTCACGACATGCAGCTTTGAAAACGCCACGCCAAACAAAATCTTAATATTCCCGAAAGAAAATTGAGATGGACAAAACCATACAATAATGAATTTATAAAGTTAAGGTTAAAAAAAGGTTATTGAGATGGACAAAATCATACAATAATGAATTTATAAAGTTAAGGTTAAAAAAAGGTTATTTTCAGGGCGCTGCTATCCGCACCGCAGTTTTGGCTATTCGGACCGCACTTTCTCTTTATTTTTCGTGCCTTTAAAAAATATGTCGTGTACATGCGTTTTTAGGAAAAGCGTTCAACACAAAAGTTGTAGATCTCGACGACATCTACAACTTTCGTGTTGAACATTTTTCCTAAAAATGCATGTACAAGACGTATTTCTAAAAAGCATGAAATCTAGGCGTATTTTCAAAGTACGCTTTGTACATGCATTTTTAGGAAAAGTTTTCAACACAAAAGTTGTAGATGTCATCGAGATGTAAAACTTTTGTGTTGAACACTTTTCCTAAAAATGCATGTACAAGACGTATTTCTAAAAGACACGAAAAATTAGAAAAAAGTGCGATGCTAATAGCCAAAACTGTGGTGCGGATAGCAGCGCCCTACTTTTATCCTTAAAGTCAAAAATGAAAATTTTGACTTTTTTCACTCTAGGGATTCAAATTTTTTTCCATAAATTAATTCCACATTATCCATTGTGCTGAGCTCTTTGTTTTTTTTTTTGGCTGCCGTTCAATCAAAAATGGATGACAGCCCGAGGGTCATAATATACACCGGCACACATAATTAGATGTACACATCGTGTCATTAATTAAAACTCATTTTCATTAAAATTTGTGCTAATTTTTTACAAAAATATAATGCACATTCAACTAATTGCATTTATTCTCTAAATCAAAAATGCAAATCTATAAAATCCAAAAAGTTTTTACCGCAACTCCCGTGCCTACTATGATAGATTGTCATTAAACATATTAGCAGTATTTTTGAGAAAGATAGTAGTTAAACACGTCGGCAATATTTTCGATGAGCTATCATTAAAACCATCAACTATAGATTTGGCACGCAAGATGATACATGCATAAAGATGATGATTATTGTTTTCAAAAATAAAAAAAGTGTTATATAACTATTTTACGCATTAATTAATTGATACTTCATTTATTTTAATATGTATTAATTAATTGCTAGGGGTAGAGCCCCGTATTGATTACAGTCGGGATGCTATCGTTATTGACTGTAAAAATAGAGCCCCGTGCCTATCACTCATACGTGAGTGTCTATATATATATATATATATATATATATATATATATATATATATATATATATATTCCTTTTGCCACATTTAGCTCAAAGGGTTGAAGGGAGATAGTGCATCAAGCTATTCGCAAGGGCCAACTTGATCCTCTTTCCTGGGGTTCCCTCATCTGGGAACCCTAGGAGAGCCGCCGACTCCAACTATCGTCCATGTACGATCCATACTAGATCTGACCAACTGCTCATCCTACCTCCTCTACGTTCTTGACAACCCATCTTTTTGTCTCAGTAGAGTCTTTCAGTGGCATGTTTCCGTCATCTTCCCCATTCCTTCAAAAAAGTGAGCCACCGGTTTCAGATACAAGATACTATCATTACCGCCTGAACAATTACACATCCAATCCGTAATCGCAACGACCCGATTGTAAGAGCGGAGCTCTACCAACTGAGCTATATATATATATATATATATATATATATATATTCACACACAGTGACACACATATATGTATAATAATGAACTTAAAATAAGAAGATGGGGGATCAATCCGATAAATAAGAGATAAAGCACGGCCACCATTACTAAATTATTTATGACAGCTGGATTCAAACGAACTGCAAAATCTTGCCACGTGGATGGATGCATCCGAGCACCTAGAAGCGCGCCATTTGGATTTTATGCTGAAAAAAGATCGAAAGGAATTTTATGTAATATTGCACTCAGCCTTAGTTTTTGGGACTGTTATAGGCGAGTGCCCTATTAAATATTGCTGCCCTAACATCTAATTAGTGAGATTGTAGTCTGAGTATTTGATCTAATTAAGGTCAAGTTCATGCGGCCGTAACTGTTTGACCGGTAAAACTTAGGCTCCGTTTGGGGGGACTTATTTTCACCGGTCGAGCGGTGGCGACCACATGAACCGGGACTTAATTGAAGTCCCGGTTCATGCGGTCGCCACCGCTTGACCGGTGAAAATAAGTCCCCCCAAACGAAGCCTTAGGCTCTGTTTGGCTCCACGTTTCAACAGCATCACACTGCTGTTTTTCAATAAGTCGCGCCAAACAAGATTTTGGCGCCCGCGATTGGAGTCGCCACCACACTCTAATCGTCAAAATTCCGCGTTCCAGAGTCGTGAAAAATTATCACGACTCTGGAATCGCGCGATTCATCTTCCACGGCAAGCCCTAGGTGTTGGGTGTGACCCGCCATCCAGGTGTTGGATGGGGTGCCTCCCGGACGCACCCGGGTTGGCTCCTGACATGGGTGCAGGGGAACTCCATGGTACGGTTTAGTCCAAGGGAGTCGGGTTGCCTCCGGGCATGAGTACAGGGGAGTTCCGGGCACGGTTTAAGTGCGAGGGAGCCATGCCAACAGTTTGACCGGTCCTGCTAAAATAATATAAAGGAATTGGTAGCACCCTTCCTAACACTCCGGGGTTTTGGGAGAGTTGGTAGGCGCCATTCCTAACAGTGGTATCAGAGGCGAGGGGGAGGTCATGGGTTCGATCCCCCTGGATAGCGTTCCAGGGGGAGTTTGTTGGGTGTGGCCCGCCATCCAGGTGTTGGATGGGGTGCCTCCCGGGCGCACCCGGGTTGGCTCCTGGCATGGGTGCAGGGGAACTCCATGGTACGGTTTTGTGCAAGGGAGTCGGGTTGGCTCCGGGCATGAGTACAGGGGAGTTCCGGGCACGGTTTAAGTATGAGGGAGCCATGCGAACAGTTTGATCGTGAACGGTATAAGTTTGACTCCTTCATGACCATGAACAAATTCTTGAGGACCAAGGTTGACCACTGTGCATATATGAAGAGAACAGAAGGGTCCTTCATTATTTTGTTACTCTATGTTGATGACATGCTGATTGTCGGGAATGACAAGGCCAGCATTGCAGAGTTGAAGATGGAGCTTAGCAGGTCCTTTGAGATGAAGGATCTTGGACCAGCAAAGAAGATCCTGGGTATGAAGATTACCAGAGACAGGAGTGCAGGTCTGTTATGGCTGTCTCAGGCTGAATATGTTGAAAAAGTTCTGAAGAGGTTCATGATGGAGAAGACAAAGGTTGTTATCACTCCATTGGGTGACACTTCAAGTTATCCAGCGGTCAGTGCCCTTCATCTGAGAAGGAGGGCTAGGAGATGAGCCAGGTACCCTATGCTTCTGTAGTAGGGAGTTTGATGTATGCTATGGTCTGTACGAGACCAGACATAGCTCATGCAGTAGGGTTGGTGAGCAGATATTTGGCAAACCCAGGATAGGTCCATTGGGATGCTGTGAAGTGGATTCTTCGATATCTCAGAGGTACTACAGATTTGTGTCTGCAGTTTGGTGGAGCATCAGCTGAACTGGTTGGGTACTCTGATTCAGATATGTCTGGAGACGTTGATTCAAGAAGATCCACTTCTGGGTATGCTGTTACTTATGTGGGGGGTGCTGTGTCGTGGCAGTCGCGGTTACAGAAGTGTGTGACACTGTCGACGACTGAGGCAGAGTATATAACACCAATTATTCAGCCCGTTATAACACCAATTATTCTCCCTAGTATATATCTGTTGCGAGAGGCGATTCAAGAACTCGAGAAGTACCCAGAAATCTTTGAGGACTGGTTGCTGTATCATTTTGCTACGGTTCATTTTCAAACACCAGTGAATCGAGTGACATTCCTGAGTATCCCAGAGGAAAGGAGGGTGGAATGGCTGAAGACCCACTACATGAATTCGCATATATGATATCTCTTAGTTTATGATTTTCTATGTAGAACTTATTTATTGTTGGAAGCTTATTTCATGCAGTGATTTATGTGACACTGATATTTTGTTCTAGTATATGTTGGAACTTATGATATCTCTTAGTATATGTTACATTGTTATAATGACTGTTGTGTCATATTTATAGGTCACTATAATGTCAAACATACATGATGATGAAGAATTTAACATAGATAATGATGAAAAGTTGATGTTGAATTATTGTGCAATTCGTCAACAAGATTGCGCCGCATATGTTGTATTGTGGATAACTCAATAGTTTACAACTTTACTGCATCCGAATATATGCAGCTCTCAAAATTACAGATATTTTTATTTTCCTAGAAGTTTCTTTGTGTAGCCAGATACTTGCTATATGCAGACCGTCATATTTTTTTTAAATTTTCCCATGCCCCAAATATCCGAGTCTACTTAATTATGGTCCCGCTTCACGGAGCTCACGGCTCTAGGAGAGAGGAACGCATAGTTATCTGCGTAATAGGAAAGTATACTTGGGCCGAACTTATTGCCCATTGCGCACAAAAAACGCACACGAAAGTTAGAGTAGCAATAGCCGGATCATTGCCGCTTGAAACGTCTTCGTGGAGCAAGCTTAATTGGGATGCAGGCAGCTGCTACAAGGTGATTCTTGATCGCAAGGCAAAACTCAGATGGTTCTATGAGAAGTGCGGTTCATTTAGGCTCCGTTTGGGGGAACTTATTTTCACTGATCAGACGGTTACATTATAATATATATCATGATGCTTGTCATGCATGAATAAAAACTCAGGGGTTAGTATGGTGGGGTTGGATTGATGCTTGCTAGCACCCAAAAAAAGACTAAATTAAAGGGTCTCTTGGTGCACAAAACATCCCAGCACAACTAGGGTTCGGGAAAGAGTCCCATCATAAGGATAAAATGTATGCAAACCTTTCCCCGCATCTTACAAAAGGCAAGATTCTGTCAGGTGGCCGGCCTCAAGGTCACACGACAACGCCGGCCTTAGTTGTTGCGTCAAGGCTTCCCTTCTACCAAAATACAAATATAAAATTAAGGGCGAGTTAATTTCATCTAGGAAAATGGGGTTGATGAATATAACAATTTCAATACAAACAATCTCGTCATACCTGAAGATAAGCTCTTTGCCTCAAATTTATGCCCTAGAGGAATTGCATGATGATCGGGATCTACCAAAAATATTTCTTCATGACGGGTGAATTCTGGAATTTTAACGAGGGGGGACCAGACATCTTCTTCCTTCAATACAAAAAAAAAAATCCGCCTCCACGTTACCGGATATGTATAAGAATGATTATTTACATGAAGTTTTTCAAAATCTACAACACCAAATTGTATTTTGTGTTGGGGACGGTCAACATTTCTTTACCAATCAAGAATCAATGAATCAACACATCACATTGAGATCAAAAGCCCAGTGATTAGCTAAATGTGATAAGCACTGCCAAAATATAGGGAAAAAATAATTTAACTTAGGTTGCATTTGGTTTGGCATTTTTGGGCGTCGTTTGGAGCAAATGTCGCCGGACGGCGGGTAACCAAATGACCCGCTGTTCCCGTTTGCTCCGTTTGCGCCCGCAGGAAGGAGGAACCGCCAGGAAAACCCGTCGTTTCGAGCAACGCTTCTCCCCCTGGGTGATTAGCAAGCCGGGAAAAGCCGTCGTTCAAAAGCCCGATTTCGACCCGTCGGATGCTTCCGCCACTGCTGAACCAAACAGAGCCTTAGTCAATTAACATACATGAGCAAAACATCTACTCGGTGTGTACATGTATTTCAATAACTATATAAGAATAATATAGTCGAAGAAGGAGACATGTTGATGATTGATTATGTTAAGAATATGGGAGAAGTGTGATCAAATAAGAAGAAAATGAAAACATAAGACTCATATTTACTTGGTTCACCTCAAGATGGGCTATCCCCGCGAGCAACAATAGTTTGTTTTCATTAGATCAAAAACGACATGGCATATTACGGAAAGTGGATGGATTTTTGTTTTTAGAATAACCAAAGTCTTAGAGCGTCAAAAAATTTATATAACACTCCGTATATTTACAAAATACTCCAGATAATCACCCCCCCCCCCCCTTCCAAATTTAAACCATGGGATGAAATTAATTAGTAGACGTCTAATCTTGGCAAATCTTTGCTTGCTCTCTCGGTGTTGTTGAGTGCGCCACATGAAATGGACCACTTCTAGCGTGATCCTTGGTCGTAAGTGTATAAGCGGTGCGATCACTCCTCCCCCTAATCACGTGATTTTGGATGTGACGTCACAATGCTTTACAGGTGTGTGACTAGTAATTTCTAATATATAATACTCCTTTGGACTCCACGTACGTCCTCCAACAACATGGCGCATTAAATTGCCCCATCTCGACCAACTATTCTCGTTTGACAATTTGATTTGTCTTAAAGCTAGTAGCAATGCCCTTGACCTAATGTTTCTTGTTTCTTGAGTTGACCTACATTAAGGAGAAGTTTGACATGTATATAAATATATTTGTTCATATCCATATAATCCCAATAATAATTGACATCAATTGAAATTCATACCTAATTAAAAATAATTATATATTACAAATGGAAGAATGAATTCATTTGAATGCATGAGTGAAATTGAGGCTTCAAAATTAATACGGAGAGTAAATTCAATTGAAAATTACCTCTGATTCTAATTCAAAATCTCCAACTCCGATCAAATTAGATTGTGTTTGGCACGGTGAGGGCGACTGGAGAAGCAGTGGTGGAATAATCAGCTGTTTTACAGAGTGATGTCACAATTTATAAAACTGTTTGGAAGAACGGCATTTGAAGTGTTGTTTGTCCTAGGGAAATCAAATTTTTGCCAGTTGACCGGGGAAAAAATTTACATTCTCGTCGGAGATTTGTGCATGGAGGAGAACATGCATGGCTCTGCATGCGGGAGTGGTAAAAAAGACGTTGCCACCAAGTTCAAGCCTGTGAATTAGGGCACCGGTAGAGCCCTGTTTCGGAGTCACAACGAAGGGAAAGACAAGGCTTTGTTCCGTAAATCGCAGCTCATGTTTTGGAGTCGTGAAAATCTTTCACGACTCCAAATCGCAGGATTTTCATGATTTTAGAGCGGCAGCGGTTGGAACCGCAAACCCTGAAAATACTATTTAATGTGATGAGGTGCAATTCACGACATGCAGCTTTGAAAACGCCACGCCAAACAAAACCTTAATATACCCGAAAGAAAATTGAGATGGACAAAACCATACAATAATGAATTTATAAAGTTAAGGTTAAAAAAAGGTTATTGAGATGGACAAAACCATACAATAATGAATTTATAAAGTTAAGGTTAAAAAAAGGTTATTTTTAGGGCGTTGTTATCCGCACCACAGTTTTGGCTATTCGCACCGCACTTTCTCTTTATTTTTCGTGCCTTTAAAAAATACTTCGTGTACATGCATTTTTAGGAAAAGCGTTCAACACGAAAGTTGTAGATATCGACGACATCTACAACTTTCGTGTTGAACATTTTTCCTAAAAATGCATGTACAAGATGTATTTCTAAAAAGCATGAAATCTAGGCGTATTTTCAAAGTACGCTTTGTGCATGCATTTTTAGGAAAAGTTTTCAACACAAAAGTTGTAGATGTCATCGAGATCTAAAACTTTTGTGTTGAACACTTTTCCTAAAAATGCATGTACAAGACATATTTCTAAAAGACACGAAAAATTAGAAAAAAGTGCGATGCTAATAGCCAAAACTGTGGTGCGGATAGCAGCGCCCTATTTTTAGGACGTTGTTATTAGCAAACCTTATTTCGATATTAGCAAATCATTGTTATTAGCAAACCATCTATTTTGAAAATGGTTATTAGCAAACTTTTTTGTTATTAGCAAACCACCAGAATTTTAAAAAAAAAATGAACTTTTCCAACATAGTTAAAGTGATTGCCAAAACATATAGCATTTTTCTTGCAAATCATAGTTATTCTTTCATTTCATTGTCTTTAATAAAACCAAAATATTACAATCATTATTTATAAAGTCAAAACATTACAAATCTTCTTCATAAAGGTAAAACATTACAACCCTTCTTTATAAACCCAAAACACTACAACCCTTCTTCATAAACCCAAAACACTACAACCCTTCTTTATAAACCCAAAACACTACAACCGTTTTTTATAAATCCAAAACATTACAACCCTTCTTCATAAGGGCAAAACTTTAAACTATTCTTCATAAAGCCAAAACATTACAACATTCTTCTTCTTTCCAAAAAATATTGTTTGTCCTGCATAAAAAATCAATCAAAATATTTTTAAAATGAAGTATACATCCGGTTTTTTGGGGTTTGCTAATAACGAAATACGATTTGCTAATAACAACGTCCAAATATCCTTAAAGTCAAAAAAAATAAAAAAGTTGACTTTTTTCGCTCTAGGGATTCAAATTTTTTCCATAAATTAATTCCACATAATCCATTGTGCTGATCTCTTTGTTTTTTTTTGGCTGCCGTTCAATCAAAAATGGATGACAGCCCGAGGGTCATAATATACACCGGCACACATAATTAGTTGTACACATCGTATCATTAATTAAAACTCATTTTCATTAAAATTTGTGCTAATTTTTTACTAAAATATAATGCACATTCAACTAATTGCATTTTTTCTCTAAATAAAAAATGCAAATATATAAAATCCAAAAAAAATTTACCGCAACTCCTGTGCCTACTATGATAGATTGGCATTAAATATATTAGCAGTATTTTCGAGAAAGATAGTAATTAGACACGTCGGCAATATTTTCGATGAGCTATCATTAAAACCATCAACTATAGATTTGGCACCTCATGCATAAAGATGATGATTATTGTTTTCAAAAAAAAAAGTGTTATATAACTATTTTACGCATTAATTAATTGATACTTCATTTATTTTAATATGTATTAATTAATTGTTAGGGGTAGAGCCCCGTATTTATTACAGTCGGGATGCTATCGTGATTGACTGTAAAAACAGAGCCCCGTGCCTATCACTCATACAGTCTATATATATACATATATATATCGGGGGCACTGAAAAAACGCGCAGCTCGTTTTTGACAAATATACGTGCTCTCCAGAAAAATGAAAGAAACACCCCCTAGATAGCATTTTTAGAAAAAGTGGTCAACATGAAAGTTGTAGATCTTGTCGAGATCTACAACTTTCATGTTGACCACTTTTTCTAAAAATGCTGTCTAGAAGGTGTTTCTTTCGTTTTTTTCGGGAAACGCGTTTTTTAGGTCCTAACACGCTGCGCATTTTTACATTTATCTGATATATATATATATATATATTCACACACAGTGACACACATATATGTAATAATAATGAACTTAAAAAAAGAAGATGGGGGATCAATCCGATAAATAAGAGATAAAGCACGGCCACCATTACTAAATTATTTATGACAGCTGGATTCAAACGAACTGCAAAATCTTGCCACGTGGATGGATGCATCTGAGCACCTAAAAGCGCGCCATTTGGATTTTATGCTGAAAAAAGATCGAATGGAATTTTATGTAATATTGCACTCAGCCTTAGTTTTTGGGACTGTTATATTTGGGACTGTTATAGGCGAGTGCCCTATTAAAAATTGCTGCCCTAACATCTAATTAATGAGATTGTAGTCTGAGCATTCGATCTAATTAAGGTCAGTTCATGCGGTCGTAACTGTTTGACCGATAAAACTTAGGCTCTGTTTGGCTCCAACAGCATCACACTGCTGTTTTTCAATAAGTCGCGCCAAACAAGATTTTGGCGCCCGCGATTGGAGTCACCACCGCACTCTAATCGTCAAAATTCCGCGTTCCAGAGTCGTGAAAAATTATCACGACTCTGGAATCACGCGAGCCGCGCGATTCATCTTCCACGACAAGCCCTAGGGGCGATTTCTGCTTCCTGATTCCAGTCCAAAGCCTGCTCCGATTTTGTCGCCGTCTCAGAGCTCGCCTCCACGCCGTCGACTAGCCCTCTTCTCTTCCACCGCAGGTAAGCCATTTTTATGCTTCCCGATTCCTGTCTTTAGCCTGCTCCGATTTTGTCGCCATCGCCGAGCTCGCCTTCATGCCGTCGACTAGCCGTCTTCTCTTCCACCTCTAATCACCCTCTTTTTCCATGGCTGACCCCCTGCTACATGTCGGCCATCTTCCAGATTAGGGTCAATGCTTCTTCAATTTTTTTTTCCTGATTTCATTTCTGCGTTTTTAGGGTTAGGGTCAATGCTTCCTCACCTTTATTTTTCTTGATTTCATTTTAGGATTTCATTTCAAAGTAACTTCAAAATTCTTGATTTCTTCTCTATATTTCCGGTCACACCCGTCTGTGATTTTTTGTAAGGTACATTTCTATTCTATATGTAATTATCCACTATTTTTTTGTAGGAGAACTCTAATTTCAAATTCATTGTTACGTTGTTATGTTAGCATTTGCCCCCACATGTTCATATGCATTGTTTCAATGCTAGCACAAATTTCGGTAATTATAGTGTGTGTATGTTTGTGTTTGTGTGTTTAGGGTGTTTGGGAATGTGTGTGTGTGTGTGTGTTTGTATGATTGTGTGTGTGTGTATGTATGTGTGTGTGTGTGTGTGTGTGTGTCCGAGTGTGTGTGTGTGGGTGTTTGATTTGTGTTTGTGTGTGTGTAAGTGTGTTTTTTTGTGTGTTTTATTTGTTTATGTGTGTTTGTTTTTGTGTCATTGTGTTTGTGTGTGTGTAATTGTGTAAGTGTATGTTTGTGTGTGTGTTTATGCATTAATTTAATTTTTTTCTCTAAGATGGGTAAATCAAAGGAAGGTGGAATTTCTGCAAATTGGGAGTCATCGCATGTTCTGCTTCTTTGCGATCTTTGTAGTCGAGAGATAGATTTAGGGAATAGACCTACCACTCATTTCAATAAGAAAGAGTGAGGCAATTTGGTGAAAAACTTCAAGGAGCGCACGGGCTTGGAGTACAGTCGGGCATAGATGAAAAACAAATGAGATCAACTGAAGCATGATAGGAACTTATGGAGTGAACTCAAAAGAGGTGAGGCCGGTCTTGGTTGGAATCCCACTAAACGGACAATTGACGCATCTGGTGATTGGTGGAAAGAACGTATTGAGGTTAGATTTTTTATATATAATTTTATTATAATAATAATGAAGAATTGATTATGATGTGCATTTATTTTCAAGCTTCTTTTAATTTATAGATGATTCCCAATGTGAAGAAATTCCGTTTTGGTGGAATAGCACATGAGCTTGAGGAAAAAACTAGACAAAATATTTAGTTTGATTGTTGCGACAGGAGAAAATGTATGGATGCCTTTTTCTTGAGAACTTCCTGGAATTTTTTCGCAGGCTGACACCCTATCTGAAGAAGCTGAAGATCACATCAATGAGAGCAATAATACACAGACCTTTGCAAATGATGATCTTAACTCGGCTACACCTGGACAGAGTTTCCAAAGTGGTGCAGCTTCAAAACGAAAATGAAAAGGGAAGAGACATGAAATGGGGACCAAATAGGTTATGTTGGCACATGTAGAGAAGTTATTTTCTTCCTTAGAAGCAATTATGCAGCCCGTTATAACACCAATTATTCTCCCTAGTATATATCTGTTGCGAGAGGCGATTCAAGAACTCGAGAAGTACCCAGAAATCTTTGAGGACTGGTTGCTGTATCATTTTGCTACGGTTCATTTTCAAACACCAGTGAATCGAGTGACATTCCTGAGTATCCCAGAGGAAAGGAGGGTGGAATGGCTGAAGACCCACTACATGAATTCGCATATATGATATCTCTTAGTTTATGATTTTCTATGTAGAACTTATTTATTGTTGGAAGCTTATTTCATGCAGTGATTTATGTGACACTGATATTTTGTTCTAGTATATGTTGGAACTTATGATATCTCTTAGTATATGTTACATTGTTATAATGACTGTTGTGTCATATTTATAGGTCACTATAATGTCAAACATACATGATGATGAAGAATTTAACATAGATAATGATGAAAAGTTGATGTTGAATTATTGTGCAATTCGTCAACAAGATTGCGCCGCATATGTTGTATTGTGGATAACTCAATAGTTTACAACTTTACTGCATCCGAATATATGCAGCTCTCAAAATTACAGATATTTTTATTTTCCTAGAAGTTTCTTTGTGTAGCCAGATACTTGCTATATGCAGACCGTCATATTTTTTTTAAATTTTCCCATGCCCCAAATATCCGAGTCTACTTAATTATGGTCCCGCTTCACGGAGCTCACGGCTCTAGGAGAGAGGAACGCATAGTTATCTGCGTAATAGGAAAGTATACTTGGGCCGAACTTATTGCCCATTGCGCACAAAAAACGCACACGAAAGTTAGAGTAGCAATAGCCGGATCATTGCCGCTTGAAACGTCTTCGTGGAGCAAGCTTAATTGGGATGCAGGCAGCTGCTACAAGGTGATTCTTGATCGCAAGGCAAAACTCAGATGGTTCTATGAGAAGTGCGGTTCATTTAGGCTCCGTTTGGGGGAACTTATTTTCACTGATCAGACGGTTACATTATAATATATATCATGATGCTTGTCATGCATGAATAAAAACTCAGGGGTTAGTATGGTGGGGTTGGATTGATGCTTGCTAGCACCCAAAAAAAGACTAAATTAAAGGGTCTCTTGGTGCACAAAACATCCAAGCACAACAAGGGTTCGGGGAAGAGTCCCATCATAAGGATAAAATGTATGCAAACCTTTCCCCGCATCTTACAAAAGGCAAGATTCTGTCAGGTGGCCTCAAGGTCACACGACAACGCCGGCCTTAGTTGTTGCGTCAAGGCTTCCCTTCTACCAAAATACAAATATAAAATTAAGGGCGAGTTAATTTCATCTAGGAAAATGGGGTTGATGAATATAACAATTTCAATACAAACAATCTCGTCATACCTGAAGATAAGCTCTTTGCCTCAAATTTATGCCCTAGAGGAATTGCATGATGATCGAGATCTACCAAAAATATTTCTTCATGATAGGGGTGAATTCTGGAATTTTAACGAGGGGGGACCAGACATCTTCTTCCTTCAATACAAAAAAAAAATCCGCCTCCACGTTACCGGATATGTATAAGAATGATTATTTACATGAAGTTTTTCAAAATCTAAAACACCAAATTGTATTTTGCGTTGGGGACGGTCAACAACCCTAAACCAATCAAGAATCAATGAATCAACACATCACATTGAGATCAAAAGCCCAGTGATTAGCTAAATGTGATAAGCACTGCCAAAATATAGGGAAAAAATAATTTAACTTAGGTTGTATTTGGTTCGGCATTTTCGGGCGCCGTTTGGAGCAAACGCCGTCGGATGACAGGTAACCAAATGACCCGCCGTCCCCGTTTGCTCCGTTTGCGCCCGCAGGAAGGAGGAACCGCCGGGAGAAGCCATCGTTTCGAGCAATGTCTCTCCCCCTCCGGTTCAAAAGCCCGGTTTCAACCCGCCGGGTGCTTCCGCCACTGCTGAACCAAATAAAGTCTTAGTCAATTAACATACATGAGCAAAACATCTACTCGGTTTGCACATGTATTTCAATAACTATATAAGAATAATATAGTCGAAGAAGGAGACATGTTGATGATTGATTATGTTAAGAATATGGGAGAAGTGCGATCAAATAAGCAGAAAATGAACTCAAAAGACTCATATTTACTTGGTTCACCTCAAGATGGGCTATGCCCGCGAGCAACAACAGTCTATTTTCATTAGATCAAAAACGACATGGCATATTACGGAAAGTGGATGGATTTTAGTTTTTAGAATAACGAAAGTCTTAGAGGGTCAAAAAATTTATATAACACTCTGTATATTTACAAAATACTCCAGATAATCACCCCCCCCCCCCCTCCTTCCAAATTTTAACCATGGGATGAAATTAATTAGTAGATGTCTAATTTTGGCAAATCTTTGCTTGCTCTCTCAGTGTTGTTGAGTGTGCCCCATGAAATGGACCACTTCTAGCGTGATCCTTGGTCCTAAGTGTATAAGCGGTGCGATCACTCCTCCCCCTAATCACGTGGTTTTGGATGTGACGTCACAATGCTTTACAGGTGTGTGACTAGTAATTTCTAATATATAATACTCCTTTGGACTCCACGTCCTCCAACAACATGGCGCATTAAATTGCCCCATCTCGACCAACTATTCTCGTTTGACAATTTGATTTGTCTTAAAGCTAGCTATGCCCTTGACCTAATGTTTCTTGCTTCTTGAGTTGACCTACATTAAGGAGAAGTTTGACATGTATATAAATATATTTGTTCATATCCATATAATCCCAATAATAATTGACATCAATTGAAATTCATACCTAATTAAAAATAATTATATATTACAAATGGAAGAATGAATTCATTTGAATGCATGAGTGAAATTGAGGCTTCAAAATTAATACGGAGAGTAAATTCAATTGAAAATTACCTCTGATTCTAATTCAAAATCTCCAACTCCGATCAAATTAGATTGTGTTTGGCACGGTGAAGGCGACTGGAGAAGCAGTGGTGGAATAATATACTGTTTTACAGAGTGATGTCACAATTTATAAAACTGTTTGGAAGAACGGCGTTTGAAGTGTTGTTTGGCCTAGGGAAATCAAATTTCTGTCAGTTGACCGGGGAAAAAAATTACATTCTCGTCGGAGATTTGTGCATGGAGGAGAACATGGCTCTGCATGCGGGAGTGGTAAAAAAGACGTTGCCACCAAGTTCAAGCCTGTGAATTAGGGCACCGGTAGAGCCCTGTTTCGGAGTCACGACGAAGGGAAAGACAAGGCTTTGTTCCGTAAATCGCAGCCCATGTTTTGGAGTCGTGAAAATCTTTCACGACTCCAAATCGCAGGATTTTCACGATTTTAGAGCGGAAGCGGTTGGAACCGCAAACCCTAAAAATACTATTTAATGCGATGAGGTGGTAATTCACGACATGCAGCTTTGAAAACGCCACGCCAAACAAAATCTTAATATTCCCGAAAGAAAATTGAGATGGACAAAACCATACAATAATGAATTTATAAAGTTAAGGTTAAAAAAAGGTTATTGAGATGGACAAAATCATACAATAATGAATTTATAAAGTTAAGGTTAAAAAAAGGTTATTTTCAGGGCGCTGCTATCCGCACCGCAGTTTTGGCTATTCGGACCGCACTTTCTCTTTATTTTTCGTGCCTTTAAAAAATATGTCGTGTACATGCGTTTTTAGGAAAAGCGTTCAACACAAAAGTTGTAGATCTCGACGACATCTACAACTTTCGTGTTGAACATTTTTCCTAAAAATGCATGTACAAGACGTATTTCTAAAAAGCATGAAATCTAGGCGTATTTTCAAAGTACGCTTTGTACATGCATTTTTAGGAAAAGTTTTCAACACAAAAGTTGTAGATGTCATCGAGATGTAAAACTTTTGTGTTGAACACTTTTCCTAAAAATGCATGTACAAGACGTATTTCTAAAAGACACGAAAAATTAGAAAAAAGTGCGATGCTAATAGCCAAAACTGTGGTGCGGATAGCAGCGCCCTACTTTTATCCTTAAAGTCAAAAATGAAAATTTTGACTTTTTTCACTCTAGGGATTCAAATTTTTTTCCATAAATTAATTCCACATTATCCATTGTGCTGAGCTCTTTGTTTTTTTTTTGGCTGCCGTTCAATCAAAAATGGATGACAGCCCGAGGGTCATAATATACACCGGCACACATAATTAGATGTACACATCGTGTCATTAATTAAAACTCATTTTCATTAAAATTTGTGCTAATTTTTTACAAAAATATAATGCACATTCAACTAATTGCATTTATTCTCTAAATCAAAAATGCAAATCTATAAAATCCAAAAAGTTTTTACCGCAACTCCCGTGCCTACTATGATAGATTGTCATTAAACATATTAGCAGTATTTTTGAGAAAGATAGTAGTTAAACACGTCGGCAATATTTTCGATGAGCTATCATTAAAACCATCAACTATAGATTTGGCACGCAAGATGATACATGCATAAAGATGATGATTATTGTTTTCAAAAATAAAAAAAGTGTTATATAACTATTTTACGCATTAATTAATTGATACTTCATTTATTTTAATATGTATTAATTAATTGCTAGGGGTAGAGCCCCGTATTGATTACAGTCGGGATGCTATCGTTATTGACTGTAAAAATAGAGCCCCGTGCCTATCACTCATACGTGAGTGTCTATATATATATATATATATATATATATATATATATATATATATATTCCTTTTGCCACATTTAGCTCAAAGGGTTGAAGGGAGATAGTGCATCAAGCTATTCGCAAGGGCCAACTTGATCCTCTTTCCTGGGGTTCCCTCATCTGGGAACCCTAGGAGAGCCGCCGACTCCAACTATCGTCCATGTACGATCCATACTAGATCTGACCAACTGCTCATCCTACCTCCTCTACGTTCTTGACAACCCATCTTTTTGTCTCAGTAGAGTCTTTCAGTGGCATGTTTCCGTCATCTTCCCCATTCCTTCAAAAAAGTGAGCCACCGGTTTCAGATACAAGATACTATCATTACCGCCTGAACAATTACACATCCAATCCGTAATCGCAACGACCCGATTGTAAGAGCGGAGCTCTACCAACTGAGCTATATATATATATATATATATATATATATATATTCACACACAGTGACACACATATATGTATAATAATGAACTTAAAATAAGAAGATGGGGGATCAATCCGATAAATAAGAGATAAAGCACGGCCACCATTACTAAATTATTTATGACAGCTGGATTCAAACGAACTGCAAAATCTTGCCACGTGGATGGATGCATCCGAGCACCTAGAAGCGCGCCATTTGGATTTTATGCTGAAAAAAGATCGAAAGGAATTTTATGTAATATTGCACTCAGCCTTAGTTTTTGGGACTGTTATAGGCGAGTGCCCTATTAAATATTGCTGCCCTAACATCTAATTAGTGAGATTGTAGTCTGAGTATTTGATCTAATTAAGGTCAAGTTCATGCGGCCGTAACTGTTTGACCGGTAAAACTTAGGCTCCGTTTGGGGGGACTTATTTTCACCGGTCGAGCGGTGGCGACCACATGAACCGGGACTTAATTGAAGTCCCGGTTCATGCGGTCGCCACCGCTTGACCGGTGAAAATAAGTCCCCCCAAACGAAGCCTTAGGCTCTGTTTGGCTCCACGTTTCAACAGCATCACACTGCTGTTTTTCAATAAGTCGCGCCAAACAAGATTTTGGCGCCCGCGATTGGAGTCGCCACCACACTCTAATCGTCAAAATTCCGCGTTCCAGAGTCGTGAAAAATTATCACGACTCTGGAATCGCGCGATTCATCTTCCACGGCAAGCCCTAGGTGTTGGGTGTGACCCGCCATCCAGGTGTTGGATGGGGTGCCTCCCGGACGCACCCGGGTTGGCTCCTGACATGGGTGCAGGGGAACTCCATGGTACGGTTTAGTCCAAGGGAGTCGGGTTGCCTCCGGGCATGAGTACAGGGGAGTTCCGGGCACGGTTTAAGTGCGAGGGAGCCATGCCAACAGTTTGACCGGTCCTGCTAAAATAATATAAAGGAATTGGTAGCACCCTTCCTAACACTCCGGGGTTTTGGGAGAGTTGGTAGGCGCCATTCCTAACAGTGGTATCAGAGGCGAGGGGGAGGTCATGGGTTCGATCCCCCTGGATAGCGTTCCAGGGGGAGTTTGTTGGGTGTGGCCCGCCATCCAGGTGTTGGATGGGGTGCCTCCCGGGCGCACCCGGGTTGGCTCCTGGCATGGGTGCAGGGGAACTCCATGGTACGGTTTTGTGCAAGGGAGTCGGGTTGGCTCCGGGCATGAGTACAGGGGAGTTCCGGGCACGGTTTAAGTATGAGGGAGCCATGCGAACAGTTTGATCGTGAACGGTATAAGTTTGACTCCTTCATGACCATGAACAAATTCTTGAGGACCAAGGTTGACCACTGTGCATATATGAAGAGAACAGAAGGGTCCTTCATTATTTTGTTACTCTATGTTGATGACATGCTGATTGTCGGGAATGACAAGGCCAGCATTGCAGAGTTGAAGATGGAGCTTAGCAGGTCCTTTGAGATGAAGGATCTTGGACCAGCAAAGAAGATCCTGGGTATGAAGATTACCAGAGACAGGAGTGCAGGTCTGTTATGGCTGTCTCAGGCTGAATATGTTGAAAAAGTTCTGAAGAGGTTCATGATGGAGAAGACAAAGGTTGTTATCACTCCATTGGGTGACACTTCAAGTTATCCAGCGGTCAGTGCCCTTCATCTGAGAAGGAGGGCTAGGAGATGAGCCAGGTACCCTATGCTTCTGTAGTAGGGAGTTTGATGTATGCTATGGTCTGTACGAGACCAGACATAGCTCATGCAGTAGGGTTGGTGAGCAGATATTTGGCAAACCCAGGATAGGTCCATTGGGATGCTGTGAAGTGGATTCTTCGATATCTCAGAGGTACTACAGATTTGTGTCTGCAGTTTGGTGGAGCATCAGCTGAACTGGTTGGGTACTCTGATTCAGATATGTCTGGAGACGTTGATTCAAGAAGATCCACTTCTGGGTATGCTGTTACTTATGTGGGGGGTGCTGTGTCGTGGCAGTCGCGGTTACAGAAGTGTGTGACACTGTCGACGACTGAGGCAGAGTATATAGCTTTGATTGAAGCTTCCAAAGAGGTCTTGTGGATAAATAAGTTCATGCTTGAACTTGGAATCCAGCAAGATGTGTTCACTGTGTTCAGTGACAGTCAGAGTGCTATTTTTCTTGCCAAGAACCCCGCCTACCACTCCAAGACGAAGCACATAGATGTCAGGTATCATTGGATACAAGATGCTGTCGAGGAGAAGCTACTGAAGGTGGAAAAGATCCACACGGATGAAAATCCTTCGGACATGATGACGAAGGTCGTGCCAAGGGAGAAGCACGAGTTGTGTCGACGGCTGGTCGGCATGGTATCTTCTTGAGGCTTTCAGAATGGCGGGACTTCTCTTCAGGGTCTGGAGGGGGAGTCTGTTGGGGTCAAGCCCCTAAATTGAAGACCGGGGTCATGCGAAGAAGGAGAGAAAAAAAATCTGCCATGAACAGTATTTTTGGCGTGTATCGAATCCGATACTCGCCGAATTTACTGTTCATGAACAGTAAATTCGGCGGGTATCGGGATTTCACCGATTCGCCGGATTTCGCTGTTTTCATCGGATTTCGCCTTCTATTCTCGCCGATTTTTGCTCGTTTCTCTTCCTTGGTTGAGTAAACCGGGTTTGGCGGCTCTTTGGCGGTTCGGGTGGATTTATGGCTCTTACCGTGAAGTTAGGGTTAATCCCAATCTCTTACGGGCCGGTACATCGTCTTATGGAGCAGTAGTCAGAGTCAGTGGCGTCGCGACGTTCTTCTGTCGGAGGTTTGCGACGGTTGCAGTAGGGGGCATCATCGTGCTTCGTTGGAGGCGGATGGAGCGTGCGGCTATCCCGATTCCTAATTGGGTTTTGGCGTCGGTGGTGGTGCTAGGAGAGGATTCTCTCGGGCTTGTTCTTCGTGTGAAGATCGCGTCTCAATCGAAGGAGTTCCTTGTTTGAAGAGAGGTTGTTTTTACCTAAATATATGGTTGTTCTTCCTCGGTTTCAGAAGGATTCTCTTGAGGGTTTTGAGTGGGGATTCGTTTGTGAATCCGGAGAGGGAACTAGGTTGGGCAAACCTAGTGTTTTTGTAATCCGTTATTATCATAGTGGATTGTTTGTGTGCCCTGCCCCGTGGTTTTTCCCCCTATTATTGGAGGGGGTTTTCCACGTAAATCTCTGTACGTTTTTTGTTCTTGCTATTTTCTTGCTTGGATCCAGGTTTGCACGTGAAGGGACCTTTTCCCTACAAGTGGCATCAGAGGGAGGTTCAGCCGTTGAGAATTTTGGGTTTGTAATTAAGTGCAATAGGTGACGACCATTGGTCCACTCCCTATTCTCTCTATTACATACCTTGAGATTATTGGCTAATCCTAGTGCATATGGATCAAGCGAGAATGATCAGCATGAACAGGAAGAACTGGAGTATCTGGAAGCCGAGGATGGAGGATCTCTTGTTCTGCAAGGATCTCTACACCCCGCTATCGGGGAAGCCTACTACGATGTTGGATGATGCGGTCTGGATGACAATGGACCGGAAGGCAGTTGGTTTCATCCGCCAGTGGCTAGATGATTCTGTCTTCCACCATGTATCTACCGAGACATCTACCCAGTCTTTGTGGAAAAATCTGGAAGCGTTGTATGAGAGGAAGACTGCAGGTAACAAGGCTTTCTTGATCAGGAAGCTGGTGAACCTCAAGTATCGGGAAGGTTCACAGATGACAGAGCATTTGAACCTTACCCAGAGTATCATAAATCAGTTAGAAAGCATGAAGATCACCTTGGGTGACGAACTTCAGGCCTTGATGGTCCTCAGTTCACTACCAGAGGGTTGGGAGACCCTTGTGGTATCATTGAGCAATTCAGCACCGGATGGTGTTGTGTCGATGGAGATGGTGACGAGCTGTCTGCTGAATGAGGAGCTGAGAAGGAGGGACTCTGGAACTCCTACGTCAGATGCCCTACTCATGGAAGGTAGAGGTCGGCATCAGGTGAAGAAGGACGGGAAACAAAGGGGCAACTCTAGAAGTAAGTCCAGGCCCAGGTCCAAGAAGGAGTTTGAATGCTACTATTGCAAGATAAAGGGCCACATCAAGAAGGATTGCTTTAAGTGGAAGCGAGATTAGAAAGGGAAGGGAAAAGAAGGAGAGTCCAGTGGCAACACGGGAGAAGCCTCAATTGTGGAGGTCGAGACTCAGTGTCTGCATTGCAGCGAGTCTGCATGCCAGGAGTGTGTTGACACTGACTGGATTGTGGATGGTGGTGCTTCTTATCATTGCACACCTCACAAGGATTACTTCTACTCCTATACTGCTGGAGACTTAGGGACTATCCGGATGGCCAATGCCGGTGTGTCCCAGATAATGGGCAGTGGAGATATTCACCTAGAGACTGATCTGGGGTTGGTTATTCTCAAGGATGTCAGGCATATTCCTTATCTGAGAATGAACCTTATCTCCGTTGGAAGACTTGATGGTGGCGGCTTTACCAGTATTGAAGGTGGAGGTGCCTGGAGGCTGGTGAAGGGGTCCATGGTAGTGGCCCGAGGCAAGAAGTGCTGCGGTTTGTACCGAGCAAAGGCCAAGATCTGCAGTCCTAGTGTGAATGCAGCTGATGACAACTCTATGGAGTTATGGCATCGCAGACTTGGCCATATGAGTGAGAAGAATCTCAAGTTACCGGCGAAGAACAAGGTTCTACCAGAGTTGTCAGGCAGTATGCCAGACACGTGCGTTTACTGCTTAGTTGGGAAGCAGAAACGGGTGTCATTTGCTTATGCTGAACCAAAGAGGAAGGCAGAGCTGCTGAATCTGATACACACTGATGTGTGTGGTCCTATTGAACCCACGTCTCAAGGGGGAGCAGTCTACTTTGTCACTTTCATAGATGACCACTCTAGGAAGGTATGGGCATACTTCCTGAAGCACACGAGTGAGGTTCTGACAAAGTTTGCCGAGTTCAGGGCAATGACAGAAAAGATGATCGGGAAGGTGATAAAGCGAGTATGATCTGATAATGGGGGAGAATATATTGGACCGTTTGATGCCTATTGCAGGCAGCACGGTATTGTTCATGAGAAGACTATTCCTAGGACACCGCAACAGAATGGGTTGGCAGAAAGGATGAATAGAACCATAATGGAGAAAGTCAAGAGTATGATTTCTTAGGATGGAATTGGGAAGCATTTCTGGGCAGAGGCAGCTAGGACTGCTATTCATCTGATCAATCTGTCACCCTCAGCACCGTTAGATGGAGATGTTCCTGAATGGGTATGGTCTGGTAAAGAGGTGTCTTATGGACATGTACGTGTGTTCGGCTGTCGTTTACATGTTCATATCCCCAAAGAAGAGAGATCAAAGCTCGACGTGAAGTCCCGTGAGTGCATCTTGTTTGGATACCCAACTGAAGAGTTTGGCTATAGACTCTGGGATCCAAAGCAAAAGAAGATCATCAGGAGCAGGGACGTGATCTTTGTTGAAGATCAAGTTGCCAGTGAGCAGGTGACTGAGAAGCCATAGAGTCTACCTAGAGTGGAAGTTCCTGATGAAGATCTTGGTGCTGATGGTGCTACTGAAGAGCCCATTGTAAAAGAGGAAGTTCAGATGCCAGAGCAGGAGGAGATCCTGGATGAAGGGGGAGTTTTGCCTGTTGATATTCCACCTGTGGTGGAGGTGCCCCTTAGGAGATCTGAAAGACTGCGGAGAGGCAACACCAGATATCCACCGTAGGATTATATCCTGTTGACTGATGGTGGAGAGCCTGAGTCCTTGGTGGAGGCTCAAACGGCTGATGATAGAGAGCAGTGGGCTGAAGCTATGGAGGAGGAGTTATCTTCTCTCCAGAAGAACGGAACCTATGACTTAGTCCGGCTTACTAAAGGGAAAAGAGCATTGATGAACAAATGGGTCTTCAAGTTGAAGACAAATGAAAATCTTTCCCGGCCCAAGTACAAGTCAAGGTTGGTGGTCAAAGGTTTTAGTTAGAAGAAAGGCGTGGATTTTGATGAGATATTCTCACCTGTGGTGAAGATGTCTTCTATCCGCCTGGTTCTAGGGTTGGTTGCCTCTATAAATATGGAAGTAGAGCAGATGGACGTGAAGACAGCCTTTCTGTACGGTGATTTGGAGGAGGAGCTGTACATGGAACAACCGGAAGGGTTCGAGGTCAAGGGGAAGGAGAATCTGGTATGTCGGCTCAAGAAGAGTCTTTATGGGTTGAAACAAGCACCCATGCAGTGGTATCAGAGGCGAGGGGGAGGTCATGGGTTTGATCCCCCTGGATAGCGTTTCAGGGGGAGTTTGTTGGGTGTGGCCCGCCATCCAGGTGTTGGATGGGGTGCCTCCCGGGCGCACCCGGGTTGGCTCCTGCATGGGTGCAGGGGAACTCCATGGTACGGTTTAGTGCAAGGGAGTCGGGTTGGCTCCGGGCATGAGTACAGGGGAGTTTCGGGCACGGTTTAAGTGCGAGGGAGCCATGCGAAAAGTTTGACCGGTCCTGCTAAAATAATATAAAGGAATTGGTAGCACCCTTCCTAACACTCCGGGGTTTTGGGAGAGTTGGTAGGCGCCATTCCTAACACTAGGGGCGATTTCTACTTCCCGATTCCAGTCCAAAGCCTGCTCCGATTTTTTCGCTGTCGCAGAGCTCGCCTCCACGCCGTCGACTAGCCCTCTTCTCTTCCACCGCAAGTAAGCCATTTTTATGCTTCCCGATTCCTGTCGTTAGCCTGCTCCGATTTTGTCGCCGTCGCCGAGCTCGTCTCCACGCCGTCGACTATCCCTCTTCTCTTCCACCTCTAATCGCCCTCTTTTTCCATGGCCGACTCCCTGCTACATGTCGGCCATCATCCAGATTAGGGCCAATGCTTCTTCATTTTTTTCCTGATTTCATTTCTGCGTTTTTAGGGTTAGGGTCAATGTTTCCTCACCTTTGTTTTTTTTGATTTCATTTCAGGATTTCATTTCAAGGTAACTTCAAAGTTCTTGTTTTCTTCTCTATATTTCCGGCCACACCCGTCTGTGATTTTTTGTAAGGTACATTTCTATTCTATATGTAATTATCCACTATTTTTTTATAGGAGAACTCTAATTTCAAATCCATTGTTATGTTGTTATGTTAGTATTTGCCCTCACATGTTCATATGCATTGTTTCAATGCTAGCACAAATTCTAGTAATTATAGTGTGTGTATGTTTGTGTTTGTGTGTTTAGGGTGTTTGGGAATGTGTGTGTCTGTGTGAGTGTGAGTGTGTGTGTGTGTGTGTTTATATGTGTGTGTGTGTGTCCGATTGTGTGTGTGTGTGTGTTTGAATTGTGTTTGTGTGTGTATGGATGGGCTTGTGTGTGTGTAAGTGTGTTTGTTTGTGTGTTTTATTTGAATATGTGTGTTTGTTTTTGTGCCATTGTGTTTGTGTGTGTGTAATTGTGTAAGTGTATGTTTGTGTGTGTGTTTATGCATTAATTTAATTTTTCTCTTAGATGGGTAAATCAAAGGAAGGTGGAATTTCTGCAAATTGGGAGACATCGCATGTTCTGCTTTTTGCAATCTTTATAGCCGAGAGATAGATTTAGAGAATAGACATACCACCCATTTCAATAAGGAAGACTGGGACAATTTGGTGAAAAACTTCAAGGAGCGTACGGGCTTGGAGTATAGTCGGGCACAGATGAAAAATAAATGGGATCAACTGAAGCGTGATAGGAATTTATGGCGTGAACTCAAAAGAGGTGAGACTGGTCTTGGTTGGAATCCCACTAAACGGACAATTGACGCGTCTGATGATTGGTGGAAAGAACGTATTGAGGTTAGAATTTTTATATATAATTTTATTATAATAATAATGAAGAATTGATTAGGATGTGCATTTATTTTCAAGCTTCTTTTAATTTGTAGATGATTCCCAATGCGAATAAATTCCGTTTTGGTGGAATAGTGCTCGAGCGTGAGGAAAAACTAGACAAAATGTTTAGTTTAACTGTTGCGATAGGAGAAAATGTATGGATGCCTATCTGAAGAAGCTGAAGATCACATCAATGAGAGCAATAATACACAGACCTTTGCAAATGAAGATCTTAACTCGACTACACCTGGGCAGAGTTCCCAAAGTGGTGCAGCTTCAAAACGAAAACGAAAAGGGAAGAGACATGAAATGGGGACCAAACAGGTTATGTTGGCACATGTAGAGAAGTTATTTTCTTCATCAGAAGAAATTATGCAGCGCGATACAACACCAATTATTTCCCCTAGTATATATCTGCTGCGAGAGGCGATTCAAGAACTCGAGAAGTACCCAGAAATCTTTGAGGACTGGTTGTTGTATCATTTTGCTACAGTTCATTTTCAAACATCAGTGAATCGAGTGACATTCCTGAGTATCCCAGAGGAAAGGAGGGTGGAATGGCTGAAGACCCAATACATGAATTCGCTTATATGATATCTCTTAGTTTATGATTTTTTATGTGGAATTTATTCATTGTTGGAAGCTTATTTCATGCAGTGATTTATGTGATACTGATATTTTGTTCTAGTATATGTTGGAACTTATGATATCTCTTAGTATATGTTACATTGTTATAATGACTGTTGTGTCATATTTATAGGTCACTACAATATCAAGCGTACATGATGATGGAGAATTTAACATAGATAATGATGAAGAGTTGGTGTTGAATTATTGTGCAACTCGTCAACAAGATTGCGCCGCATATGTGAAACTAGCTCGTTGCCACCAGTGCATGTTTAGTTAATAATTATGTCAGTTTGTTTTGTGATAAAACACCGTGCATGACATCATCTCAAACTGGACATAAATGGCTCCGGGAATTATTTGAAGGACATCCTGGATATTTTCACAATATGTTCTGAATGACTAAAGTCATTTTTTTGACTTGCTAGCCTTGTTGGAACAACAACACGGTTTAAGAGGGACACAGAGGACACATGTCAGTGAGGTTTTGACAATAACAATTTATATATTGGGGCACAATGAAACATTCAGAAAATCAGGTGAAAGATTCCAACATTCAACAAAAACTTTGAGTCGATTGTTTATGATCGGTCTAGAAGCTCTAACAAGTTTGTCCATGCATAACATTGCTCTGATTAATCCCCAATTTCATACAATTTCATTGCAAATACAAAATGATGATAGATATATATTATTTTTTAAAGATTGTATCAATGCAATTGATGGTACACATGTTGATGCATGGATATCTGTTGAAAATCAAGTACCTTATATTGATCGTCATGGTAGCACGACTCAAAACGTAATGGTCGTTTGTGACTTCAATATGTGTTTTACATATGTTGTACCTGGATGGGAGGGGTCTGCACATGACACACGCATATATCATCGTGCAGTACGTGATATATTAAGTAAATTTTCATTTCCACCAGAAGGTATGTAACACGAGCTTTTACGTTATGTTGATTTATTGATCATATCTTCAAGTGTTTAACTATTTCTTACTACTGAAGGTAAATATTATCTCGTCGATGCTGGTTACCTGTTGGAGAAAGGGCAACTGAAACCATTTCCAGGAACGAGATATCACTTGCCGGACTTTGCCCGGGGAAATAGGCCAATTGAAGGACGACGTGAAATATTTAATAAAGCACACTCATCGGTGCGTAGTGTCATCGATAGGAGCTTTGGTGTATGGAAGAAAAAGTGGCCCATACTAAGCAAAATGCCTCATTTTGAATTCTCGAAGCAGTGTGTTGTTGTGGTCGTTACGATGTCACTCAACAATTTTATTAGAAGACATCCATCGAGGGCAGACCCAGAGTTTGATGTATATGACGAAAACAAAATCTTTATTCATCTAGAGGCATATGTGTTGCGACCAAACAATCATCCGAGAACTATCGATTCAAATCCGAACGCAAAACCAAGCTCATTTGAGGGAACGAGAGTTGTAGAAATGACCAATATTAGGGACTACATTGCAGATCAACTCACGGAGTATCACAGGTATACAACATAATGACGTTTACATTTATAAACATATTTTAAAAGATCAGTAATTACATTTATTTTTGATGTGCAGTTAACGATCAATGATTGAGGGATAAGTTTCATCAGCATGGCAGAGCACATTTATGATTTTCATGACTGAAATAAACCTTTTGAAAACAGTTGTTTTTTTTTTAATTTTGTTAATGGGCACTTAGAATGCATTAAGCTAAATTGTATTTTTTATGTTATTGTTTATTGTGTTTAAATTTCAAAAAAAATGAACTGTGCACCGCACAACTGTTTTGCCAAATAGATTAAACAACTTCTCTGTTTGAAACAGCTCTGCAAAAGCTGTTCATCCAAACAATTTCACAGATTCTGGCACCACTCTGCAAAACAGCTGATTATTTCACCACTGCTTCTGCAGTCGCTGTAGCTGCGCCAAACAGAGCCTTAGTCCCCCCAAACGGAGCCCAAATCTCCCACGGATTAATTGAATGGGAAGATTGTTAAGCTTCAAAATCAAACCCAAACCACCTTTATGAGAGGGCATTAGGGTCAAGCCTCGTACCCAAGCACGTGTGTTGATTCTAGACATCAACAACCTGTTGTAGTAATTATCACCTCTTTCTATATGGACAAAGTTAATTTTGAAAGTCACACAATCTATGATGTCGTCGTTTTGGAATCCAATTCTTGGCAGTAACTTTTTTGGATTTTTTGAAACCTTCCAATTCTTTTTTGGAGACCGCTCAATTCGTGGATCCTCTTTTTAAAATTCCCAAAATTCCGGCAATTATGAAAGAGCATTGGTGGTAAAATATATTTCCTTTCCGCTGATAGAGGAGATTTTTTGGAAGGGGATTTTTTCTCCTTTCTTGATTGGATCCAGCCGGCCCCACCTTTCTACCCGATTTTTGGGCTCTTCTCACCTCTAAAAGGAGAGGTTGACCATCCATGTGAGGGCAGAGCAGCAGTTTTCCGGCCGAGAGATATTCCGCTTCTTCAACAAGGCCAACTTTTTCCTCTCGGCAGGCAAGTTCTTCTCGCCGCCGGAAATATTTTCTCGTCGCAATATGTATGACCAGACCTTGGAGGATTCACGATTTTCATCATTTTCTCGGTCTATTTTCTCTTCCATTTTAGTCGTATTGTATGTTTGAGAAATTAATAGTAAATTTATCTCTTCCGGCACAGTGAACGTACCCACTTCCAGAGAATCACTTTAAATGTGGTGTTCTTCATTTTATGGTGCTTGTTTTTATTTTATTTTCACTTTTCTTAATTTTTGTGTTTATCACTCTTTGTCATTTGGCCGTTAGAGAAAAAAATTATTATTTGAAACAGAATTATTCATCTGCACTCGAATCCGATTTTTCATAACCACAACCTTCCCATTGGGTTAATCTTGGAGAGATTTAGGTTGCATTTGACGCGGCTTATTTTTTTTCGGTGAGGTTGGACAAAAACATCATTGTCATAGAATGTATGTTTTGTATGACAAGTGTTACTACCGTTACAAAAAAAAACTAGTTTGATGCATACGATTTTGATATGACAATGACGTTTTTGTCCAACCTCACCAGAGCAAATAAGTTGCGTCAAACGCAGCCCTAGTTGGGGTGTTCGGACTGCAGTCCCACTGGTTGGGTGTATCCGCGACCTTTTTTAAATATGCCCTCATTCATGGGTTGATGATTTTTCATGTTACATTCAACTATGACTCCGTTTGACATGGTGGCGGCGATCGTAAACGCAAGGGTTAAACTGTCATTCGTTAAGAATCATCTAACAAATATCATCCGTTTGATATGGGTGGATAAAGTTTCTTAGATGAGTGTTAACGAATGATAATTTAACCCTCGTGTTGATGACCACCACCACCGTGCTTAATGGAGCCTATATATCTGGAATGTTTGATGGTAAAATAGTGGATTTATTCATGAATGCTAATTATGATATGCACTCAGCCTAATATTTTCAATCTAGTCATTTTGTTTGATTGAGAAGTTGAGACTTAGGATTTGTTTGGTTCCGCATTTTCAGACGCCGTTTGGAACAAATGCTGCCGGACGGCAGGTAACCAAATGACCCGCCGTCCCCATTTGCACCCGCAGCCCCCCCCAAGCCCTGTTTCAACCTGCCGGGTGCTCCCGTCACCGCCAAGCCTAATGAAGCCTTAAGTACCCAATGGGCACTACATTATTTAATTGTATCCTTTTGATATAAATTTGTTGAAAAAATATTTAATGACTTGTTCAATTATGTTTGGCTTGGAAAATTTCTATTTAATAATATATAAATTTATTTATAATTTTATTGTAGGAAAAAATAATTGTTCGTTAATATATAATATATTTTTGATGAAATTTATCGATGATTTCATAGTGATTAAATGAACTGGTTGCAAAAAAATAATAATCAGAATTTATTTCTTATTTCAGGTCAAAAAATAACTAATAAAATTCGAGTAATTAACTAATTAATAATTATATTAATTTAAAATTCCTAAAATAGAGTAATTCTAATTCAACGCCCGAGAACATCTGTCGATAGGTATTCGGAAAATGATGAGATGGAATTCTCAATATTTAATCACAAATTTTAATATTTATATATGAAGGAAATTTTGGGAGAATTTCGGTTCAAATCAGAAACTTTCCCAATAACGGAAACGGTTTGAAGGCTATGTTACAATCATAATAGGGCAAAATCATATAATGAAACCATCACATTCGATAGATTGTTATACCTTCGCGACGCTTTTATCAATGGTCGTCGTGAACGGCTTCAAGCTCCGATGTTTCTTCGGTTCAAGATCATTTGATGAGATATGGATGGAGCTTCACAAATGATAGAGCCTCTAAATAAGACACACGACCAACGAGGTAGACAACATTTGCCTGCAATGGACTATGCTAGCACACATCTTTTCTCAAATGAGTGAGAAACAAACAAGAGGGATGAATGAGAAACTTTCTTCCACTTTTTTGGCCGAAAATATCATGTCATCAAGTGATGAGATGGTCAAGTCTTTATCCAAAAAGACCTCTCTTTCTCTCTTCAAATTTCTCTCCAAAAGGATCTCATTTGGCATAAAGCAAAAGACAACTATGGCATGACAAATTGATTAACTGAACATTATCCATTTAATTAACCAAACATGGTATGACAAATTGATCTCATCAATTAATTATGTCAAGACCAAGATTAAAATTAATCAAATTAATTAATGATATTAATCAACTTTAATAAAGTAAATTAAATAATCATATTAATTAATATATTTTATTTAGTCTTTCCAAATACTGAAGAGATATAATCCTTATTACATCTTTGTTTAGTTTAATGAGCCTTATGAAACTAATGAGGGATGCTCGTCCCTCTCATAGTCCTACAGTTCATTAATGTCTAACACTTAGCCATAGAACATGACTACTAATCCTTAGTAGTTGATATAATCCAATTGCAATTCTCGTATATAGGTATAAGTGTGTAACCTATTTAGGTCCTCACTAAACTGGCAGCAAAGAGGATGACTACACTAATCATTCAGTGATGGCTAACAACTTAGCACATCAGATGACATTGATGTCCCCATCAATGATCACTTATGGAGACCATGGTTGACATCTAGCAATGTATCATGACCCCCAGATAGTGGTGAATGACACGCCAAAAATGTTCATCATCTAATAGAACCTAATTCAGTATGTGACAAAGAATATAGTAAGATCCTAACATCCTTACATGTCATGGTCAAACAAAAGGTCACAGAAAGAGTCAATACCCTAACACTTGATAACTATGTCAATCCAGTAAAAAATAAGCATTAAGAAGATGAAACCATTTTCATCTCCATTATCTACCTTAACCATGAATTTATGCTTATCTCAATTTGAATCACATAGGACATCAAATCTGTTGCATAGACAGACGGATGTATTCCCATATCTGCCATATATCTCACTCCATGACTTAGTGATTATGACCATTTGAACCAGATCCTCCTCATGAATAGAGAAAGTACCATATGGTCTCTTGAGTACATAGTAATTTAGTCATGAGTGATTATTGTGCTTCAGGTAATAAAGATCAATCTATATAGTCACAACTAGGTAATCCATCGATTGACAACAAGAAGCTTCCATGTCGATGATCACCAAAAAGGTTACTTCCAGTGAACTTGTCCAACAAGCACATGTGTCCTTTGTTTAGACATCTCATGTCACTGACTTGTGACTCGTCATCCCTAAGAAGGGAAACAAAGGACACACTAGCCTTAACTAGACTATTGATGTCCCATCAATAGTCCATTTACTAGGGATATTTAAGAAACATGGTATAATCAAAAGCTCATCACAATATACTTGACGTACTTCTCAAGAATAAGTTATAATCATCATTGTTCCTATGAACCCAATCATGCATTATCTTATAATAATGTCTGGATATAATAAATGCATAATTAAATAAGTCCTGCCTTTAGAAAATAAATTGTTTCTAAAAAAACAATCATAATACAAAAGATGGTTTTAAGGGCACATATCTAACAATCTCCCATTTGCACTAAAGCCACTCAGGTTAAATTTTCAACCCCATCTCTTGGAGATGTCTTTCAAAAAGCTCCAACTTTGACTTCGTCAGTGGATCTGCTACGTTCTCTAACGAAGGTACTTTCTGCACAAGAATGTCGCCACACTTGACGATCTCTCTGATGATATGGAAGCGCCTTTCAATGCGCTTAGACTTCTGATGAGACCTAGGTTCCTTAGACTGAGTTATATCCCCAGTGTTATCACACAATAAGTCAATGGGCTGTTTAATACTAGGAACCACTCCAAGATCTGAGATGAATTTCTTCATCCATGCACCTTACTTTACAGCATCACATGCAACAACGTATCCTGCCTCACAGGTTGATGTAGTAGTGATCTCTTGCTTGGAACTAGGGAGTGCCATCTGTAGGCAAGGTTAGCCAATTCATGCAATCTCCTAGGGAGTGCCTTCTACAATCTGTCATGAGAATGTTGGAGTATGTTAAAGCAGCGCTAGGGAAAGGACTACTTTTTCAGAAGAATGGACACTTGAGGGTTGAAGCGTACTCAGATTCGAGCTATGCTGATGAACGCAAGTCAACATCGGGCTTTTGCACGTTTGTTGGAGGAAATCTTGTGAGCTGTAAGAGCAAGAAATAGTCTGTTATCTCCAGGCCGGTCTAGTGCAGAAGCGGAATATCGTAGTATGACGTTGACCACATGTAAGTTAAAGTGGTTACGGGCTCTCATGCTTGGCTTAGGAGAGGTCTACAACTATCCTCTTCCTATGTTCTGCGACAACAAGGCCGCGATATACATCTCCAAAAATCCGGTCTTTCATGAGAGAACAAAGCACATAGAAGTCGACTGTCATTTTATTCGGGAAGAGGTTTTGAAGAAATAGATTTGTACTTCGTTCGACACTTCTGACAACGAGTTGGCGGATATCTTCATCAAGCCGGTGTCCGCTTCATTTTTTCACATTTGCGACAAGCTAGGCATGATTGATATCAATGCTCCAGCTTGAGGGGGAGTGTTGCAGTATGAAGATCTGGCAGTCTGGCGATCTGACTCTAGCGGATTGAAGACTGCGCGGTCTGGCCGTTTCTCCCAGCAGTTTGGTAGCCGGGCTGTTGTTGTTTGGTGTCCGAGCGGTCTGGCGGTTTGTCTCAGGCAACTTGGAGACCGGCGGTCTAGCGGTCTCCTATGACGGCTTTTTCTCTCCTTCTGGTGGTTGTCGAGCGGTTATCCTATTCGTCTAACCGCGCAGCTTGTTCGGTCTATTTTTTGTAAAGCCCCTTATATTTATAATTATTTAGTCTCACATTGCTTATTTGTAATCTCTCTCATTTCCTCCATTCTATAAAAGGGAGGTCATACCTTTCTAATACTCACTTTTTTGGATAAGAAAAATTTCTGTTATTCCAAATTCCGATTTACTTTTTCTGTTCGCACAACAACAAGAAGCTTCCATGTCGATGATCGCCAACAAGATTACTTCCAGTGAACTTGTCCAACAAGCACCTGTGCCCTTTGTTTAGACATCTCATGTCACTGACTTGTGACTCGTCATCCCTAAGAAGGGAAACAAAGAACACATTATTCTTAACTAGACTATTGATGTCCCATCAATAGTCCATTTACTAGGGATATTTAAGAAACATGATATAATCAAAAGCTCATCACAATATACTTGACTTCTCAAGAATAGGTTATAATCACCATTGTTCCTATGAACCCAATAATGCATTATCTTACAATAATGACTGGATATAATAGATGCATAATCAAATAAGTCTTGCGTTTAGAAGATAAATTGTTTCTACAAAACAATCATAATACAAAAGATGGCTTTAATGACACATATCTAACAATCTCCCACTTGCACTAAAGACACTCAGGTTTAATTTATAACCCCATCTCTCGGAGATATCTTTCAAAAAGCTCCAACTTTAATGGCTTCGTCGGTGGATCTGCTACGTTCTCTAATGTCGTAGGTACTTTCTGCACAGGAATGTCGCCACACTTGACGATCTCTCTGATGATATGGAAGCGCCTTTCAATGTGCTTAGACTTCTGATGAGACCTAGGTTCCTTAGCCTGAGCTATAGCCCCAGTGTTATCACAAAATAAGTCAATGGGTTGTTCAATATTAGGAACCACTCCAAGCTCTGAGATGAATTTCTTCATCCATGCAGCTTCCTTTGTAGCATCACATGCAACAACGTATTCTGCCTCACAGGTTGATGCAGTAGTAATCTCTTGCTTGAAACTCTTCCAATACACTGCTCCTCCATTCATAATAAAAATATACCCCGTAGTAGATTTTCTTTCATTTACATCAGTGGAAAAATTTGAATCGGTATAACCTTATATACCAAGTTTACCTCCTTCATATACCAAAAACATATCTTTAGTCCTTCTTAAGTACTTAAATATGTTATTTACAGCTGTCCAATGAATTTCTCCTGGATTTGCCTGATATCTGCTTGTAACACTTATAGCATGAGCAATATCCGGTCTAGTACAAAGCATATCATACATTATGCTACCTACTGCAGAAGCATAAGGAAAATTTTCCATATACTTAATCTCTTCAAGTGTGGAAGGACACATTTTATTAGAGAGATGTACTCCATGAGAGAATGGTAACAATCCTCTCTTAGAGTTCTGCATCCTAAACCTATTTAGGACTTTGTCTATATAAGACGATTGAGAGAGGGCTATAAGCCTTCTAGATCTATCTCTATAAATCTTGATTCCTAAAATATAGGAAGCCTCTCACAAATCCTTCATAGAGAATTGCTCAAAAAGGAACGACTTAATAGAAGAGAGAAAATTAAAATCATTTCCAAAAATAAGAATGTCATCTACATAAAGTATAAGGAAAGCGAGAGCACTCCCATTGGTCTTCTTATACACACATGGTTCATCAGGATGTTGAATGAAACCAAACATTTTGATAATTTCATCAAATCTCATGTTCCATGTTCTGGAAGATTGATTTAGTCCATAAATGGACTTATGCAATTTGCACACCTTTGGAGTGTCACTAGGAATAAGAAATCTCTCGGGTTATTCCATATAGATATCCTCAGAGATGATCCCATTTAAGAAGGCAGTCTTAACATCCATTTGAATTATCAAGAAGTTTGGATTGGAGAGTGTTGTTAGAACATGTTTTCTGCATTGCAATAACAACGGTCAACGATACTTCTTTATATATATGTATAGATATATGATATATATCTCATAATCAGAGAATATATCATTATATATATGTTTTATAACATATGAATGAAGGTGGTTTATTTATTTTTTGACAAGAGAGAGCTCTCTCTCTAAATTACCATCATTAATAGGGCCGACTGTTTTTCATGCATGCATGGTGTTTCCTTCCATGACGTTTCCAAAGATGAAAAACCGGATCCAGATTGGATTCGGATCCAAACCAAACACAACAACTTGTTGCGGATCGGCCAACAATTCCCGGATTTGATATATTAGGTTTCTCTTAGCTGAAGAGTCAACAGAACAAACAAAAATTCAAGCGTCGATAACAAAGTTTTTACGTGAAAACGTGAAAAGGAAAATATCACAGGGTTTGGTCTGGTTCGAAAATTCCACTTGCAATATTTTCAGTGCACGCAACTACTAAATTAGCGAGGGTGACATGTCGCCACTTGTTTTACAATGCTGCAAAGAGTTTTCTGATTATTGTGTGTCTGGGACACATTTTGGGGAGCTAAGTGCGGGAGTGCATCCTAGTAAGAGGCGCAGGGAACCCTATGGAGAGCGGAGCATGACACACACTGGAGAGCGGAATGTGGGGGTATGCATTGGAGAGCGACTCCCATAGAGGCACTAGAATATTGAACCGGACCGGACATTGAACCTCCAATCAAGTTATTGAAACTGGACCGGAGTTTGAACTTGTTTGACCAGTTCCGTTGTTGAATTACTATAACTTAATTAAATAATAATTATTATTATATTAAACTAAGATCAGTTTAACCATTGTTGAATCGTTCGACTAGTTCAGCCGTTGGTGAATCGTTCGACCGGTTCAACTCTTTGTCCAATCAAAATTTATTACAAGGCTATGTTAACTAAATAAATGAAGATTTTAAAACTTAATAGCGATTTGAATTAAATTAAGCTCATAATCATAATTTCAGCATAGAATATTGCTTTAAATTTTTTAATAGTTCTGTTTAGCATGTGTGTAGAGCATAAATTAAAATTTATTTTTTAAAAAATCATTTTCGATCTATGATTTGACGACCACACGGATTTTGAAAATCTTGACGGGATCGTCAATTTAACGATTTGATCGACGGTTCTTCGGTTCTTGAGTGGTTCACAGCTGAAACGGTTTTTAGGCAAGATCGAACAAATTTATAGGTCGGTTCGCGGTCTGGCCATCTGACTCATTCCATTCTTAAGACAATGCCTCCCATTATAAATTTGAGGAGACCCATGAGATAATCTTGCAACTTTAGGGAATCTAACATTGTGCCAATTATTCATGGTAGAATTATTTATTTTTGTTGTGGACAACTCAAATCTCATAGTAGACCGTATTAAATTAGGTCGTCTTAGCCCGTTGAATGTTCGAGCACGCAAACAGTCACTGGGTAAGTAGAGAAATGCACAGAACGTTTTTAAAGAGAAAAACCCGTAAATTGGGTAAAAAAAATCACGTGACCGATTTGGTGTCAGTAAAACTTCACTATCAGCAGTGGTTTACAAAGTGTCAGAGAAATCGAGGGGAACGTACATGTCACACCTCGTTACAGCTTGAAGATGAGGAAAACTATAAGTATGCTTGGTGTGCGACAGACCGTCTCACACAAAGCTTGAAATATATCTCTTTTTGCAGGCGGCGGACGTTCTTGAACGCTGCCCGGATGTTATGCGTTGCTGCGATGTGCGTAAGAGATTCGTTGGTGAGGACTTGCAGAATGTCTTGCACGTAGGAAATTTTTTGGAGAGGTTGGCGCACGGTGCGTCTTCTTCTCTGGAGCGTCGTGAGCTTAGACGAATTCTCGGAATAATTGGAAAGAGGTGGCTCGATCATACGAGGATTTTGGCAGAGCTCCGGCCTGTAGGAGAGAAGACTGAGAGGAGAAAGTTAGAATTGAGAGGGGTTGTGGTAGTTATGCGGCTATCCGCAAACCGTAACCACCCACATTATTAGGTGCAGATCATATTTAATATAGTTTTAAGCGCATATTATTTTATAATTTTATTATACGCATACCATAAATATTTTATTAATATTTAACCCTCTCACGACGGTGGTAATTACGTTAGTGGTTACGTGGGTGGTTACCGGCATAACGGACGGTGACGATCGTCGGGGGATGATCAGATGGTGGTGGTTAAAGGGAGACCGACCGGAAAAATCCGGTCGGCGAAGACCGGTCGGGTGGCTGGCCGGGGGAGACTGACCGAGCAGCCGTCGGCCTTAAGAAGTTTGGCTAGGGGGGCAGCCCGGGGGCAGCCATGTTATGAAAAAATCGGTCAAGACAGATAATTTTCATATTTACAAAAAAAATCTAACGGCAAAAAATCGGTTACGAATAACGATAAACACAAAACAATAAGAAAATGGGTACGTTCACTGTGCAGACAGAGAATTTTTATTTTCTTTCTCAAACATATAATATGGCTATAATGGAAGAAAAAAATAAAGCGAGAGGGAGACCGACCGGAAAAATCCGGTCGGCGAAGACAGGCCGGGTGACCGGCCGGGGGAGGCTGACCGAGCAGCCGTCGGCCTAAAGAAGTTTGGCTAGGGGGGCAGCCCGGGGGAGGCCATGTTATGAAAAAATCGGTCAAGTCAAATAATTTTCAGATTTTAAAAAAAATCTAACGGCAAAAAATCGGTTACGAATAATGATAAACACAAAACAATAAGAAAACACCACAGACAAAAAACATCAAATTTAAAGTGGTTCCCCGAAATTAAAAAAGGATACGTCCACTGTGCAGACAGAGAATTTTTATTTTTTTTTCTCAAACATATAATATGGCTATAATGAAAGAAAAAATAAAGCGAGAGAGAATCTTCCAAGATCCGGCCGTACAAGATGCGACGAGAAAGAAAACCAGCGACAAGAGAAGAAGGGTCGGCGGCCGAGAGTCGAGCACGCTGCAGTAAGAAAGAAGCCCATCGACAAAGCTACAACAAGGAAGAAGCTCGGCGAAAAGTGTTGCGGCCGCCGACCAAAAAAATGCACGCACGGTTGCAATGGGGGAAGAACCCCCAGGTTCGGCCAAAGCCGGCAGACCTCCTTTGCGTTCCCCTGCTTGCCTGAAATCCTGCATGCTTGGGGAAAACCGGCCCATTTTTTATATAGGCTTGAAGAACCGTAAATCAGGTAAAAGAAAGGTAGGATCGGCTGAATCCAATCAAGGAAGGAGAAAAAATCTCCTTCCAAAAAATCTCTTCCATTGTTTGGAAGAAAATATATTCTGTCACCAATGCTCCTCCATAAATATTGGAATTTGGGAAATTCCACGAATTGAGCGGTCTCCAAAAAAAGACGTTGGCCAAGAAAGGGAAGATACGTCATTACCGCAATAATCTTCACATTGACGCATCTTCCATGACATGCTCCACTTGACAGAGATAACTCCAAAATGACCCAACGGCCACCAAGATCTAAAACCAATGAACCAACAGAATGAACTTTGGCCAAGAACGGATCATAAGAAAAAAAAACTCCTTCAATCCCAAGTAACACACAAACTGGACTAATGTGGCTGTCTCAGAAAAGTTCCACCTTGAAGCTAAATTTCAACTGCTCCACCTCCAACGGTGGTCTCCCATAGCAAACTAAACATGTCAATACTTCTGGCCTTTTATGTGCGCGCGAGAGAGAAATTGACAAATGAAAACGCATCAACAATGAATGCAAACAAACTGACCTCAGCATGAGAAAAAAGAATAACTATGAGAACTAATAAAAAAAGGTTGATTAGACACACTATAAGCTCATGTAGAACGAAGAAGTAACAAAAAAAAAGCTTAAGTATTAAAGAGTGACAAAACTACATTTACAAAATGAAATTTTTGACCAGAAAAAATAACTCCAAAATAAGAGTTATCATAACACAACTTTAAACTTCACACTGGATGTAGAAATGTCATAGAAATCAAACTGAAAATCTGCACTGAGACCGAGACGACAAGAAAAAATTCACGGATCAAGATTGGGAGCGGACCGATGTCGTTACCTACCGTTGACCAAACTCGAAACGGAACGTCCAATTAGTCGCCGATCGAACCTGGCTCTGATGACACTTGTTATGAAAAAAATTGGTCAAGCCAGATAATTTTTCAGATTTACAAAAAAAATTTAAAGGCAAAAAATCAGTTACGAATAACGATAAACAGAAAACAATACAAAAACAGCACAGGCAAAAAACACCAAATTTAAAGTAGTTTTCCGAAATTGAAAATGGGTACGCCCATTGTGCAGACAGAGAATTTTTATTTTTTTCTCAAATATATAATATGACTATATTTGAAGAAAAAATAAACCGAGAGAGAATCTTCCAAGATCCGGCCGTACATGATGCAACGAGAAAGAAAACCAGCGGCAAGAGAAGAGGAGCGGCGGCCGAGAGCCAAGCACGTTGCAGTAAAGAAGAAGCCCGTCAGCAAAGCTGCAACAAAGAAGAAGCTCGACGAAAAGGATGGCGGTCGCTGACCAAAAAAAATGCACACGCGATTGCAACGGGGAAGAACCCTCAGGTCGGCCAAAGCCGTCCGATCTCCTCTGCGTTCTCCTGCTTGCCTGAAATCATGCATGCTTGGGGAAAACCGACCCCTTCTTTATATAGGCTTGAAGAACCCTAAATCAGGTAAAAGAAAGGTGGGGCCGGCTGGATCCAATTAAGGAAGGAGAAAAAAATCTCCTTCCAAAAAATCTCTTTCATTGTTTGGAAGAAAATATATTCTGCCACCAATGCGCCTCCATAAATGCTGGAATTTGTGAAATTCCAAAAAAGGAGGAGCCATGAATTGAGCGGTCTCCAAAAAATGCGCCGGCCAAGAACGGGAAGATGCGTCATTACCGCAACACGGCCAATGGGGAGGCGTCCAGTGTCGGCCTCACAGAGGCCGAGCGGGCAAGGGACGCCTGGCGCCGGCGTTCGTGATGCTAGCCCTGCTGTGCCCGACGCTGGCCGGGCAGGTGAGGGACGCCCAACGTCGGGCGAGGATCGCCTGACACTGGTGATGACTACGTCAACAACGATGGCGGCAACTGCGATGTTGGCCGGCCACGGGCGGCTATTCCAGTGGTGCATGAAGTGAGATCACATGCACGAATTGCGCAAGGATCAAACATGCCTAACGCGAGCGAGATAGTTATTCCCATGACCCCCCTGTTGTGAAAAATGATGCGGAAAATCAAAATCACACAACCAAACACAATAAACACGATGCGATTTACGTGGTTCGGCGAGGAGCGCCTACGTCCACGGGGAGGGGCTGTTCACTATCAACGGTGGGGAGAAAAGAAAGGCCAATACACAATACAACTCAACTCTCTCCAAAATTCTCCTCACCAAAAGAGAACCCTAACCCCTTTATATTTATAGGGAAAAGTTAGGGAAAATACATAAAGACCAAATTACCCCTCAAAACAACAATCTCCACCTCATCTCTTATTTGACACAAAACAAATATGAGATGACACAATAAACAACAACACTAAACTGCGGCTGCGCCAAGATGGCTGCCTACGTACCCCCCCTCCCATGGGATCAAGCCACGCGTAGTTCTCCAAAAGTGCCTCTCAAGGCACTCACCTCTGAGCTCGAACGTTCACCAATCCTTTGCAATACGTGAACTTCTGGACTGAAAGCACCTTCGTGAGCATGTCGGCTGGATTCTCCTTTGTATCAATTTTCTTCAAAAGAACCTCGCCTGTCTCGATCAAGTCTCGAACAAAATGGTACCTGACATCAATGTGTTTGGTACGAGCATGATGCACTGGATTGGTCGCCAAGAAAATCGCGCTTTGACTGTCACAAAAGACAGTTAAAGCCATATGCTCAACACCCAGATCATCTAGAAGGCCGTGCATCCAGATGGCCTCCTTCATAGCTTCTGTCACTGCCATGTATTCAGCCTCTGTTGTAGATAAAGCCACTGTCGACTGCAGAGTCGACCTCCAACTCACTGGACCTCCTGCCAATGTAAATAAATATCCGGTCGTAGACCTGCGCCTATCTATATCACCTGCATAGTCGGAATCGGTGTAGCCCATACACAACCCAACACTGGACTGCTGCCTCTCGTACACTAAACCAACATCAACTGTACCCTTGAGATACCTCAGAATCCACTTAACTGCCTGCCAATGACCCTGACCGGGATCATGCATGAACCTGCTCACCACGCCAACAGCTTGTGCAATATCTGGCCTTGTACAAACCATGAGATACATCAAACTGCCCACTGCACTGGCATACGGAACTAGCTGCATTCCCTTCCTCTCTTGGTCGTCTTTAGGACACAAGTCAACACTCAATTGAAAATGCGCTGCCAATGGTAAAGTCACTGCCTTAGTAGTGTCATCAATCCCAAACCTCTTCAGCACCTTCTCAATATATGCTCTTTGAGAGAGCCAAACCTTTCCAGCTTTCTTGTCCCTGCAGATTTCCATCCCGAGAATTTTGCGAGCCTCACCTAACTCCTTCATCTCAAACTGCTTTGAGAGCTGCCTCTTCATTCTATCAATCTCTGACTGACTTGAAGCGGCAATCAACATATCATCAACATACAGTAGAAGGTAGATGAACTCACCAGTAGCTAATTTCTTGAAATATGCACAGTGATCATACTGACTCCGTGTGTATTTCTGTCCCAGCATAAACTGATCGAACTTTCTGTACCACTGTCTCGGTGACTGCTTCAAACCATAAAGTGACTTGTCCAATTTACATACCAAGTCACTCTGAGCCTCATATCCAGGTGGCTGCTTCATATAGATTTCCTCCTGCAAATCTCCGTGCAAAAATGCAGTCTTCACATCAAGCTGCTCCAAAATCAGACCATACTGCGCTACTAAGGCCAAGAGAACACGGATCGACGGATGTTTGACAACTGGGGAAAACACCTCGTCATAATCAATACCTTCACGCTGAGCAAAGCCTTTGGCCACCAATCTTGCCTTGTAACGTACATCAACAGCTCCATGAGATCCTTCTTTCTTCGCATACACCCATTTGCACCCAATTGCTTTTCTACCTGGAGGTAACTTCACTAATCTCCATGTAGCATTTTTCTTTAGAGATGTCATCTCTTCATCCATCGCATCCCTCCAAAAATCTGCTTCAGGACTCTCTACAGCCTCCTTGAAGTGACAAGGGATTTCAGCCTCAGATGCTGAAAGTGCAAATGCAATGTGATCCCTCAACCAAGCTGGCTTCGGGACATTTTGCCTCCTGGTCCGGCTTCGGGCAATAGAATCCTGAACTTGACTCTCTGCCTCAACTTCCTCCACCTCCTGATCATCAGTATCTGGAACCTCATCAGCAGTCTCATCATATACCTCATCAGGAGTGTGAGGAACTGGTGGAACAAATGGAGTCACATCAAACTCCTTCTTCTGATCAGTAGTAGTGATCGGCTTTGAACTCTCCACCTGCTCTGAGTCCCGAGGCTTTAGTAAACTCGCCTCGTCAAATGTAACATCCCTGCTAATAACAATCTTCCTCTCTGACTGATCATATAGTTTGTAGCCTTTGACTCCACGCCTGAAGCCAATGAAGATTGCTTTCTTTGCCCGTGGTTCCAACTTATCATTCTTCACGTGATAGTAAGCTGGACACCCAAATACTTTCATATGCACGTAATCTCTAGCAGGATGCCCCGACCACATCTCTTTTGGTGTCTTCTTCCCAATAGCTGCAGAAGGCAGACGGTTCACCAAGTGACAAGCATAATCAATGGCCTCAGCCCAAAAAATCCTGTCTAACCCAGCATTAGACAACATGCATCGAACCTTCTCCACCAAAGTCCGGTTCATGCGCTCTGCCACCCCGTTCTGCTGCGGTGTCTCCCTGACTGTGAAGTGATGCTCTATACCTGATCTCTGACACTCTTGCAAGAACGCTTTCGATGTATATTCGCCTCCATTGTCTGATCTGATACATCGAATCTTTTTGTCAGTCTGGTTCTCAATCCACTTCTTCCAAGTCACAAATATCTCCAGAACTTCGCTCTTATTCTTCATGGTGTACACCCAAACATATCTGGAATAATCATCAATAAAGGAGACAAAGTATTGTCGCCCCGTAAAAGATTTCGTCTTCGTCGGGCCCCAAACATCTGTGTGAACATAATCTAAAATACCTTTCGTACTGTGGACGGCAGTACCAAAAGATACTCGCGTCTTCTTGCCAATCACGCAATGCTCACAGAAATCCAATTTGCAGCTTTTCGCTCCCTTAATCAATCCTTGTCTTGATAAAGCCTGAAGGGAAGCCTCTCCAGCATGAGCCAATCTCATATGCCATAAAGTACTGGCATCCAAGGAATCATCAGCCACAGCCACAGTTCCAGTAACTGTACTCCCCTGAAGATAATATAAATTGTGGTGTCGAGCTCCTCTCATGAAAACCAAAGCTCCGCGACTGATCTTTAGAACTCCTGCCTCGATCACTACCTTGTAGCCTTTGGCTTCTAAAGCCCCAACAGACAGCAAATTCTTCTTGATATCCGGAACATGTCTGACCTCTGTCAACTCTCTCACTGCTCCATCATGCATCCGAACCAGAATACTCCCAACACCAATAGTACGACAAGTCTGATCATTGCCCATAGCAACAACACCAGTATCCAAAGACTTGTAAGTACAGAACCACTCCCGATTGGGACAAATGTGATAGGTAGCACCCGTGTCCAGAATCCAGTATGCATCATCAGTAAGTAAACACTGTGGGGTAATAGAAAGAGACACATCAGACTCACCACCACTGATAATCTCCTGGGTAATATGGGCCTTCGCCTCTGAGGAAAGCCCCTTATTTTTCTCCTTTAACTTGGGGCAATCCTTCTTCCAGTGACCCGTCTCCAAACAGAATGCGCACTGATTGCGCCCAAGACTGCGACCACGTGAATTACCACGCTTCTGAGTACTGTTATTAGTCTTCTTGTGCCAGTTCTTCTTTTTCTCAGATCTGCCTCGATGAGACACAAGTGCTTCGGCCGACTCCGCCTTCGATGACTCTTTATCTCTTCGACGGAACTCGTGATTCAACAATGCCGTAGACACTTCACTATACTTTAAGACCTCCTTTCCATGAATGAGAGACATCGTGAAGTTCTCATATTCATCTGGAAGCGAATTTAATAGAAGGAGTGCCTTGTCTTCATCGCCAACATCCTCGTCCAAATTTAACAGATCTGCTAATAGCTTCGTGAACTCATTCAAATGCTCATCAATCGATACTCCACGTCTCATCTGAAACCGATATAATCGACGCTTCATGTGAAGACGATTCTCCACGCTCTTCGTGAGATATTTGTTCTCCAGCGTTCTCCAAAGGTTTCCAGCAGACGTCTCCAACATAACTCCATATTTGATCTCCTGTGTCAGACAATTTCTGATCAACCCGCAAGCGCTCCGATTCATTTTCGTCCAAACTTTCTCAGTCATCCCATCAGGACATTCGTCACCATCAAGAACGTCCTCCAAATTTAGAGAGCACAACGCATCCATCACCTCGCACCTCCACATGCCAAAATTGCTTTTTCCATCAAACTTAGTAACATCAATTTTGACCGGGTGCAAACCCGTATGATGGATCGTGGATTCCATTGCCCCGGAAGATGAAGAAGCCGCACCGGACTCTCCCATTTTGATTGATCCCAAATAAAAAGCAATACAAAGAACCCAAAACCAAAGAAACAAATTTTATTAATTAGTCTAGAGTAAAGTAAAATTTGTTACCTCTCAAACAAGAGTTGCTCTGACGAGAGAGATGCAAAGACAAAAGTGAACCTCGGGAACGGCCAATAAAGAGTCCTGCCGTGCCCTGAAGAGAGAGAACCAAAGACAAAGGCCCAAAATCCAAGATTTTTTTTTTACTGTGCTGCCGAGAGAGAGAACCAAATCAAAACAAATTTTGCTCTTCGCCAAAGTGGAGACCCTCTTCAGCCTGTGCCGCCAAAGGAGAGGAGTACAACCCTTTTTTTTTTAAATCCAGGCGCAGCTCACAGCCTCCTGTACCGCCGGTGAGGAACCAACACCAAAGCCACGCACACCCCTTTTTTTTTCCAGGGTTTGCTGTCGCCGCACTGTACCGCCAGAGAGAGATCCCAAAAAATTTTTTTTTACTTTTTTTTTCCTTTTTTTCGCCGCTCTACTGAATCACCAATGAGAGAGAACCAAAAATTCAAAATCTCCTAATTTTCGGTTTCAATTCCGTTTTTGCGTGACTCTGATAAGGAAAGAATTCAATCCAATTTCCTTTTTTTTTATTTCTCCGATTGCTGGACAAAAAAAAGGGCCGCCAACTTCAACAGGGGAAACACCGCCTCTTCTCTGAATCACTCAGCCTCCTCGTCACGGCACCTCTGAAATCAGATCTGCACCAGCCACCTTCCGCCTCGTCAGAAACGAAAATATGTGTCTGAGCGCCGCCACGCGCATACAATTCCTCCGCCAAAACGAGCGACCAGATCTACGGCGCCACCAAAACAAAATCGCACCGCGAACCTGCCTCTGATACCACTTGTTGTGAAAAATGATGCGGAAAATCAAAATCACACAACCAAACACAATAAACACGATGCGATTTACGTGGTTCGGCGAGGAGCGCCTACGTCCACGGGGAGGGGCTGTTCACTATCAACGGTGGGGAGAAAAGAAAGGCCAATACACAATACAACTCAACTCTCTCCAAAATTCTCCTCACCAAAAGAGAACCCTAACCCCTTTATATTTATAGGGAAAAGTTAGGGAAAATACATAAAGACCAAATTACCCCTCAAAACAACACCCCCTCCCACCACCACCACCACCACCACCAAGCTAGTGGAGTTCCGGTTAATTGCACGCCGGCTAGCTCTTCTATAACCCTACAACATGTCTACCGCGGCGTATTTTTATACCTTTTGCGGCGTTTTACAAGCGCCGCAAAAGGGCAAAGGGCAAAGGCTGCCAAATATTAGCGGTGTTTTAAAAAAAAACGCCACCAAAGATTTTCAGCATTTTTTAAAAAAGGGCGTTTATATTGCCAGCCCGTATATCGATATTGGCAGCCCAAAAAATAATGAAAAACACACGTAATATGGCCGCTAATAGCAGCCCAAAATGCGGGTTCCGCGCCTTTTGAAAATAGGCCTACTATATGACATTTTTAGAAAATATGTTCAACATGAAAGTTGTAGATCTCGACGAGGTCTACGACTTTCATGTGGAACACTTTTTCTAAAAATATCATATAGTAGGGCTATTTTCAAAAGGCGCGGAACTCACATAGTTTCGCTCGGGTTCCGCGCCTTTTGAAAATAGACCTACTATATGATATTTTTAGAAAAAGTGTTCAACATGAAAGTTGAAGATCTCGTCGAAATCTACAACTTTCATGTTGAACACTTTTCCTAAAAATGACTTTTAAAAACCTATTTTTTTGGGTTGTCATTAGCCATTGAACTGCCAATAACGATTTACTTGACTACCATTATAATTGGGCTGCCAATATAAATGTCGTTAAAAAAATGTCACCAAAAGGCAAAGGCTGCGGCATTTAAAAAAAATTTAAAATCATCCAATAGATCCAATGTCGACTCCAATCTATTTTAATAAGATGGCAACTAAAAAACCATACCGGATATTTAACGGTCACATTTTGAAATTTTAAAGGGCCGCTTAATTTTATTGCGGCGGTAGAACTTTTTTTTGTTGTGGTGTATATCTGGCCCCATCAATTTTGATTTATAATATATACGAGTGATAGATACGAGATTCTGTACATACGGTCAACCGCGACAGTATCTTAACTGCGATAGTGCATTTGGGGCCTCCGTGTCATACATGATATTATCTTGGCCACGACATTGTCAAGGCACGACGGCGCTCCCGCCTTTCGCAAACCCCTTGGTGTTATACTCCGCTCGTCGATTATTTTTTGCGGTGTGCACGGGAGGTTGCGAGCAAAGAATATAGATTTTTATTGTAGGTAGAAAACTTTATTTATACGAGAACACATTTTTTTAAAATAAAAAAATAATACTGCAATTTTTTGAAGGATAAAATTTTAGTTTTTAATAAAAAAAGTGAATTTTTTTAAAATAAATTTTACTTTTTAATAAAAAATGGAATTTTTTAAACCAAATGGTGTAGACTGTAGAAGTATAAATTATATTATTATTAGAACATATTTGATTGTAATTGTTTTTGATAGATACACGCAAATAATTTTCTTTAAAAAAGAAAATTGCTTTTAAAATGAAAACATTTGGAAGAAATTGAAACTTTTTTTACTAAAATTTTAACAAATATTATTGTTACTTTTTTTTATATATCTACAATTAATAAATTTTGCTTTCAAATTTATGTTACAAACTAGACACTGTCAGCAACGAAAATATACTCCTGATTGAAAACCCCAGAAAAACATTGATTTATGCTTGTTGCGGACTAACTCGATGCTCCGGTCGGACCGGATATTCTTGGACCGCCTTAGCTCGCGGAGCGGTCGAGCGCGCACACAGTCAATTGAAAAATGGGGGACGGACACAGGAGGTTTTAACGTGGAAAACCCTTCAACCGGATGAAAAACCACGTGACCGGGTCGGTGCCGATCAAAATCCACTAGATTGCTGGAGGTTACAATTTGACGGGGGAAATCGGGGCGACAGGCCGCTCCCGTTACAACCTTGAGGAGAGAGAGAGTATATGCGCTCGTCGGTGGGCAACAGACTGCCTCGCCAACGGGACTTGGATGGTGGAATGCGCGGGATGCTTCAGTTGCGTGCGCTCAGAGGCGACGCGTGTCCAGAGGTTGTCACTGCTTCCTTTGTGCGTCTTTCTCGGTCCTTGGAGTGTTTCCTTGGTAACTGAGCTCTGGTGGGGTGCAAATAGCCGATGATAGGTTCTGGTAGCTGTTAGCAGGAGCTGATAGCCACTGGGGGCCGCTGGAGGCCTCGGGCGGCGGGCGGTGGTTGGCGGCGAGAGGCGGCCGCTGGTGGTTGGCGACGAGGGGTGGCCGCCGGCGGAGAAGAACGGGAAAGCTCCCACCTGAGGAAGAAGAAGAAGAAGAAGCGTAGGAGGAGAAAGTTAGGAAATGAGGAGCCCCTGGGGTCCTTTTATAGGCTCCAGGGGGAAGTTATGGCGGGCCCCACCACTAACCTAGTGGGTTAGTGGGTGGTTTTGTCCCGATCGGACGGCCGGTAGCGCGCCATGATCGGATGGTGGAGGTTCGGGCGGCGAGCCACCAGCTGGCGGTGGACAGACGGCGGCGGCCGGGCGGCGGCGGCCGGGCGGCCGGGCGGCGGCGGCCGGGCGGCGGGGCGGCCGGGCGGCGGAGGCGGCCGGGCGGCGGAGGCGGCCGGGCGGCGGCGGCCGGGCGGCCGGGCGGCGGCGGCGGCCGGGCGGCGGCGGCCGGGCGGCGGCCGGGCGGCGGCGGCCGGGCGGCGGCGGCCGGGCGGCGGCCGGGCGGCGGCGGCCGGGCGGCGGCGGCCGGGCGGCCGAGCGGTGGCGGGCGGCGACGGTTAGTTGCGGCGGCGGTTCCCTCTCTCCCCTCTTTCCCTTTTTTATGGATCTCATTTTTGGTGGGAGAGAAAGAGAGGGGAATTGGATGGAGGAGATGAAAGATGAGAGAAAGTGGGCCCTCCACTTCTCCCATCATGAAAGGAATCATGGGGTTGACTAGTCAACCCCATGATTTCATTTTGGGGATTGCTATTTGCACCCCTAAAGCTAAAAATGGATCTAATCCCTATCAAATGCCCCCCAAATCCTTTGTTGTTGGTGAGCCGTGTGAGAGACAACTTAGGATTTTTAATCTTCTTCTTCCCCGCTTCCATGTCTTCCTCCGGAGAGAAGGCCGAGAAGGCGAAGAATGGTGCCTCAAAGGCATGCTCGTACTTATACGATTGGCGGCGGTGGTGCTACATCAAATTGAAGGAGCGTCAACGGGGCTTCAGGCGAGGTGCTGGCGAATCCAATCGCGAAGGGGTCCGTGCGCTGGATGGTGCGGAGGCGCGCCAGCGCAACGGCGGGCGAGTGTAAATGCACGCTTGGAAGCACGCAAGCGCGCGCGAGGGCGCGCTTGCGCAGTCATGCGCGCGGGTGCGCACGCCCGACCCAGCGCGTCCGCGCTTGCGGGTGCGCGTGCGCGACCCAGCGCGCGGGTGCGCGCGCGCGGGTGCGCGCGCGCGCGCGGGGTGCGCGCGCGCGGGTGCGCGCGCGCGGGTGCGCGCGCGCGGGTGCGCGCGCGCGGGTGCGCGCGCGCGGGTGCTCGCGCCCAACCCCGCGCTCGGGTGCGCGCGTGATCATGCGCGCGGGTGTGCCCGCGCGCGACCCAGCGCGCGGGTGCGCGCGCGCGACCCAGCGCGCGGGTGCGCGCGCGCGACCCAGCGCGCGGGTGCGCGCGCGCGACCCAGCGCGCGGGTGCGCGCGCGCGACCCAGCGCGCGGGTGCGCGCGCGGCGACCCAGCGCGCGAGCGCGCGCGCGGGAGCGCGTCCCTGCGCGCGGGTGTGTGCGCGCGCGCGGGTGTGCGCCCGCGCGTCCCTACGCGCGTACGCGACCCTCCGCGTTTGTCCTTGCGAGTGCGGGTGCGTGCGTGTGTGCGAGGGCGCAACCCTATGCGCGGGTCTGCGCACGTGCGACCGTCCGCGCGGGGTGCGTGTGTGCAACCTGTGTGCGCGTGTTGTGCGTGCGGGCTCTTGCTTGCCTTGCGCTTCTGGAAGCGCCGTTATGGGTCTTTTCGTACTTGTTGTGATATGCACAATTGCGCCTTGTGTGCGCAAGGCGCGAGGTATGTGACGTGCGCACAAGGTACGATGTGCACGGTATGTAATGTGCACGATGGGTGAGTGATGCGTGCGCGATACACGCTGCATATGCGATGTTCGCAAGGTGTAACATGCATGGCGGACTAAGCGCCCAATGGAAGAGATTACTGAGATGTGGAGTTTCTGTTGCTCCCCGAGTGTATCACCGAGTACTTGTACAAGGTCGGAAGGGGAAACTTGCTGCGCGAGATTCCCAGATGCAGAGACGGTGTTTTCAGAATGGTACCCCAGTTGGCAAAGTTCATGTTGTTTCGCGTGAGTTTGACGTATAACGTTGTTTTGCGTGAGACTGACTCGCTACTATTGCTCGCACAAGCTTGGCTCGTGACTTTTGCTCGCACCAGACTTGCTTGTGACTTTGCCTTACGCGGTTTGTGACCGCGGCTTAGTTTGCACGAGGCTGGCTCGCGGCTTCGCTCGCACGAGACTGGCTCGCTGCTTGATTTGCGCGGTTGCGACCACGGCTTAGTTTGCGCGAGGGCTGCTTGTAGCTTCATCGTGAGGAGGGCAAGCCCCTACGGGGATTTTGCGCGAGGGTTGTTGTTGTAAGGAGCGTGCTGCATGGAGGCGGTTGTTGTGCACGGAGGCAGGTGCTGTGAGGAGCGCGCTGCACGGAGGCCGTTGTTGTGAGGAGCGCGCTGCACGGAGGCAGTTGCTGTGAGGAGAGCGCTGCACGGAGGCAGTTGCTGTGAGGAGCGCGCTGCACAGAGGCAGTTGCTGTAAGGAGCGCGCTGCACGGAGGCAGTTGCTGTGAGGAGCGCGCTACACGGAGGCAGTTGGTGTGAGGAGCGCGCTGCACGGAGGCAGTTGCTGTGAGGAGCGCGCTGCACGGATGCAGTTGCTGTGAGGAGCGCGCTGCACGGAGGCAGTTGCTGTGAGGAGCGCGCTGCACGGAGGCAGTTGCTGTGAGGAGCGCGCTGCAAGGAGGCAGTTGCTGTGAGGAGCGCGCTGCACGGAGGCAGTTGCTGTGAGGAGCGTGCTGCACGGATGCAGTTGCTGTGAGGAGCGCGCTGCACGGAGGCAGTTGCTGTGAGGAGCGCGCTGCACGGAGGCAGTTGCTGTGAGGAGCGCGCTGCACGGAGGCAGTTGCTGTAAGGAGCGCGCTGCACGGGGGCAGTTGCTGTAAGGAGCGCGCTGCACGGAGGCAGTTGCTGTAAGGAGCGCGCTGCACGGGGGCAGTTGCTGTAAGGAGCGCGCTGCACGGGGGCAGTTGCTGTAAGGAGCGCGCTGCACGGAGGCAGTTGCTGTAAGGAGCGCGCTGCACGGGGGCAGTTGCTGTAAGGAGCGCGCTGCACGGAGGCAGTTGCTGTAAGGAGCGCGCTGCACGGGGGCAGTTGCTGTAAGGAGCGCGCTGCACGGGTGATGCTCGCCATCAACAAGCCTAAAATGAGAAAATGTTAACTTTTTTAGAGTTACAGTCGCGAAGCTGTTCTTGTGGGAATACAGAATTCATAGTAATGTAAAATTGATAAATACTATATTAGATAGAACCCTTTTGAGGTGCGAAGCCCTCTCTTGGGTTGGTCGTCTACGGGGTTGCCCCCCAGTCCGGCCTAGCAAACGGTGGGCCGCGTTCCTTTCCGTGGACTTGGTTCCTATCCCCGTAAGAATCTCCCCAGGAGGCCTTGTTTGATGAGATACTCGATCTCCTCCTTGAGCTTTGAGCAGTCTTCCGTGTCGTGTCCTTGTCCATGGTGAAATTCACAGTACTTTGTCTGGTCCCCAGTATTTTTAGGGAGAGGTCTGGGCTTGCGGAGCGCCTCTTTGCCTTGGATTGCATAAAATACATTTGTCCTGGAGGTGTTGAGGGGTGTGTACTCCCGGGGCGACTGATCTCTCTGATGGTTACGTCGGAATCTTCCTTCTTGGTGTTGAGGGGCCGGCTCATTTTCCCTTTTTTCTCTTCTGGTTATCGTTAAACTGTTGACGATGAGCTTCAATAGCCTCGTCGGCAGCGATCCGAGCCTTGACTCTGTGTACAAGATCTGGATAGCTGGGGACGGTTTCTCTCATAAGTGCTGAGTAGAAGCCGCTAGGACGGAGACCTCCCAGGAACACTCCCTGTAAGAGCTCGGGGTCGACTCCTGGGATCTGGCGGGCTTCGGCAGTGAATCGTCGGAAGAATTCTTTGAGGGTTTCCCCTTCATTTTGGCGGATTCCAGAGAGATGTGATGGATCGCGAACGATCCTTCGATTGGCAATGAATTGGTCGGAGAACTGTCTGGTCAGTTCGGCGAAGCTGGTAACGGTGTCTGCTCTTAAAGAGTGAAACCACATTCGAGCTTGCCCTTTGAGGGTGGTTGGGAATACTTGACATAGCAGTGGATCAGAGGCATTGAAAATCCTCATGATAGTGGTAAAATGATTGACATGTTCGAGCGGATCATCAGTTCCATCGAATGTCTCAATGTTTGGGAGTTTGAATCCTTGCGGGATCGGATGGTCGAGGATTTGTGGGGCTAAGGGGGAGCCTTGGCAAAGCGGTCGATGAGGGTGAAAATCTCTTCTTGCGGCTTGGCGGCATTCTTCAGCCACGGCCTCCCTGATCTCTTGACGAGTTAGTAGCGGGTGGATGGGAGCATCGTTAACTGGATCGTGGGGGCGATCTGCCCTTGCTCTTCCTAGATGGGGATGAGCCGAACTGGCGGCATCTGAATGATCTTTGGGTCCTTCCTGCTCTACAGGGTCTTCCTGGTTCCTTGGTGGATTAAATAGTGGAGGATGGTTAGCTGGCGGAGGTGACCTGGGCGGAGCTGGAGGCGCTCCCAAGTTCCGAAGCAGTGTGAGCATTTCTGTCTGCTGCTCCTCCATTTGGCGGACACGCCCCTCCAGAGCGGCGACAGGGGCGAGCGCTGCTTCAGCTGTCAGCGGTACGTCTACCAGAGAGTGAGATCGTGCAGGCTCAGTGTGTCCGCCAAGTGCGGATCCTTCTGCAGTGCAGGTACTCCTCTTTGCCATTGTGATGAACTTGCTCTGCGAAGGATATTGGGAATGTTTCCCACAGACGGCGCCAAACTGTTGCGGACTAACTCGATGCTCCGGTCGGACCGGATATTCTTGGACCGCCTTAGCTCGCGGAGCGGTCGAGCGCGCACACAGTCAATTGAAAAATGGGGGACGGACACAGGAGGTTTTAACGTGGAAAACCCTTCAACCGGGTGAAAAACCACGTGACCGGGTCGGTGCCGATCAAAATCCACTAGATTGCTGGAGGTTACAATTTGACGGGGGAAATCGGGGCGACAGGCCGCTCCCGTTACAACCTTGAGGAGAGAGAGAGTATATGCGCTCGTCGGTGGGCAACAGACTGCCTCGCCAACGGGACTTGGATGGTGGAATGCGCGGGATGCTTCAGTTGCGTGCGCTCAGAGGCGACGCGTGTCCAGAGGTTGTCACTGCTTCCTTTGTGCGTCTTTCTCGGTCCTTGGAGTGTTTCTTTGGTAACTGAGCTCTGGTGGGGTGCAAATAGCCGATGATAGGTTCTGGTAGCTGTTGGCAGGAGCTGATAGCCACTGGGGGCCGCTGGAGGCCTCGGGCGGCGGCCGGTGGTTGGCGGCGAGAGGCGGCCGCTGGTGGTTGGCGACGAGGGGTGGCCGCCGGCGGAGAAGAACGGGAAAGCTCCCACCTGAGGAAGAAGAAGAAGAAGAAGCGTAGGAGGAGAAAGTTAGGAAATGAGGAGCCCCTGGGGTCCTTTTATAGGCTCCAGGGGGAAGTTATGGCGGGCCCCACCACTAACCTAGTGGGTTAGTGGGTGGTTTTGTCCCGATCGGACGGCCGGTAGCGCGCCATGATCGGATGGTGGAGGTTCGGGCGGCGAGCCACCGGCTGGCGGTGGACAGACGGCGGCGGCCGGGCGGCGGCGGCCAGGCGGCCGGGCGGCGGCGGCCGGGCGGCCGGGCGACCGGGCGGCGGCGGCCGGGCGGCCGGGCGGCGGAGGCGGCCGGGCGGCCGGGCGGCGGCGGCGGCCGGGCGGCGGCCGGGCGGCCGAGCGGTGGTGGGCGGCGACGGTTAGTTGCGGCGGCGGTTCCCTCTCTCCCCTCTTTCCCCTTTTTATGGATCTCATTTTTGGTGGGAGAGAAAGAGGGGGGAATTGGATGGAGGAGATGAAAGATGAGAGAAAGTGGGCCCTCCACTTCTCCCATCATGAAAGGAATCATGGGGTTGACTAGTCAACCCCATGATTTCATTTTGGGGATTGCTATTTGCACCCCTAAAGCTAAAAATGGATCTAATCCCTATCAATGCTAAATTGTTGTGAGTCATCCGATTTTTCTACGATCTGGAGAAACAGATCGTCTTAGCTCTGAGTCAGATCGGGTGTGCAAACAGTTAAAGAGATCCAAACAAAAATGACACGGAGACGTTTTTAATGTGAAAAAACCAAAAAAGGTGGAAAACAACGTGACCGGATATGTGCAATGCCAAAATCTACTATTTTCCCATTGTTTACAAGTGAGTGAATTCCCCGAAGGATGACAGGCCGGCCACCTCTCCGCCACAAACTTTAAGCATATAAAAATAGGAAAAATATCTAAGTCCACGAAGCCTTGGAGAGAGCTTCCGACGGAGTTTTCACGAGCTCATTTTTCTGAGTGCTTTCTTGCTCCTGTTACTGCGTGTGCAATGACGAAGCCATAATTAAAGTATAAGGTGGACAAACTTTGTATTATAAATATTAAAAAATTAATCAAAGTATTAAAACCTAAAATTTTTTCAAAACGTAAAACACAATGTAAAATTTTAGTGCTAAAAATATAATTGTACACATAATGACTTTCAAAGTTAGAAATTTACCCAAAATACTTCAACATATGATGAAATATTTTGAGTATTCCTCGTCGAGACTTCATATTATGAAAACAAAGCATGATCTTTTCATCATCGATAGAATTAAATGTTTCTTTTTTATATATGTTATCAAACAATTCACCATAAACGGATGTGATATTTTATTACGGAGTCGATTCTTGATAATATTCATTACAGAAAACGTTCTTTCAACTGTCGTTGTTGCAACTGGTAATATAAGTGCAAGAGTTATAAGAATATAGACATGAGAATATAATATATTCTTTTTCTTCTCAACTAACTTCTCAGCAAGTTCCCCAATACTTTTCAAATTTATAAAATCATCATTAATTTGATCTCATATCTAGGATATAAGTTTCTAGTTGGTTATCAAACTGAACTGTTGGAAATTCCTTTAGATACATCAAAGCTAGTTGAATCAGCCTTTTTGTCAAAAGTAGCAAATAAATTAGTTGGTCTTAAGCAAGATACATAAAATAACAACTCAGTAATGATTTCATTGAATCAACTGTTGAGTTCTTGTAGTTGTAAATCTATTGCTGGATAGAATAAACCGACTCGAAAATGATGCAAAATATTTATTATTTCAATATTGCGACGTGATTGTTCAGGAATAACATAAATAACTCCATGTTTAGAATCTCTATATTATGCTTCATACAAAATGAAGAAACTTCTGCTATCAAAGAATATCATATGTTATCTCTCATCAGTTGAAGTCGATATTTTGATATCTTAACTAATGTCATAGCATTGACGATATCTTGATCTCTCCTTTGTAATATCTGAGATAATTTATATGTGATCTCCAATATTTTGATCATCAAATGAAGTGAAATTATAAAATCAAAGTTTGTATTGATTTTAGAAGGGTGTCTGCTTCCAATCTTTGATCTGATTTTAATTTCTTATCATTGACAATAATGTCAAGAACATCAATAATTGCAGAGAACATATTTGTCAAGCTAATCAAAGTATTGTAATGTGAACTCCAACGTGTATCTCCAGCTCGTTTTAAAGTAGTTGATTTATTTAAGCATTGACCACTATCAAGTTTGCTATTCTATAGTGTTTTCTTTATCTTTTTATATTGTTGTTCTTGCAGAATATCATGACGTTTACATGATCTGCCCACCAGATTAACTGCATTAGTAACCAATTCAAAAACAGTTGTTATATTCATGTTTTTTTTGCAATAACAATAAGTGCTAATTAAAGTTGATGTGCAAAACAATGAACATAATATGCTTGCTGATTCTCTTTTAAAATTAATGTCTTAAGACCATTAAACTCTCTTTGCATGTTACTAGCTCAATCATAACTTTGACCACAGATTCTTGACGAACTCAAATTATGTTTCATTAATAGTGCTTCAACTTCTGATAATAGTTATTTTGATGTTGTATCAGCAAAATAAGTAATTCTCAATAAACGTTCAACCACTTTACCATGTTTGTTAACATAACGTATAACAACTATCATCTGCTCTTCTGTAGACACATTACAAGCTTCATCGACCAGAATAGAAAACAAAGCCTCTCCAAGATTTTTAATTATCAAATTGGTGGTCTCAATTGCACAAGCGCAGACAATATCATCAACTGGTGATGAGAAGTGAATGAACTTAATAGTTAAGCGTGCTTGGGTGAGAGTATTACTGGGATGGGTGACCTCCGGGGAAGTCCTCGTACGACTCAACTTAACTATCGAGTTTGCTCATCATAAGGAGGTTGTGACCACCAACAAACCGCTCAGTAATGTCTCCTAGAGCGGAGCCGTGACATTGTCACGTTTGATTGGCTAGGGTCGTTACAGGTGTTGTTAAAGATTTTCTGAAATAACGCTCCATAGCTAAACTGATAATAAGAATGTGCAAAGCTGAAAAACTGATAAAATAAAGAGTAAACATCAAGTGGATTTCCGATCTAACTCAAGTGCGAAAAGAGTGCCAAGTCGCCAAGAGGCAAGAGGTGCGTCCGCGCACCTGGGGTGCACGCGGGCATGCACGCACCTGGGTTCCCTTGTGATGAGCCTATTGTAGCTACGGAGTTGCAAAATTCACCACATCAAAGATAAGTGTTGGGTCCATTGATCACAATGTCTCAGATTTGAAGAAAGCCAATAAGACAATGATATAAACATAATTGCATTTGATGCATGCTCTAAGTTCTATGTATGCAGGTTGCACTTTGTTCACTGTTATAACAGGTTGTCTAAGCAACAATGTCTGGTGGACACAAGATAGGATGATGACAAAGCAGAAATCTAGTTAAGTCCAGAAGTATTGAGTGAAGGCAGTCTACTCAATTTCTAGAGACAGAAGTGTTGAGTGAAGGCTATTCACTCAACGTATATTCAATAAAACAGGCAAAAGCAGAAAGCATTGAGTGAAGACAACTCACTTAACTCCTTAATACAGAGAAAATCGACTAAGTCCAGATGCGTTGAGTGATGAAGGCTCAATCAACGCCCAGTTAGTTAAACTATAATTGTAGATATTCATTGAGTGATGAATGATCACTCAATGCCCCATGGTGCAGAATTCTGCCTAAGTATTTTGGCATTGAGTGATAAGTCTTCACTCAACGCCTATGCAGAATTGTCTGAATTTGACTAAGTCCACAGGTGCTGAGTCATGATGACATCAGCAGAAGTTCAAATGTCGCGGGAACAGAACAATAGACGACAAATGACGCAGCTTGCCTGTTGTACATTAATTAATGTTAAAGAGAAGTTGCAGCTATCAATTACTTGTAGTCCAACTGCTCAAATAGCCGTTGGACGGCGGGATACAAAAGTGGTATTCCAAGGAAGAAGAAATTAGTTTTTGGGAGACTGACAGCTTCATCTTCTTCCTCTGAGAAAAGTTGCAGAGCTTGAAGATATTACTTTTATTGTAGATCTGAAAGTGCAAGAAAGATTGTTATTATCATTCTCACCTTCAACAGCAAGATCATGGAGTTATCTCTCTGAGGTAGAAGAAAGAACAAAGCAAGCCCTAGTTATAGTTACTTCACAGCTTAAGATGAACATTCTTGAAGATCCATCCTTGGAGCTGTGAAGAAGATATGACTGAGTTATCTCAGCTCAGGAAGAGGCAGACTCAAAGATAATTTCTCTGGAGTCAATCTAAATCAACAACCAACATTTCTTTTTGTAGGATCTTAACTAATCTGAGTATAAGTCTAAACTATAAAGGCTGAGGTAAGATCTTTTCTGTAGATTTGAATTGTAGGGCATTTGTGCCTGAGTTGTAGGATTCTGGTTGACAATCTGAGTTGTAGGAGAGTTTCTTTTTGAGGTAGGATCTAGTGGTGGATCTGAGTGTAAGACTTTGAGTTAAAGTCTGAGGTAGATGTTTTGGAGCAAATCATTGAGTTGTAGGAGAATATTTCTCTTAGTGTAGGGCCTTGGGCCTTAGGTAGGACTTGGAGTAGTCTGAGAGATCTTGTGGGATCTGTGTTGTAAGTTCATTGAGCTAAGTTTGGAGAAGTTGACCTTGTCTAACACACTGTTAGAAAAGTGGGAGGGACAATGGATGTACCCAGACCTTGGGGAACCACTATAAATACCTTGTGTGCTGATTGCATGATCTTGAAAGCTAATCAAAATCAAAATCACAACTGAAGCTGTCACTTAAAACTGAAAACCGTAAACCGAATCAAAACCGAACTGGAACCGCAAAGAACCGGACCGAACCGTTTGCAAATTATTCGGGTTCTGGTTTGAATTTTGGAACCGTGAACAACTTTGACTCGGGTGTGGTTCTTACATTTTATTATCCGGACCGGAACCGGAATCAGAACCGCAACATACAAGTCTCAAGCGGTTTCAAGATTTTTGGACCCGAGCCGAACCGGACCGAAGTATAATCGAACCGCAACCCGTTTATTATTATTAATTTTATTATAATATTGTTATAATTTTATAATCTATCTATAATATTTATGTTAGAAAAATTAAGGTGTGCCGCTACGCAATTGTATTTTCAAAAATTTAGGATAATTACAAAACGTTAAATGTAGCGATGACGGATGAAAGATCGTCTTATTTAAAATCTAATAATCTCTATTAGAGTAATATGTAATATTAACTTTTCTAATTAGTCAAATTAATTTAAGAACACACAAATGAATTAGAGCTCGAATAAACGGTAACTGAAGCGCCGAAAATTTATATTGTCGTTTGTTCTGAGCTCATGCTTCGTGATAGTGGATGTTCGCAATAGTTGATATGTATTTTCTTTATGAACTCTACGACGCTAGCATATCCCGTTAGCATACAAAATTATATGTTGTTTAAATTACTACAACAAGAGATAATTAGTATAATGTATGCATATAAAATAATCTCTCCACACGAGTCAGTAATTTATGAATATGATAATAAAACTCTTGATCAAACATTAATAGTTGCAATTTAATGAATGGTAGTATTCAGAGCTTGCACGCCCTTAGAAATCTATTACTAAAAACAAAATAACAGTGAACATAATGTCTTGAATTTCGGATCATTGTGATCTGTAGTTTTCTGCTACTGTGTATGTATATCCATATCAATTCAAAGCCTAGATTTTGGTCAAAATTGAAGACCTGTATAGGTATACCTATGCACACCTTTTCGTGGTCAAAAACCTCCACCAATGAAAAGGCGACATATACTAGCCCACCGATCGTGGAAGAGACCGTCGAGGAGTGTGCAACTTAATTATTTATATTTTGAAGGTGTTTTGAGTTTTTTGCAGACCGTTTTTATTTCATTCTTACAAATTTGGTTTTAGTTTTAGTTGAAACCGATTGGAACCGCACCGAACCGCATAGAGCCGGACCAAACCGTTAGTGACCGGTTTGGTTTTGGTTCTCGTTAAACCGAAACTGTAACCGTTGATATGATGGTTCCAAAAATTATGATGGAACCGGAACCAGAACCGAAACCGGTCAGACCAAATAAGGTTTTGGTTCTAGCTTGAAGTACCGTTACCTTAGCGGTTTTGTTCATGATTTTAGTAAAACCGGAACCGTGACAGCTCTAATCACAACTCACTTAAGTAAAATATTGTCATAAAGGACATAAAAACTTATTCACCCCTTCTAGGTGTTTAGCTACTCTTGAAAATAAAGTCTTTTAATAAGATCTGACTTAGGAGGTCACTTGTGACTGCCAAAGAATGTAAGTATTCGATCCGGGTGTCGTAGAATGTAAATGTTCGATCCGACAACGTGACCGCGAGAGGGTAGACCCTGGTGATGGCGGGGCGTTGGCCTACAGTAACGACAGAGAATGTAAGTATTTGATCCGACCGCCGGAGAATGCGAATATTCCATCCGGTTGCGCGACCTAGCTTGACTATGAGCCGGTTGCCGGAGAATGTAAGTATTCGATCCGGATGTCGAAGAATGTAAGTATTTGATCCAACGATGCGACCGCGAGAGGCCAGGCCCTGACGACGGCGGGGTGGTGGCCGACAATAACGACGGAGAATGTTGGTATTCGATCTGACCGCCGGAGAATGTGAATATTCGATCCGGTTGCGCGACCTAGCCCGGGTTGAGTTACTTGCCGGAAAATGTGAGTATTCGATCATTGATTTTCGGTTCTGATTTGATCTCCCAAATCTGACGGCGAGCTGAGCACTTAAAGCCGAGCTGAGTTGGCGACGTGACTTTTGCGATTTTTATCCTCCACCGTTGGATGATGAACTAGATACTATTCAGTTCATCAGAACTAGAGAGGATCTCATTCCCCATTTGGCGTGGTAATTTTGCTTCAATGAGTTTAGGCAAAAACGTCGTCGTCATAAAATGCGTGTTTGACAAAGTAATTGTTATGACGGCCACCAAGAAAAAAAATAATTTTTGAACATAAAACCTATTGAAATTCCTTAGGTGAGTTCGGGCGTTCACGAACAACGATTCATAACCACCACGTTTACGACAGCGCGCTACCGCCGTGCCAAACTTGAGTAAAAAGACGGTCCTCCAACCAGACCTTCTTTTAGGTCCCCACCAATCAAACATACTAAAAGCCTGTAATTTTGTAGGATCCGTGGTGCATAGTAAATCTGTGCACCGTAACCCCATCAATTCACATATTTTTATTGGCGGAGGGGACCTTTCTTTAGGTCCGCTCAACCGACCAAATTTTTTTTCGCCAATCTGAGCCCTAATTTAGTAATAATTCTAACCACATATGCATCTGGGTTAACTCTATAATTCAGTGTATTAACAGTCAACTTAGTCAACTAATGTTCAGTAATTCAGTAAATCTTGCTGCCGACTCTTCCCATGATTTGAAAAAACTGTCCTGTAACAACTCAGAAAATGACATGTGGCGGCGTGGGCAGATTTAGCGTTCCGCGGATGGGCCGGCCGGCCTGCCGGCCGGAGGCCGAAACTTCAAGCTGAACCGCCATGTCTGCAATCGGCTTAAGAAAAAAAATATACGATAACTCTGAAGAATGTTTCAGCGGAAGGGGAGAAGAAGAGAGTGAAGGAAAAGATAGAGATAGAGAGAGAGAGAGAGATAGAGAGAGAGAGGGCAGCAAAGTGGGAAGAGTGACAAAGCGTCGTGCTTCTCCTAAGACCCGCACAATTAACCTCTGCTGCATATTTTAATTTCAAAGTTTTTTTTTAAAAAAAAATATCAACTTTGATCGAGTTGATTAATTGCATTGATCGAGCAATAGTTTTTGTTCGGTAATGGCGAATCAAGACAGCAAATTCTGTGTCTTTATGGATCAAACAAAATTTTTGATACGAAACAGATCATGAAGATGAGGTCTACAGAGCATGGCTACAGGGGAAACCTGCTCCCCCCACCGGATTTCGTGCATGAATGAAGAAGATGCCTCGGATTTTGAAATTTGGGGGAAAAATGAAGACTTGTTAATTATAATATTCTAAATTAGGGTTCTTGATGCAGATTTTTAATGAATGTATGTAAAGTTTATTCGGATTAGAACAAGTTGAGAGGGAGTTTGAGTGATGAACTGCTGCTGCTGCTGGTGTTATATCAAATTTGAGGGGGTAAATGGGAAAGAATAAGGCTGGAAAGCAAATTAAAGGTGTTAGAGATTGTGGTGGGACCCTTGGGCGGCAAATAGCTCTCTCTCTCTCTCTCTCTCTTTCCCTCTGTGCGTCTTTCTCTCTCCTCCTTCTTCCTACAAATACTTCCCCAAGCGGATGCTTCTTCCTCATCCATCCCCATTGTCTTCCTCCACAATAACAACAAAGTCCTCTCTTTCTCTCTCTGCTCATCCATTTTTGGCTCTGTTATAGTAAAAAGAGTTAGTTTTGATGGCAGACATCTCTGTTTCTGCTTCCCAGGCATCGGTTAATCGTAATCAGAGGAAGGAATTCAGCTCCGGGTATCAGTTTGGGCCGCCGGAGTTGCCGGAGCCAAACATTTGGTTACCGGAAATGGCGAATAGTTCCGAGGAGAAGAAGGATTTAGAGAGGCTTGACATCTGGAGCTCAATTCAAAACGAGAAACAGAATTCGGCGGCAGTGGCGGCGCCGTCGCTCCCTTACGTCCATCCGTTCGCACGCTTTTCTTCATGCCTTATGAGCCAGAAGAGCTTGGAGATATGCACCGAGAGCCTCGGGTCGGAGACCGGCTCTGACGGATTCTCCTCTGGCGATGATCTGGATTCTTTCTTCTCCTCTAATGGCGAAACAGAGGGGGAGGAGGAGAACGAAACAGAGGAGGTTGAAAAAGAGGAGGAAGATGAAGAAATAGAGCAGGTGAAGCGGGTTAAGAGAGAGCTTTTCTCAGTGAATTATCATTGCTCTGTCGGCCGGCGATCTCCGCCGAGGTCTTTCCCCCCTCCCCTCCCCTCCATCTCTCGCCGCGATGGCCCCTGTCTCAAGATGCGCCCCCGCCGACTCGACGGCCGCCTTGTCGTCGAAGCCGTGCAGGTCCCGTCGCAAAACTACCTCCACGCCGAGCGCCACGGCGGCCGCCTCCTCCTCTCCTTCATCGACACCTCCTCCTTCTCCAATCCCCCTCATTCTCCCCCTTCCGTTCTTCTCCGACAAGAAGAAACAGAGGAAGAAGAATTAGAAGAAGAAGAAGAAGAAGCAGAGGTCGAAGAACAAGTAGTGGAAGAGGAAGTAGAAGTCGTCGACCGTGGAACCATCGTTGAAGTAAAAGTCAGCGGTTTGTCCGCCGTCAAAGTCCACCGCTCCTCCCTCGTCATCAACAAGTTCGTCGTAGGGTCCCCTCTGACCGCAGCCGAATCGCCCCCGCCGGCGGCAAAGCGAGCCAGCGCCGCCACAACTACCGCCGCAGCTGCGGCGGTCGCGGCTTCGTCCATCAGCGTTCCAACATCCACGTCAGAGGGATTCCACTACAACTACCTCCACCACCACCCCAACAGCCCCTGGGGCTCCCAGTCGCCGGCGGCGGCGGCGGCGACCGACGCGAAACTTTTGTTCACCTCTAAGCGACTGGCCCGGGAAGACCTGCTGCACGACATGCGGCGGTGCAGCGAGCTCCGGCGACCTCTGTTCATATTTGAGCAGCCGCACTGCATTGCGACCTCCTCTTGAATCCGTCTCAAATGATTTGATTAATTCCATCCATCCGTCCGTCTTATCCTCACCGGTGATCGGCCCCACCGCCGTTAATTATATTATTAATTACGGTATTAAGTCCATCGGCGGCAGGCATTAGTGTGTGGTTAATTAGCCTGTTGTTGACTTATTGCTACGGTTCTCTTTTGTATTGAGAGCCTATGAGAGTACATAATTAATAGCTGATTGAAATATGTTCCTTTAATTATTATTATTATTATTATTATTATTATTATTTACCTCATGTGTCCTGTATATTATTGTTATTATTATTCTTAAAATTAATCATTATTTCTTAATGTCGCTCTACTTACGACCAAGTTAATATTTGATGTTTTTGTGCCGAGACATCAGACATGTACTTTACTTTTGGCCCTCTGGCAGTACGTTGGTACCTTTTTTTTTTAAAAAAAAACTCTTATTAATATTTATCTATATTTTCTCATATAAATAAAGGTTGGTAGAGTCTGTTTGGCGCAACATTTTTTTTGTTCTCCTGAGTTATGAAATGCATATGACAAAATAATGGTTACCACAATCACCAAGTAAATAAAATAAAATTTGAACTTAAAAGTGGGTGAAGTTTTTTAGGTAATATCAGGTGTTCGCTAATGACAGTCGATAAACACCATATTTACAGTGTAAGTCGTGCTAAATAGACCCTTAATCTCAATCAATTAATATTATATTTGGGTTGTTGATCTATTAATAATGAAAGCAAGATATGTTCATTTTTGGCATCTTAGGCATTGACTATTTCTTAATTAGATTATGTGTTAGACGATTATCTTATCAAATTTTTTCTCTTATCAATTAATTTAGGATTAGACTTTTAGAAATATATTGTGGATTCAGCTATAAACAAACGTGATTAATTATAATTTATGGGACCCAAATTTTGTATTAAATGCTCAAGATAGCGTATATGCAAATTTAAGTCACGTTTCTTATGTCAAATCTTTCTCAGGATTTATTTACAAAAAGGCTGGCATTTTATTTGCTTTCTAATTATTTTTAAGACGTGTGTTTTGAATGGTGATCGCAATTGTAATTAATCAAGTCATGAGTTTTCATTAGTGAATCCCTGACTTCACCTTGAAATCATGTTCTCATTAATGTGAAAAATGAGTTTTATCTACGATTACTGTGACAAATATTGCCGTGTCAAAGTACTACCAGTTGAGATATATTTTTTTAAATAATGCATCTGAGAAAAAGATCGAGGGACGTGAAATATATCATTATTGAACAATATATCTCACGTTTACAAAACTCCTCGTCCAAGACATGCACTAAAATCATAAAGATACAATAGTCATGACATACATAATTTACAACAACTAACCAACAAACTAACTAAATAATCTTACTCACATTTTCTTGCGCACACATGTACTGAAACTGTTTATATCCATCTGTGTGATTCACAAGTTTATTCATATTTTTTATCTTTAAACTTTCACACACGCACTTTATTTGCATTTTTAGTGACTCGGAGAGTCTAAATGACCATATTCATTACAAATCTATATACCTTAATCTTACAAGCCTAAAGGGGAGCCCGGTGCTAAAAGCATCCCTATGCAGCAAGGGTTCGGGGAAAGGTCCCGTCACAATTGAAAATGAAGGCAAATATTACTCTACATTTTTGCAAGAGGTTGCTTCGAGAACTCGAACCCGTGTTAACTCCCCTTAAATAAATGATAAAAGCTTATATATATATATATATATATATATATATATATATATATATATATATATATATATATATACTAGCATTTTCGAACGGGCTATGCCCGTTCTCAAAGCGTCGATGCGGGCTTCGCCCACAACCAAGCGGGCTTCGCCCGCTTGGCATTCCGTCGGGCTTCGCCCTCCCCCCGGCGTGCTTCGCCCGCAACCAAGCGGACTTCGCCCGCTTGGCATTCCGCCGGGCTTCGCCCGCCCCCCGGCGCGCGAAACCTAATTATAAAAGCATTTAAAAGGATTATTAAATTAATTATTAAATTATTAAATTAATTATTAAAAAAACTATAAATTATTAAAGTAATTATTAAAAAAAGAGAGAAAACCCACCCGCCCCCTTCCTTCCGCGTCCGCGTCGCTGCCCGCCCCCGCCGCCGGCGGCCTGCCCGGCGCCCACCGGCGGGTTCGCCGGCCCACGGCGAACCCGGCGAGGGTTATCCGGCGGCGAGCGGGCAGGGCCACCGCCGGCGGTTGCCCTGCCCGCTCGCCGCCGGAGAACCCCCGACGGGTTCGCCGTGGGCCGGCGAACCCGCCGGTGGGTGCCGGGCAGGCCGGTGGCGGCGACGGGGGTGAGTCCGTGAGGGGCGGGAGCGGGCGGGATGTATCGGGATTTTCTGGATGATGAATAGTGCAGGGGCCAGGGATTTAGATATTAGCAGGCAAAATATTATAGATTCAATGGCCAGATTTGATTTTCTGGAGATTGGACGGCTCCTGTTCATTCCATGATGTGATACCAAATATGAATATTGTATTATATAATAAAGATATATATATATATACATGTATATGTATGTATGTATTTAAACGCCCCATTTATCCGCCCGAGGAGAAGTATTACAGTGGGGAAGCTTATATTTTTTATTAAATGCATAACAATACCAATATATTTATACGTCATGTTATTTCAATTAAACTTTAGTAGACAATTCAAGCTTATCAGCAAAATTTAAATTATTTAAATTATAAGTTAGCAAATATATATGCGTGTGTTATTTGTACTCTAATATATGTAACCTGATTTACCGATTAATATTTGTTTTTACAGACTAAAAGCCACGTAAGCAGTTCCTGATTGGGCATTGAAGGATTATGTAAGGCTGACTTCAGCCGGACAAATCATGTCGCACGGACAAATCATGTCGCATGGGGAGTTGCTGGAAATTCCGGTGCGCCGTAAGATGACATCATCATTCGAATTGGGGGGGTTTTCAGTTTTCACATGTGGAGTGACGTCCAGCTCCACTGCCCGATCCATGAACAACACGTGGTTGGGATTATGATCTGTGGTTAGAGGGGTAATTAACTTCTAATAAATGTGATTAGCATGCTTAATTATTTCTTTTATATATTATTTAGAATAATTTGATATCTCCTGTACTTCAGATGGAGAAGGCAGAATAATCATTCTCGTGAGACTGTGAGAGGGACGTTTTTATTCATCTTTTATACATATTTTTTTTAAAAAATACATTTGACTATTATTAAAAAAGAGTAAACTTATTTTCGTTTCAAGCAAATCAGAAAAAAAAATTTTGTGTTATTTTTTGTATTTTTTTCTCTTCTCAAAAATTACTACTAGCAAACCAATCTTATTTTTTGGCAATTTTTGCATTTTTCAATTTTGAGCTCCAAATATTTCTCATTTGAAAAAGTTATCAACTTAAATTTATAATTTTCATGTTGATCATTTTTTCATTTGAAGCCGTTTAGACCTCAAATTTGGGCCCTAAAAAAGACATGCACATAACATACAGATTTTCGGCGTGACTTTTTTCGGGACACAAATCGGGGGTCTAAACTACTTTAAATCAAAAAATGTTCAACATGAAAGTTGTACACCTCGACGAGATCTACAACTTTCATGTTGAACACGTTTTGATTTTAAGCCGTTTATGCCCCCGATTTGGCCCCCGAAAAAAGTCACGCCTATCCCGGGCGTCCGTACATATGTACGACGTAACTTTTTCAGGGTCCAAATCGGGGTCTAAAGTTCTTCAAATCAAAAAGTGTTTAACATGAAAATTATAGATATCGACAGGATCTACAACTTTCATGTTTAACACTTTTTGATTTGAAGTCGTTTATGCCCCCGATTTGACCCCCGAAAAAAATCACGCAGATCCCGGACGTTCGTACTTATGTACGACGTAACTTTTTTCAGGGGTCAAATCAAGGGTTTAAAGTACTTCAAATCAAAAGGTGATCAACATGAAAATTGTAGATCTCGTCGAGATCTACAACTTTCATGTTGAACACTTCTCATGAAATTGTACGTATAAGACGTAGTTCAAAATGACGTATATATTCTTGTACACTTAACTCGTATATACAACACATCCTTATAGTAATTAGAAATCAAATATATTTCTAAACCGACCGATATTTTATTTAAAGATTTTGGTGCAGATAATGATATTTTGTTGAAAAAGAAGTTTTAGACATACTAAACATTTGCGGCATTTTGACTCATCTATAATGCTAACATAAGTGGTTGAATGAATACATTTGAAATCATTTTTAATGTCATTATATGCAACGGGTTATTTTGAAAGAATGAATGTTTTAAACAAAATTTAATTTTTTTAAGAAAATTATGTTGGTTTGTTAGTAACAAAATGGTTTTCAAATAGCCATTTTGAAAAATGAGGGTTTGCTAATAGTAATTATTTGCTAGAAACCAAACTGAATTTGCTAATAACAACACCTTAAAAAATAGATAATGTGATTATAGGAATATTTTTAAATATTATCATGAAAAAGTTAAAAATGATTTTCAACCATTTATTACAATGCTAGTGTCCCCTGGTCACAAGATTTTGCTCAATGATCAAACTGCCCTTACGTCGCTTTTTCTCTCTTGCTTCTCGCATTTTCGTCATTTCAGTATAGTGATGCAGAAAATTAAAGCTTGCTTGCTAAATCCTTAGCTCTCATGTCTACCTTCTCGGCTTTGCACCTCTCCGCCTCTTAGATAGACGACCTCCTGCGATCATCTAGGAGGCACTAGGTGACAGACAACTCCTACCGATTTTTCCCCTATCGTCGCGTTTTAATAGGATCTGCTTCGTCGCCTCTTCTATTTCGAGTTTGTCTTTGGCAGTCTAGGAAACAAAATGCTTTTGGAGTCGACTTCTCCACTCCTCCCGGCGATGGCAACAATGTATTGAGAGGAGTTGAGAAGTCGCCGGGAGCATATAAATTTGACTTTTGGAGGTAAATTAGATAACCCTAAACCCTAATAATAATAAAAAATAATAAGAGATTTTAGGTAATTTTTAAATAATAAAAAATGATTTTGTAAAATTAATTTTTGGAGGTATCCCCACTACAATGATTGCTACAATGTATTGAGAGGAGTTGGGACCATGCACTTATTATTCACTTTCATTTTTACTCTTCTAATTATTAATTCTTTCCATTTTAGAGAATGGACGCAAAGTGTCAAAAAGATCAAACGTATTGAAATTTTAATACTGAATATTGATGGAATTTCAATCCTAGAGCCTAAGAGCCTCCCTCTAAACGGAACGGAAAATTTTTGGGTCAGGAGTCCTGATCATGAGCATGGTCAGGACAACCAATGAGGAGCCTGAAATGATGAGGGCCCCGCGCAAAAGTGTATGACACAAGCCACAGTTCCGTGGGCCCCACCTCCTTTGCAGGCCCCTCATTGGTGCATGACCATGTTCATGATCATGACTCCTGACCTAAAAATTATTCAAACGGAACACTAAGATAACACAGGGAAGAAGACGAAGACAGGAATGCCCTAAGACCCTCGCTCTGAACGGAACAGTGCTCCTTCCACCAACAACACTTCACACCAAGTTCATAACTACCTAGATAACCACCCCTTACCTCTATTTATAGACAAAACACAAAGAACTTCCAGCGGTTAACCGCACCCCCCTTATTACGCACTTAACATCACCGCTATTTAAAACAACTTTTCAGCCCACGGCTGAATTGCGCAACCCCCGGTTACAGGTACATATCAAATATATTACAAATTAATTACAGAATATTCTCTCTATTTAATTTAGCTCTTCCATTAGTTCTCTCTATTTTTACCCCCTTTTTTTAAATTTTTGCCAATTTTGATACCGGAATACTTAATTAAAGAATATTCAAAATTATATGTTTCACAAATTCTCATCCAAGCCATTAGATCAAATTTAGGATTAATTAATTAAATTTAATTTACTTTGGAAAATAAAAAAATGTCCGTGGCATGTAAAGGTGTAAAACTTAGATGATGATTTTATTAATATAAAGGTTAATGTTGTCCCTCATCAATACGTGTATTTTTAGCTTAAAAACATAATAATTTTAAATTGTTAAATCCCAAATTATAAATTTCTTATTTATAATTTATATTGCAAGGAATAAATATAAATTGCATTATTTCTTTATCACAAAAATATTGCTATATATGTTGGGAGTTAATTGACCAACAAATTAGGTGCTAAGAACATAATAGGCATCAAAATTATAAAGATCACATGAAACTAATAAAGAGGGCATGAAACCATGCGTCGGCTTGAAAGAGAGAAGCTTGACTGGATTGCAGCCAGCTTAAAAGACGTGTTTCTCTTGAAACTCCATATATTTGACGACGAGGGCATGAGTAGACGGAAAATGGAAGAGTAGGCGGCGGAGGAACGGTCCTCGCCAGGCGAATGGAGTTCGGTGAATAAGTGCGGTGTTTCGCCTGATAGCAATGAGATGTTAGGTCATGGGATTCAATTGGGCTGCGGTTAGGTGGGAGTAATGCTTAATAAAAGTGATGATTTTTTTTAGATTTTAATGGGCTGCCAACAATAATGATTGGATGAATTCTTAATAATAATAGAGCAATGTTAAAGACACACATGTTTTGGTTATGTGCACTTAAATATTATGTGCACACGACTAAATTTTATTTGCAACCGAAATCTATATGTGCACACAAAATAAAAACTTGTTTTTTTTGCATGTCCTTCCCTCTCACTCTGAAGGAGAGGGGTCGCCGGCGTGAGCTCAAAGGGGAGGAGTCATCATCGTTAGAAAAGAAAGGCGCAGGCTCGTCGGCAAGATGAACTTTGAAGAAGGAGAGGGGTCGTTGGCGTGAGTAAATGAGGTCGTCAGATTTGTCTTCCTGCGAATTGGGGAGGCTGGATGTTGGTCGATGAGAGTACAAATGCCGAGATCGAGAAACACTAAGCCTTCGTTTGGTTCGGCATTTCGCCGCCTTCGTTTGGAGCAAACGCCACCGAACGTCGGGTAAACAAACGGCCGGCGGCGGCGTTTACTCCGTTTGCACCCGTAGCAAGGAGGAAACGACCCCGATCAGCTCTGTTTCGACCCCCGCCTCTCCACTCCGGTTCCAAAGTGTCGTTTCGACCCACCGGATGCACCCGCCACAGCCGAACCAAAATAGCCTAAGACGTCGTGCGAGCTGGGATGAACAAATTGCTGGCTGCTCATAAAGCTTTTCAACTTCCGAAAAAGTGTCAAAATAATATGATTTTAGCTAACTTTGTGTGTGCACATAGCCAAAACACGTGTGCCTTTAACATTGCTCTAATAATATTATGATATTATATTTATTTAGTTTAGGGTTTATATATTTGTTTCATAAATTCCAGCAGAAGAATGGCGGGCCCCACCCATGAAATGAGGGGAAGTTGATGCAGACCGCACCACTTGACCAGCTCTAGCTTCTTACTCAGATAAAATTTGGTCGCCTCGTCACGACTTTTAGAGTCACCCATATCCCTCTTATAAGTTATAAGCTTAGGCCACTAATAATTTTTTAAAAATATTATTATTAAATATTACAATACTTAGGCTCCGTTTGGCACGGTGGTCGCGCTCGTAAACGCATTGGTTAAAACATTATTCGTTAAGAATCACCTAACAAACCTCATCGGTTTGAACATAAAAAGGATGATGTTCGTTAAGCGGACGTTAACAAATGATAATTTAACCTCTGTGTTAATGACTGCCGCAATCGTGTCAAACGGAGCTTTAATGACTAAGGAATATGAAATCGCACGCATACGGCGGGTTATTTTTTTGTAATTTCGTGTTATGGCCAAGAGTTTGCATAATTACATGTGAGGACTTCCCTGACAAATTTATCTAATTTATATGCTCCTCATGTCGTCTAAAATTTCAGTCAAATTTTATCTATTCTAAATACACTTCATATAAAAAAAGATGATGTTATTAGCTATTGGGTGTGGCCCGTCATTCAGGTGTTGGATGAGGTGTCTCCCGGGCGCATCCGGGTTGGCTCCTGGCATGGGTGCAGGGTGTTGGGGTTGTGGAACACTTCCGGTCCTCTTGTTTCTCACACCGGGTTCGCCCACGTGAGCTTAGAGGAATCGAAGTGTGATCCCCCCTCGACATCTCTGGGACCCACGACAGCGGGGGTCCGGGGGCGGCAGCCCCCGGCGGAGGTCCCGCTGACCGGACAGCGGGCAGGGGTCCAGGGGACACCGTCCCCGGTGGGGGTGCGGGGGCAAAGCCCCCGGCCCAAATTTTTGGGGGGTGTTTTTCCCCAAGCGTCGAACTGGGTTCGACGTTCGTCGAACTCAGCTCGACGTTCGTCGAACGGGCCAAGTTCAACGAACGTCGAGCGCAGCTCGACGAACGTCGACCGCCGTTCGACGATCGGTCGAACGGGCTGAGCTCGACGACTCGTCGAGCGCCGTTCGACGATCGTCGGCGTTCGACGTTCGACATCGCCGAACGTCGAGCGCAGGTCGACGATGCTGCTTCTGGGTGTATAGATACGTTGTTTTTCCCGATTTAGGGATACGGATTCATTGCAGTCTGCGGCGGCGTATTCTTTTGGAGGCGATACGAGGTATCTCGTTGAGATCGATCCAGAAGGTATTCTTCTATGGTTTTCTTGTCCAGAAGAGAGGAGAAGAGGTAGGATCGGATTTGATCCTTGCAACCTTTGTAATCTGTTTTCTTTTTGGTGAATACAAGAAGGAAGAAGAAGGGGAGAGAGGACGTAGCCCGGTTTTGGGTGAACCTCTGTAACATCTTGTGTTTGTGATTGCTCTGTTTTTTGTTCTGTGTTTGTTATTCGATATTCGGATTTCTGCTTCTCGGCACCCCGGATTTCCTACATTTGGTATCAGAGGGAGGTTCTCTCGATTCTTGGAAATGAGTTCAGGAGGAGTGCGGATCGAGATAGAGAAGTTTGATGGCAGTCGATTTGATCTGTGGAAGATGAAGATGGAAGATCTGTTGGTGGATCGAGATTTGTGGGGAGCAATAGCGGATGATCCACCGAAAGAGAAATCTACGGAGGAGGTTGTTGCAGCCTGGACAAAAGCCGATCGGAAAGCCAAAGGTCTGATCCGGCTGTTTCTTACAGACTCTGTTTTAACAAACGTCATGGAGGAAACTTCGGGCCAAGGTTTATGGCGGAAGTTGGAGACTCTGTACCAGAGCAAATCTCTGGTGAACAAGTTGCTGTTGCGGAAGAAGTGGTACAACTTGAAGATGCATGATGGCGGTTCCTTCTCAGAACACCTGACCAATTTCAACACAGTTGTGGGTCAGTTGATCTCTATTGGTGAAAAAATCTCTGATGAAGATAGAGCCATTACCTTGCTCTGTTCATTGCCAGACTCTTGGGACAATGTTATTGTTGCCATTGGGGGCAATGGAGATAGGGCTCTAACCTGTGAGTCAGTGTGTGCAACACTTCTCTCGGAGGAAACCAGGAGAGCAGGTTCCGAGAAAACAAGCAAAGGTGCATTGAGTGTATCCAGATCTCGCCCTCAATGGAGGGATAATAAGCAAGGTGGATCTAGAGACAAGTCTCGGGGTAGATCCAAGAGCAAAGAAAGAGAGAAAGAGAAGAAGCCTGTACGTTGCTGGAAGTGCAATGAGGTTGGGCATGTGAAGTCTCAATGTCCAAACAAGGCTATTCAGAAGAAGGAGGCAGGGTCAACTTCGGGTGCTAAGAAGGAGACCGATGACGGTGACATGTACATTGCGGCTGCTTGTGTTGCCCATCAGGATGCTGACGTGTGGTATGTTGATACAGGAGCCTCTTACCACATGACTCCTCATAGACACTGGTTCTGTGAATATGAGAGGTTTGAGGGTGGTGATGTTATGCTTGGAGATGATACTGTTGTTCAGATCATTGGGCGTGGCAAGGTGAGGCTGAAGATGGCCGACGGCACCATGAAGACCCTTCCGGGGGTGATGCACATCCCTGGAATGTGCAGGAATCTGATCTCGGTGGGATCTATGGCGGATGCGGGTGTGATCTTCAGTTGTGACTTGCACTCGTGCAGGATGACCCGAGGAGCGATGGTGATTGCCAAAGGCATTAGGCATGGAACACTGTACAAACTTCTTGCTGATACAGTGGTGCCTAGTGGGGCCTTTATTTCTGAAGGCAAAGAGGAGGACCAGGAGGAGCAGTCCAGGCTGTGGCACCAACGGCTTGGACACATAAGTGAGAAGGGACTGTCGACTATGACATCGAGCCAGATGGTGGTGGGTGTGCCCATGTGCACCTCGAGCTTTGGGTTCTGCGAGCATTGCCTACTTGGCAAGCAGAACCGGGTTAGCTTTCAGGGAGCAGGGACGAGGGCCACCGGTTTACTGGATCTTATTCATAGCGATGTATTCGGACCTACTCCAGTTCCATCACTTGGTGGAGCTAGGTATTATGTATCTTTCGTTGATGATTATTCTCGCTATTCCTGGCTTTATTTTCTCAGGTCCAAGGCAGAAGTTCTAGACAGGTTCAAGGAGTTTAAGAACCTGGTGGAGAACCAGTTGGAGAGAAAGGTGAAAGTCCTCCGTTCTGATAACGGAGGGGAGTATTGCTCGGATGCCTTCGAGCAGTACTGTACTGAGCAGGGGATTGCACGTCAGAAGACCACGCCGTATACTCCAGAGCAGAATGGAGTGGCGGAAAGGCTCAATCGGACCTTGATTGAGAAAGAGAGGTGCATGCGCAGTTGGGCCGGTTTGGGGAAGGAGTTCTGGGCTGAAGCGGTAGCTACCGCTAATCATTTGAAGAACAGGTCCCCTACATCTGCAGTGAAGGGGTGTACCCCCTTTGAGGCCATATTTAAGGAGAAGCCAAAATTGGCTTATGCTCGTGTTTTTGGATGTGATGCATACGTTCACATTCCAAAGGAGAAAAGGGGGAAGCTAGATATGAAGTCCGAGCGGTGCATCTTTGTGGGCTACAAAGATGGCATCAAGGGATACAAGCTTTGGAACCCGGTGACGAAGACGGTGACGTATAGTAAGGATGTGGTCTTTCATGAAGTCCGTCCTCAAGTCACTACACGAGTGGAAGAAGAGAAGGATGCAGAGAAGCTGGTAGTGGAAGGGAGCATGGAAGCCTCCTTGGAGGATGCTCAGATTACTACTACAGAAGGTTCGGATTCAGATTCTGAATCTGATGACTTGGAAGAGGTGGGCTTTGATGATGAGTCAGAAGAGGAGGTTGTTGATGCTCCACTTCTGAGGCGCTCAACGAGGGAGAGGAGGGCACCACTCCGGTTTTCCCTTAGTGCTGTTGGAGCACAATATTGCTTGAACATGCTTGGAGAAGATCCCATTTCAGCCAGGGATGCGAGGTCGAGGGCTGATGCAAATCAGTGGGAGCTTGCTATGGAGGATGAGATGGTTTCCTTGCGGAAGAATCAGACTTGGGGTCTGTGCAAGCTTCCGAAAGGAAGGAAGGCCATTGGAAGCAAATGGGTCTTCAAGCAGAAGGTGAAGGCTGATGGCACTGTGGAGAAATATAAGGCAAGGTTGGTTGCCAAGGGATTCTCACAGGTTGAAGGTGTGGACTACGACGAGATTTTCTCGCCGGTGGCCAAGCTCACTTCTATCAGGATGGTTCTCTCCATTGCGGCTGTGCATGATCTGGAGATTGAACAAATGGACGTGAAGACGGCGTTTCTTCACGGGGATTTGGAGGAGGAGATTTACATGCGGCAACCTGAAGGATTCGAGGCCAAGGGCAAGGAGGATCAGGTGTGCAGGTTGAAGAAGTCCCTTTATGGACTTAAGCAATCTCCGAGGATGTGGTATCAGAAGTTCGACACCTACATGCTGGAGTTGGGTTTAGAAAGGTCGAATTCTGACCACTGTGTGTATTTCCAAAGGAAGGGAGAGCACTTCACTTTTCTGACACTCTACGTAGATGACATGCTGCTCGTAGGGAATAGTGTCAAGATGATCCAACAGTTGAAGAAGCTGCTCTCTGCCAAGTTCGAGATGAAGGATTTGGGGCCAGCAAGTGTGATCTTGGGGATGCAGATTACCAGGGAAAGAAGCAAGAAGAAGCTTTGGTTGGGGCAGCAAAGGTACGTCGAAGAGGTGTTGAAGAAATTCAACATGGCTGATTGCAAGCCTGTTGGTGCCCCTATGCCCGTTGGGGAAAAGCTATCTGCGGAGATGTGTCCCAAGACACATGAAGATATTGAAGACATGGCTAAAGTTCCATATGCTAGTGCAGTGGGAAGCTTGATGTACGCCATGGTTTGCACTCGGCCTGACATTGCTCAAGCTGTGGGAGTGCTGAGCCGGTATATGGCCAAACCAGGGAAGGAGCACTAGAGTGCGGTGAAGCGAGTGTTCAGGTATCTTCGTGGAACTTCAGATTATTCTATATGTTATGAAGGTGCTGAAACTGGAAGAGTCCTGGACGTGGTTGGACATGTGGACTCCGACTGGGGAGGTGATCTGGATAGCAGGAGGTCCACAAGTGGGTATGTTTTTACTTTATTTGGTGGTGCTATCAGTTGGATGAGTCGACGGCAAGGAGTGGTGGCACTCTCGTCGACGGAAGCAGAATACATGGCTCTTACTCATGCCAGTATGGAAGCCATATGGCTGAGAAGGTTGTGCTGGGAGCTCGGTTTTGAGCAAGGTCCTGTGAAGATTTGGTGTGACAGTCAGGGGGCTATTCAGTTAGCCAAGAATCCTGCATTCCATGCTAGGACCAAGCATATTGATATTCAATATCACTTCATCAGGGAGAAGGTGGAGAAGCAGGTGGTTCAACTGGAGAAGGTTGATACCAAGGTGAACAGCTCAGATTTTCTTACCAAGGCTGTGCCTGTTGCTAAGTTTCAATGGTGTGCAACAGCAGTGGGGTTGAAGAGGAAGATTGGAGGAGCTGCTCTTATCTGCGGAAGTTTTCCATCAAGTGGGAGAATGTTGGGGTTGTGGAACACTTCCGGTCCTCTTGTTTCTCACACCGGGTTCGCCCACGTGAGCTTAGAGGAATCGAAGTGTGATCCCCCCTCGACATCTCTGCGACCCACGACAGCGGGGGTCCGGGGGCGGCAGCCCCCGGCGGAGGTCCCAAATTTTTGGGGGGTGTTTTTCCCCAAGCGTCGAACTGGGTTCGACGTTCGTCGAACTCAGCTCGACGTTCGTCGAACGGGCCAAGTTCAACGAACGTCGAGCGCAGCTCAACGAACGTCGACCGCCGTTCGACGATCGGTCGAACGGGCTGAGCTCGACGACTCGTCGAGCGCCGTTCGACGATCGTCGGCGTTCGACGTTCGACATCGCCGAACGTCGAGCGCAGGTCGACGATGCTGCTTCTGGGTGTATAGATACGTTGTTTTTCCCGATTTAGGGATACGGATTCATTGCAGTCTGCGGCGGCGTATTCTTTTGGAGGCGATACGAGGTATCTCGTTGAGATCGATCCAGAAGGTATTCTTCTATGGTTTTCTTGTCCAGAAGAGAGGAGAAGAGGTAGGATCGGATTTGATCCTTGCAACCTTTGTAATCTGTTTTCTTTTTGGTGAATACAAGAAGGAAGAAGAAGGGGAGAGAGGACGTAGCCCGGTTTTGGGTGAACCTCTGTAACATCTTGTGTTTGTGATTGCTCTGTTTTTTGTTCTGTGTTTGTTATTCGATATTCGGATTTCTGCTTCTCGGCACCCCGGATTTCCTACACAGGGGAACTCCATGGTACGGTTTAATGCAAGGGAGTCGGATTGGCTCCGGGCATGAGTACAGGGGAGTTCCGGGCACGGTTTAAGTGCGAGGGAGCCATGCAAATAGTTTGACCGGTCCTGCTAAAATAATATAAAGGAATTGGTAGCGTCCTTCCTAACACTCCAGAGTTTTGGGAGAGTTGGTAGACGTCATTCCTAACAATTAGCAAATCTTATTTGGCTGTTAGCAAATCCAAATTCTCCCAAATTTTATATTTTTTACTCATTTTGAAAAAAAAACATTTCTACTTCTAGCAAACCACCCGACCTAATTCCTTCCGTCGGGAATCGCAACTCACGACTCTTTCTCTTCCGTGAGCGAACCCTAGGCGACAATCCAGCGATCTTCTCCCTCTTAAGTTCGCATCTCCAAGCCTTGCCTGACGAAGCTCATTCCTCTCTCGTTCGCGCCCTCCTATTCGCCCGGATGACTCCCTCTCCCGTGCCCGAACCTAGGCTCGGGGTGCGCGAAGCTAGGCGCAGGCTTTTCATATTATGTCGCTGTCTTGAAGGTGAATACTGCTCGCGAGTGAATCCCCTCCTCTTTCTGAAACTCATGTGCCCTAACTTACAGCTGCTCGCCGACAGGTTCTGGTTCCAGCTCAACTTCGGGTCCCATCTCCGGGCTCATTGTCTGTGAGTTCCATCTTCGGGTTCGAGCCCTGTGAGTTCCGACTTTGAGTTCCATCTTCAGGTTTTTGCTTGGTGCACTTTTTTGATCTGATTTTTGGATTTGAGTTCTTTTTTTGTGAGTGCCCTATTAACATGCATCTGCTTACAAGCATTTTTGTGAGTGCAATGCTTGAAATTTTATTTTGAAGATGTGCAGTGCTTGAAATTTCAGCACTTTTTTTACATCATTTTAATTTAGGTATATTAACTTGATAAGTAAAAGGCAAATTCCCTATTAGAGGAAATTAGAATTAGAAGTTGATTTTTGTAGTCCACTGGACTTCCATGTTGTTAATTATTACTATTATTTTGCAGATTTTTAAGCACGTGAAAATTTTGCGCCATTTGAAATCGTTTATAATTCTAACATATGTAGTTCAATTGATGCATTAAGAATTGTTGCGGTCTAATTCGACGTCTCGGTCTGGTCGGAATACTTGGACTGTCTTAGCTCTCGGAATGATCGAGCGCGCACACAGTCAATAGAGTAGGTTGGTTGTACACAAGCAGTTTTAACGTGGAAAAACTTCTCAACTGGGCAAAATACCACGTGACCGGATCTGTGCCGATCAAAGTCCACTATCTTCGGGTTGTTACAACTTGTTCGTGAAGTAGATGGTGACAGACCACCTCTCGTTACAGCTTTGGGGCGAGAGAACACTTAGCATGCGGCGGACAACAGGTCGTCACGCCGAGGATTGTTACAAATTGCGCTACGCGCTGGTGATCTTCCGATAGCAACTTGCAAATTTATGAACACGGGAGAGGAGCGTTTGAACTCTCGGTTGCGTGGGCAACTTGAGACTTGAGAGATTCGTCAGGTGACTTTGACTCGACTCGCCTGTAGTTAGGGTGCGGCTCAGGTGCGGCTCGTAGGAGGAATTCGGCAGAGCTCCGACCTGAGGAAGAAGAAGACTCGGAGGAGAAAAATGTGAGAAATGAAGAGATCTGATGCTCCTTTTATAGGCTCTGGGTGGTGGTTATGGTGGTTATGAGGTTATCCGCACACCATAATCACATTCATAATTGTTTTTAGTATAGTTTAAATTTGTATATTTTACTATTTGGAGACCATTTAAATAAATTATATAAAATATTAAATAAATCTCCTCCCACTAGCATGGCGGTTAGTGAGTGGTTACGCGTAAATCAGACGGCCGGGAGTGTTCCCCGACGATCGGACGGCGGGTGTGGAACTCCGCGGGCGGCCGGCGAACTTGCCGCCAAGTTCGTCGGCGAGGGGAAGACCGCTGACGTTGGCCGGGACGGTGCGGCTGCCCCCCTTGGCCGCGCGCCAGCGGCCAAGGGAGGGGGCGGCCCGGGCGGCCGGGACGGTGATTGTTCCCCCCTTGGCCGCGCACCGGCGGCCTAGAAAAGGGGCGGCCCGGGCCGCCGCCCCCCTTGGCCGCACCAGCGGCCGGGGAAGGGGGCGGCCCGGGCGGCCGCCCCGGAGGCCGGGGAAGGGGGCGGCCCCTTGGCCGTGCCGTGGCGAGAGAGGGCGGGCGGTCAGCGTCCGGGGAGGTGGCTCGCGGCGGTTTGCCCATTATGCGCAATGGGATCGGCGCGCGTGGGATCGGGCGCTGTGATCGCGTGCGCGGTCGATCACATGATCCCACTTTCTTTGAGATGAAAATCATGAATGTGCGGTTATGTGCACACCTGATTTCTATTAAATGAGGGTCATCCCCAATAAGAATCATTTGTAATATTAACGTATATAGTATGCTAGTTTGAACGAATGCATCGCTCTAAAAAATTTCATTTTTTTAGATTTTTAATAGTGGTTTGTTAGTAAGAGAAATGTTTTCAAATAGCCATTTTCAAAAATAGAGATTTGCTAGAAGTTAAAACGGGTTTGCTAGACGCTAAAATAGATTTGCTAGTAACCGCACCCTAAAAAAACTGTCTTTTCATTTCCCGCAGAAGTTTGCTCTAGATCGGCGAGGAGAGCGCGGCCCCCATTATCGATCCCGCACAAGCTTGCTTTAGTTGGAAGAGGCTGAGTGTGATGGAAAAGAACTTGTTTACTTTCTCAATAAGTTTGTTAAAAGAATCCTACAATCTTTTTATTTTGTAAGTAGGATTATGTTGATATTTCAATTTATTTGTTTTTTGAACAAACCAATTTATTGAAGATTATCAAGGGAAAAAAATTAATTACTTTCAAAATAAATTTGTTAAAATACCTGATCAGAAAGTAAAAAGAAATTTTACATTCTTTTAATTATGAAAATAGGAATACGTGGACATTACATTTCTTTTTTTTATTTGGACAAACAAATTTAATGAAAATTATCACCGAATAAAAATAGTGAACTTTCTTAAAATAAGAGCCGCAAAAAAAAAACTACAAACACAATCATCTATTTTTTGAAAACACGAGCGGGCCTCCGCCCATTTGACCAAATGCAATAGTATCTCAATTGCGATAGTGTATGGAAAACTTTTGTTTCCCGCATGTCATTATCTCGGTCAAGACATTGTCCCAACGCGACGGCGTTCCCATCGCTCGCAAACCCCTAAATGTTATACTATGCTTGTCGCTCATTTTTAATTAAAAGAGATGAAATGAGAAAATAAATTTTTAACCAAAGGGTATTTTTTCTTTTAGTATGATTTAGATTACAAACACATTCCGACAATTTTAGAAAACATTATAAATAGACACCTTTACATTTTCGAGTTATTACAACCGATGAAGTTGAAATATAAGAAATAATTTGTGGACAATGTTATAATTAATTCTATAATATCTAAATGTAATTCATTCATATTTAAAGTCCAATGAATTTATTTTTTTAGAACTGTGAATAGTTATTTTATGTGTTTTTAGGACTGCAAATAGCCGTCGTAAGATTGCTATCTCCCTAAATTTTTTTGGGCGTTGTTATTAGCAATGTTATTTTCGCTATTAACACTCGCCGATATTAGCAAGTATTGTTTTTAAGTGATTGTTTATCCGCAAGACCGCAAGCAATTATCTATTTGCACTCCACTTTTCGCTATTAGCACTCGTACATACAAAACTTTTGTAATTTAAAAAACAATATTTATAACATTTTATTAGATCAAAAGATAACTAAAATATTATTAAAAAAAATACATAAAAGACTACAAATCTTCAAAAAATTATGAAATGTTAGGGGTCCTCGTCCTTTTTCGACCGGATGATTGATCATCAAAAGTTACAAAAAGTCTTGCGCGGGATTGGGAATAAATGAAGCATGGGGAGGAGAACGAAAATCTCCGAAAAAAAGTAGAGGAGGAGAAATCGCTGGGAAACAAAGCACGGGAGTACAAATTGCCGAAAAAACGCGGGGGTTGGGGGGGGACGCTGATTGGAGGAAGACTTAAACAACTAAAAGTGCGAATAGGGCATGAGTTTGCCTGCTAATAGGAAATAAAAAACTATAAATAATGTAACTTTTGAGTGTGTATAGTCGAAACTGCAGTGCTACTACGAACATCTTTTTTTTACTGAATTTAATATTTTTCATCCAAATATTAGAGAAAGAAGGAGTCTATAAACTTAGGCTCGGTTTGGGAGGACTTATTTTCACCGGTTAAGCGGTTACGACCGCACAAATCGGATCATAATTAAGGTCCGGTTCATGCGACCGTAACCGCTTGACCGATGAAAATATGTCCTCCCAAACGGAGCCTTAACAAACTTGTAGAAGAGGTTGTCGTGATTTCAACACAGAGAAATGAGGCACCGGTCAAATTATACGAACACAATATGTGCGTGTAAAATATTTTAATTTTTTTGAGTGTTTATAGTCAAAACTGCAGTGCTACTACGAACATCTTTTTTTCACTGAATTTAATATTTTTCATCCAAATATTAGAGAAAGAAGGAGTCTATAAACTTAGGCTCGGTTTGGGAGGACTTATTTTCACCGGTCAAGCGGTTACGATCGCATAAATCGGACCATAATTAAGGTCCGATTCAGCGATCGTAACCGCTTGACCGGTGAAAACATGTCCTCCCAAACGGAGCCTTAACAAACTTGTAGAAGAGGTTGTCGTGATTTCAACACAGAGAAATGAGGCACCGGTAAAATTATACGAACACAATATGTGCGTGTAAAATATTTTAATTTTTATGAGAAAGTGAAAATTGATGAATTAATTTTTTTGGAGGGGGAGGAATGGATCGAATCGGTCAAATAAATTAAAAAATATTATTTTTAGAGCGGCTCAAGTCAATCCATCCTTAATCAATTTAATATCTCGGTATTATCATCATTAATTAATTGATTATTAAACCTAATGTTATATTATAATGTCATAATAAATAATTAAGAATATAGGATCAAAATTGAGTCTTTCTTCCGAGTTCCGACCGTAATTTTGAAAGAAGATTTAGGCTTTGTTTGGGATACTTATTTTCACCGGTCAAGCGGTTACGACCGCATGTACTATTTTGTAAAACGCAAAACTCCTGCGTCTAATTCTCAGATTTCTAAATCCCACTTGCAAAAAAACCGAACAGTGTTACTTTTCTCCTTCGGTGTTTTATTTTTGACCTCCACATTCATTCTGTCAAATTTGGTTTTAGTTCTGCTTGGAACCGGACCGAACCGCATAGAACCGGACTGAACCACATAGAACTGGACTGAACCATTAGTGGACGGTTTGGTTTTGATTCTGGTTAAACCGTAATCGGAACCGTTAACACGATGATTCCAAAAGTTATGTTGGGACCGGATCGAGAACTGGAACCGGTCAAGCCAAATAAGGTTTGGTTCTTATTTGAAAAACCGTTACCTTAGCGGTTCAGTTCACGATTTTAGTGGAACCGGAACCGTGACAGCTCTAAGGATGACATGCGGTTATCCTATCGCTATGGGCGGCGACGACAGTCCTCTTGCCATCTATAAATAGAAGTCTCCAACTCATCATATATAATGAGAACTGTGAGAATTCTACTCGCATTTTGAATTTACGGTTAGATTTTTCTAACCGGACAGCTAAGTGAAGCTGACCTGTGCTGTGCAGGCTGTGCGACTAGCACCGACCGACTATGGGACTAGTGAGAAGCTCAGTGTGGAATAGTTCGTGATTTATAGTTTGTGGCATGCATTAAGTTGCAGTTTACGCGGCTAGAAGTCTTCTTTCTCGGGGTCGTGGATATATAGTTCAAACAAGCAGTTCGCTCGGACTCAGCGGGTAGGTTGTTTCTTCGTTCAGCAGTTCTGTTCGCGATAAGCTTTGCGGTCAGGAGATCTCGCGTCATGTGATGAGAAGTACGAGACAGTTGTTTTCTCAGCAATTCAATAACAGACAGTCTGCGCGTCTTGGTTGGGGTTTGACAACTTGGCGGTTTTAGCGAACAGCTTGTCGGTTAGCAGTTTGTGCGGATTCTGTTATCAGACAGTGCAGTTTATTCTTGCTTTGTAATTTTTCTGCTTTCATCGGGTACATTGCGAATTCATGTTTCTCAATGTATGTCTCGTCTTATAAAGAAGTTAATAATTCAAAGTTTTTAAAGACTCTCGTGCTTCTAATGCTGCTGATTTCTACTTGACTTGATTGTAATTGAATGTTCCTGCGATCTTTCTCGATTTCCATAGTAAATTTTTACAAAAACCAACACCGTTGTTTTACTACCACACTAGCAAATGTGGCCACTGCTCATGCACCTCGACGTGTTCCAAACAAAGACCTTTTCAATTTCAATATTTGAGCAAAATATCTTATCTTTTGTGTCGATCACTCGCAGCACAAGAAAACAAATGTTTTTATAATCGGGTCGGGCAGGCCGGTCCAGCAGGACCAGCAGGGCTAGCCGGCCGGGCAAGACTCAAATGTTATATATAATAACTATTTTATTTTTCCTGACACAAATAAAATCAATACAGCTGGCTTTGAAGGAATGAACTACATACAAATGATAGGAGACAACAATAATACAATGCAATTTTAGCAGCAAAAAATTTAGAGAGTTGTTAAGGACACTGCATTTTTGACTAGGCGCACCGCACTTTTTCCGAATTTTTCACGTCATTTGGAAATACGTCTTCTACATGGATTTTTTGGAAAAATGTTCAACATTAAAGTATAAATCAAAGACGTATTTCCAAAAAACGCGAAAAATTAGGTGAAAGTGCGATGCGCCTAGCTAAAATTACGGTGCACTTAACAATCCCAGAATTTATAACATTTACATAAACTTTGAATATAAAATGTTTTATCACAATATTGCAGATTATTAAATGTACTTTTCACTGGGAGTATTATTAAAATACAATACTAATGGGTTCCACCTTCATTTATAGGAGAACCCCCCCCCCCCCCCCCGCCCCACCCCTCATGATCTCCTCCAAAAGTGGATCATGGGTGGCCCACCCCCTCCATGAACTCTCATGAGGAGAAAATCATGGGGAGGCGGGACCCGCCCCCTCTCCCCATGGAGGGGAACCACCAGCACCAGGCCGACTAGCCGCTGGCAGCCCGGCCACTGGCGACCCGGCCACTGGCGGCCTGTCCGCGTAAGGCCGCCCGGCCCCTGGCGGCCTGGCTGCCCCAAGCCACCGGCCTAGTCGCGAGCGACCGCGGCAGGCCACCGGCCTAGGCGCGGGTGTCCGTGGCAGGCCACCGGCCTAGGCGCGGGTGTCCGTGGCAGGCCTTGCCGCGACCGGCTTAACCACGGTCGGCTAGGCCGCCGGCGGACCGGCCGCGGCAGACCGCCGACCCAGCCACGGCCGGCCTAGCCGCGACCGGCCACGGTCGGCTAGGCCGTCGACGGACCTGCCACGGCAAACCGCCAGCATAGTCGCAGCAGGCCGCCATCTATCCGCGGCAAGCCGCCAGCCTAGCCGCCGTCGGCCCCCGGCAGGCCGCCGCCGGCGGCCACCAAGCCGGTCGCCCCCGCTGTAGGCTGCCTGGCCGGCCACTCCCGCCGCCGTGGCGGCCTGTCACCGTGGACGACCTCCCCACAGTCCGATCGGGGGGGGGGGGGTTCTCCTCGCCGTCCGATCAAGAGGGTAACCACCCATTAACCCACTACTTTAGTGGTGGGGCCCGCCATGATCCTCCCCCAGAGGCTATAAAAGGGATCATAGGGCCTCTTCATTCTTCACTTTTTTATCTTCTCCGGGTTGTCTTCTTCTTCCATAGGTGAGAGCTCTCCTGCCTCCTCCACAAAGTCGGCCACCGCTCGTCGTGAACCACCAGCAGCCGCCAGTGACCACCAGCGGCTATAAGCACCCCACCGATGCGTTGTCAGCAAAAGGACACCCAAGACCTCGAGGAAGTCGAAGGAAGAAAACATCCGAAGCCAGCAAGCGCGCGCGCCCCAAGCGCACGCACCAGAGACATCACGCGCGTTTCCACGTCTAAGTCACTTCCGCGGTGTAGCCTGTTGCCCGCATGAAGCTATAGTCTCTCTCCCCCCAAGTTGTAACGGGAGCGGCCTGCCGCCCCGATTCACCAAATATACTGTAATAACCGAAAGCTAGTGGAATTTGACCGGCACAGACCCGGTCACGTGGTTTTTTACCTATTTAAGGGGTTTTTCCACGTCATCACGACTTGTGTCCACTGTTCATTTTCATTGACTGTGTGCGCGCTCGACCGCTCCGTGGGTTAAGACGGTTCAGTTAATCCGGTCCGACCGGGGCATCAAGTTAGTCCGCAACAAGTACAATTTAAATAAATGTATTTATATGTGCACCCAAATTACTACGTGTACATCATATTTTTTTTCTTAAACCTAATTTTTATAGCGAATCACAGCCACCCTCATGACCAGTTCAACCTGCACCCCCTCACCCGCAACCCTCGTTTGCATTTTATGGAATTGTGCAGGACAATATTTTTAGTTGAAATTTTGACTGTAATTGCATTCATAATAATATTTATAGTCGTAAAAACATATGTAATTTACAACTGTAATGTAACTGTATTTAAAAAAAATCATGTTTTATACGTGTATTTTCAGATTCTAACATATACATATGAGATCTTCTTAACATGATCATAAAAATACATACATTAATATTCAGTTTTTTTTAAAAAAAAGAACTGTATTTTGGGCTAAAAATACAGTCCACGAACAGAAAATAGAAACGTTACACGTATATAAATTTTTTCACCGCCGTTGACAATCGTCACCAGAGACGGCACAGCAGAGCCACAACTCTGGCAAGTCCTCGGATTTAGAACCACTGTTGCCAGAGTCATTGATGTAAGGAAAGGTGCTCGAAACATACGGAGGAGGGTCAAAGTGGAACCCCCTCCCCGTTGCCCCCAGCTAGGTATTTATAGAGTAAACCTAGGGTTAAGATCCGCAAAGCCCCCGAACCCGTTATTCGTCCGAATATACACTTACAATCTCCTCCTATATTCGTGACAAATAACGGTGACGTTTCGGGGTGCTGAAGTGTAGACATAATAATAATCCAAACTAAGCAAAACAAACAAGACATATCATACTAATAAATCAAAACAAGGTTTTGTCTATACGACAAACCAGCACACAGATGCTATCCCAAACATAGTCTGAATAATTATTACAAAATAAAACATGAATCAAACGTTTGATGATTCTACTCATCTAGTAGATCATCGTCATCCATGTCCAGGTCTACAGCTCCTCCAAAATCTCCATCGTAGCCTGCAAGGAATTTCATGAGTCAGACTCAATGAATTCATAAACATATGCAGTAACGTTTAAAGTAAACTAGCTCTTACTAAATGAGCTTAGCAACGGCGAAGTAACTCTGTCAGCATCTCATCCAGTCTAACTAGGACTAGTCATGTTATCTTACTCATTACGGATCACTATGTGCCTCACCAACACATGTGGGCACACATCACGTGCAACATTATCAAATGTGGAATAATGTGTTGTGACCAATAATGTTTAGATTAATATATACAACGACTTTCAATTCCTAGTTGAATAACTCTTGAATCAATTTACAATGGGAGGATGTTAGGTCATCAAATGTGGATTAACCCGCATCCAACCATCTTGGGTTTTCATCGAGGAATTATTTGAGATTTTCAGTCTGTCACTTATTAGATGCTTGAATGTTGGCAGCTATAGGCTCGTGCATATCAAAACATAAACGTTGGAGGAAAGTTTCATATTTCTATGAACTTTAATCCCATTTCCCCCGATGTTTTGATTGTGAGAACTCTATTTAATCCTTTAGTAAGGGCGTCTGCAACATTATCTTTCGATCTCACATCAACCAGGGTCATGATCCCTTGACTTGTGATAGAGGTCAACTAGGCCTGTTTCATCCTGAGTTGCCTTCTTTTGCCATTGAACAAAGTGTTCGTGACAACCGTTTTAGTAGCCTGATTATCGCAGTAAACTGCAACAGAACTCAGTTTCAGTCCCGACAATGGAATGTCCATCACCAAATCTCTTAACCACTCTGCTTCTTCACCAGCCGAAGCTAGAGCATAGAGTTCAGATTCCATAGATGAGAGTGCAATGCACGACTGTCTCTTGGACTTCCAGGCTACAGCTGCTCCTCCTAGTGTAAAGAGGAATCCACTAGTGGACTTGCTGTCGTTTATTTCTGAGCACCATGATGCATTAGAATATCCTTCCAGAACGGGAGGATGACCACCATAACATAAAGCATACTTTCGGGTGTGCACTTTCGGGTGTGCTTTAAGTAACGCATCAGCCTATCGAGGGCATCTCAATGGTCTTGGCCAGGATTGCTAGTGAACCTACTTAACATGCCGACCGTGAAGGCTATGTCAGGTCTCGTACAGACCATAGCATACATGAGGCTACCAAGCAGTTTAGAGTAATCTAACTGTCGAACCGCAGCCCCTTCATTGGGCTTTAAGCAGTTAGAATAGTCGTATGGTGTCTCAGCCGCTTTTCGTTCACTGTATCCCCACGTGTCCAACAAGGACTGGATGTAGTGGCTTTTGTAACACCCCTATCCATCACATAGCATATAGCAGTAGGTCCGGCCGGGGCCCGACGCCATATACCACGGACAGACCGGTTGGTTACGCGTTGAAACCATTCAACCAATCACAACGTCCTACACAGAGCATCTAGCAGAAGTAAATTAAAAAGTCGCATAGTAAAGAACCCTGCTAACATGAATGTCCACTAAACCAAAAACATAGGAATGTTGAATACACACAACAACTGGCCTTAAGGCCTTATAATGTTTGCTTAAATAAACAAGTCTTCCAAACCTCGGCACGCAGGCCGGCCATACATGAGATAAACGGGAAAAACATAAAAAGTTAGGCCTTCGAGGGCCGGCACAGCAACATGGGCTTTAGCCCGCTATTTCTCGCTCGGCTCCGCAGCACCTGCAAGCCACAATCCACTGCCCGGTGGTAAACAAAATAACGGTCAGCTATGCTGACCAAATTATAACGATCCCGCCCCCAATCAGGGCGGCGATGCTCTTTCCATGCACTTTATTAGTATAAGCATCAAAGTAGTGTAAAAACACTTCATCACAGGAGTAGGCTCGCACGACCGCACACTCCGTGCACACAGGGCACATTCACGACGGACCGGCCAACGTCACGTCAATTTAAGCCATAGACGTTCACGTTCAACCACCGCCTCTTGGACGGTCAACCATATGAGCATTTTGCTTTCATGGCCTTGGTCACGACAATTTAAGCCATAGACCGTCGATGACCCTCATTCATGCCAACGGTCCCACCGAACGACATAGACCGGGTACGGTTCCGCCTGAACCGTGCTCATATCGCAACGGCAATTTAAGCCATATGCGCAGGTCAAGACTCACCGAGTCCCGTTTCCGCCACAACAATCACATAACTCGGTTATGTTCACGTTGGCTCCCCGACCATCGTGTTGGCAAAACCCGCTTTTGCCCAGTTTTCCGGGTGCACCTTGGAGTTAATCTCCAAGGCTCCCTGCTGCAATCTACCACGTAGAAAACCCGAAAAACGCCCAAACACCCGGAGTCTTGCCCGGTTCAAATGTAATGCAACATCACCGATCCGGACCAACTCGTCCGAATAGGCTTCACACACAATGCATATGCCCGTTTTCGCATACGGACTCTACACAAGGGAGACTTTACATATCTACCCCAAGGAACGCTCCAACTCTTCGCTCACTCGCGAGAGAGGGCTTCCTATGCAAAGGAAAAGAGGGCTTCACATGCCATAGGATGAGAATTGTTACCCTTGTGTTCTTCCGCGGCGCCTTGAAAAATCTACACGGTTGGAAAGCACCGCAACGACGTCGCCTTCGCGGATCTGAACTCGGATCACGATTCGGAGCTCCGAAGCTCCACCGGCGGCCGGATCTTGGACTCCTCCTTCTTCCTTGCTCTCCCCTTCTCTCTAAACCCTTAGAGAGAGAATACCCAAAAGAAATGAGGGTTTCCCACCCTAATTCCTGGCTAAAAACACTCCAGGAACAGCCCCCACTAATGGATCCAAAGCCAAGGAAACGAACGGCCACGATTAGGCCTAAAATTACAAAATCTGGGCTGAACACGGGTTGCAACACGGCTGTGTGCATGGCCGTGTCACCCATTCGCCGTCTCGACCGAAGCGATTCCCAGCACACGGCATTCGACACGGCTCCGACACGCCCGTGTCGCATGCGACACGGCCGTGTCGCGGCCCGTGTCACTCCCCGTGTGCAACGACTAACATTCGCAACCCGAGAAGGACACGGCCTGCGACACGGCACCCGACACGCCCGTGTCACATGTGACACACCCGTGTATGTGCCCGTGTCATGGCCCGTGTGCCTTACTCAACGATCGTTGAGTGGCGTTGAGTGGCTGACACGGCCTCCGACACGCCCGTATCCCAGGCCGTGTTCACCCCTCGACGACTCCTGCCCGCCAAAACGTCGACCACGCAACCCATGGCCGAACACGCCCGTGACACGCCCGTGTCACGCCCGTGACATGACACGTGACACCTGCTCCAAGTCCCAGACTTGGCTTAAAACGTCACCCGTCCCTCTTTTGAGTTTCGGGGTGTTACAGCTTTGACTTAGGGAAATGCCATGTTTCCCAAAGCTCACTTGCATGCCTAGTATAGTGTCAGCTATACCTAGGTCCGTCACGCTAAATTCTTTAATTAGACCTGACTTTACGTCATCCACTTCGGATTGATCAGATCCAAGAATAAGCATATCATCCACATACAAGCATATTATGGCGACGTTGTCTGATCTATGACGTATGTAAAGACATTTATCCGAGAGACTCGACATGAATCCCTTATTCTTTACAGTATAGTCAAACTTCTCATGCCATAATTTCGGTGCTTGATTCAATCCGTATAGCGACTTTAAAAGCTTACAGACCTTGTTTTCGTGACCGTTTACAATGAAACCTTCAGGTTGACTCATGTAGATCTCTTCGGTCAGATCTCCGTTCAAGAACGCAGTCTCAACATCCATTTGATGAACAACAAAGTTCTCAATGGCCTAAATAGCAAGAAGAACCCTAATGGTTGCTAAGTGACACACGGGTGAGTATACGTCGAAATAGTCTACTCCGCTTACTTGTGTGAAACCTTTAGCCACCATGCGTGCTTTATACTTAGCTACGCTACCATCGGGATTTAACTTCCTTTTCAGAACCCACTTGCACCCTACAATTTTAGCCCCTATTGGCTTATCAACTAACGTCTAGGTGTCTTTTTGAAGGAGAGAGTTCATCTCATCCTCAATTGCTTCTTTCCAGAGTAGGGAATCCCTTGATCTCATCGCTTCCTTAAAATTAGATGGATCGGCCTCGACGTGGTAAGTGACAAAATCACTACCGAAGGTTCTAGGGGTTCTCTCTCTCACTGAAGTCCTCCTAGACTCTAGGCCAGAGGTATCTACCAGAACGGAATAGGAGGAGGTGCTCGGTACTGATTCAGGATCTTTCTCAGTAATAGTTGCTTGCATACCTGGGATTGTTAAGTTCTTATCTTTGAGGAATTTATCCTCGAAGAACACTGCATCCCTAGATTCAATAATTATATTATTAGACAGGTCTAAGAATCTATCTGCAACACTATCTTCAACATAACCTAAGTAGACACATATATTGGTCCTAGGTCAAACCTTAGACCATCTAGGGTCAGGAACCCTGACATAGGCTATACAACCCATGGTCTTAAGTCTAGTTAAAGACGGGGGTCGTTTAAACCAAAGCTCGTAGGGTGTAACCTCTAACTTAGCATGGGGAACTCTGTTCAGAATGTGATTCGCAGTCAAGACTGCTTCTCCCCAATAAGCGGAAGGCATGCCTGCAGTGAGAAGCATAGAGTTCAACATCTCTGTTAACGTTCTATTCTTGTGCTCGGCTATACCGTTAGATTGGGGGGAGTAAGGAGCAGTGGTTTCTGCTATGATGCCCTTTGAAGCAAGGAAGCATCTGAACTCACTGGACATATATTCTCCTCCTCTATCACTTTTAAACCTCTTAATTTTCATGCTTAACTGGTTTTCTACCCTGGTTTTGAAAAGGCAAAACTTTTCAAACGCTTCATCTTTAGTTTTAAGCAACGAAATGTTACAAAATCTCGTGCAGTCATCTATGAACGTGATCATATACTTCCTCCCACCTCTTGTGACAAAACTTTTAAAGTCACAAATATCGGAATGTATAAGCTCAATAGGTGTTGTGCTCCTAGTAACCGTACCAAAAAGTTTCCTAGTGATCTTGGTCTGAGCACACACTTCACATTTTCCAAGAGGAGACTTAGTGTCTTGTGTGATCTTATGAGTTCTAGCTACTTGGAACGTTTTCCTATAGTTTACGTGTCCTAGTCTCTCATGTAGAGTCCTAGGGCTAACTAAATTCAATTGAACTTGTTGCACTACCTCATTTGCTAGACTCAAACGATACATCCTATTCTGGACGTAAGCACATCCAAAGTAATGTGAGTTGACTGACAGAGTCACTCTACCGCTACAGAAGTTAATGGACATACCAGCATCACACAATAAACTAATAGACACTAAGTTAGCAGATAAAGAAGGAATGAATTTTACGTTTTTTAAAATTAAAGACTTACTTGAGGAGAGAATCAGAGTTGCGTTCCCCACCTTTAGTACGTCAGCTGTGTCGCCATCTGCTACAGTTACTGATTCCTTTGTGTCCTTCAGCTCTGTCAAAAGGTTAGCGTTGTTGCAAACATGACACGTTTCCCCATAATCTAGGAACCACTCCGTGCTGGCCTGCGCGTGTCCGACCATGGTAACAAAGTCGGATGGCTCAGCGTGGCTAACCAGATGAGCCTGGTTGCCTTCTTGCGGTGCTCTAGTTCTTTCTTTCCTCGGTACCTTGCAGTCAGATGCACAGTGTCCCCACTTGTTGCAGTTAAAACATTTACCCTTAAACTTTTTAGAGGGTCTACTTGGTCCTGCAACCCGAGGGCTACTGCAAGACGTTTTGGTCTTATGAGGGGAGGAGCGCGCTTGGAGCTTATAATCATGTTGGCAGCAGCCTTCTGCTTGCCAACAGCTTCCAAAGCGTGCTTCGTCCGGTTCTCGTCCTCAATGCGTATGAAGCGCTTGAGGTCGTTCAGACCAACTTGCATCTTCTTGCGATACATTTCCGTTTTGAAATTGTACCACGAGGAGGGCAACTTATACACAATTGTGCCGACAACAAAACTTTCAGGCAGGCTAATGGACTCACTATGCAAAGAATCAACCAAATTTTCAAAATCTGATACCTGAGGGAGAATGACTTTCTCCTCGTCGAAGCGGAAGGAGTGGAACTTGTCCACCAGATGAGCTTTAGAGAGGTCCTCCTCCTTTCTGAAGTGCACCTCTAGGGCCTCCCATATCTCCTTCGCAGACTGCATCTTGATGTAGTTCTTGGCCAGGCTTGAGGAGAGACAATTCAGCAGGTAGTCCCTGCAGAAATCCTCATCTTCGACCCACTGAGCTTCATTTTCTGTCCCAGCAACATCAGCACGAACAGATTTGACAGTGTAGAAGACATTCAGGTATTTCATCCTGAACTGCGTGTTGCACTTCCAGTCGTTGAACTCGGAGGCCGTGAATTTCTCAAGCTTGATCATGGGCACCAGAGAGGACAAGGAAGAGTTCCTCATTGCTCTTCTTGCTGAAAAACCCTAACACAGGAACAGAGGCTGGAACGGCTGAGACAGCAACTGGATCAGCTCCCAGGAAAATGTCGAGCAAAGAAGTCGACGATCGTCGATCTGAAAACGTCGATCGAAAGACATCGATCGTCGATCGTCGAGCCGGGGCAGATCGGCGAAGGGGCGGGGCGGATCGTCGAGCGCTGCGGGAAGATCGACTACCGTCGATCGTCGAACGAAAACAAATGTCGAGCTAAGCAGATCGTCGACCGAAGCGGCGAAGCAGATCGTCGAGCGTTGCGGGAACGTCAAGCTGAGCGATCGTCGATCGAAGCGGCGGAGCAGATCGTCGAGCGCTGCGGGAATGTCGAGCTGAGCGATCGTCGATCGAAAAAGATCCGCACGGATCGTCGAACGGGGATCGTCGACCGGAACGTCGATCATCAAACGCGACGGTGAGCCCTAGATCCGCGAACGGGAGGGCTCCAACGACGGGGAAGAACGCCGGGAGACGGGGCTCCACTTGTACTAGCAGGCAAACGGGAGACCAGCGAGCGGCGGGAGGCGGGGCTCCTCTAGTCCTCAATCGGCCACGGGAAAGCAATCGCTTGCCCTAGTTCGCGAAAGGCGACCAGCACTGGTAAGCAGGGCTAGCCCTAGATCCGCGACGGGAACGAGCACGAGAGAAAGGGGGGGCTGCGCTGGTCGTCGATCGACCACGGGAGAACGAGCGACGGCTTGCCCTAGCAGGCAGACGGCGTCGGGAACGAGCACGAGCACCGGGGAGAGAAAGGCTGTTTCGAGAATGTAAGGAAAGATGCTCGAAACATATGGAGGAGGGTCAAAGTGGAACCCCCTCCCCGTTGCCCCCAGCTAGGTATTTATAGAGTAAACCTAGGGTTAAGATCCGCAAAGCCAACGAACCTGTTATTCGTCCGAATATACACTTACAATTGAAACGATCCTGATCCTCCCATCCTCTATCTCCCTCATCGCACCTCCTCCTCAAAGATCCACTGCGATGATTAAACCCGACCCTTTCTCTTGATCCGACATTGTCGATAGCGCTGCTGATGAGATTTCTATATATGACACTTTAAACATGCACTCTTTTCTACGAACCCTAATTTGATGTTTTAAGGCTTCATTTGGTTCGGCGTTTCGCCGATTCCGTTTGGAGCAAACGCCTCCGGACGGCGGGTAAACAAACGGCCGCCGCCGGCGTTTGCTCCGTTTGCACTCGCAGCAAGAAGTAAACGGCACCAATCCGCTCCGTTTCGACCCACACTCTTCCCCTCCGATTCCAAAGTGACGTTTCGGCCCACCGAATGCACCCTCTACCGCCGAACCAAATATAGCTCAAGTCATTTAAAGTGTGATGGTTGATGAGTTTTGGGGGCAAAAAAGTATGTAAAAAAGTTATGAATGTATGGAAAAATATGCATGTGCCAAGTTTTGGAGTTAAAATTGTGTCCTTCCCGCTTCTCCTATTATTCAAAGTTGTTTATGTCAATCAACAAAAAGTTTTTTTCCTTTATCATATTCAAGGAAGAATTCATCGAGATTCTCTAAGGCTCTGTTTGGCACGGTGGCGGCGGTCATGAACATGAGAGTTAAATTGCCATTTGTTAACGTCTATCTAAGGAAATTCATCCACTTTTTTGTTCAAACGGTTGATGTTTGTTAAGTGATCGTCCTTAACAAATGACATTTTAATTCATGCGTTTACGACGATCACCACTCTGCCAAACAAAGCCTAAATTTTCGGGGTTTGTTAAATTCAGGAGAGAAGTGCATGGAAGAGTTTTATTTTTGAGGTACAAGTATCAAAATGATGGACATTTAAATTATAGTAATGCTAATAGCACTCTACATTTTGTTGACAACACTATGAAAATTTATAAATTAATGCATTGTTTTAAAAAGAAGACTTCTATATAATAGCACACAATCAAAGAATTTAATGGCCGCTCGCTGATCACCCGCCTCCTTTTTTTCCACGTGATATCCTAGGTCACGTCAACTTCTCCCCCGGCGTCGGCAACGCAAACACCGACCCATCTACTTCAAAGAACACCGGAGTTCTCATCTAGTTCAAAAACCGCCTCCTCGCTACGTCGGAGGGCAACCTCCCGTACAGTGAGGAGTATATCCTCCGCACGAGGTGGTGGCCGGCGGCGACAGAACACCTAAAAGTTTGACGGAGATGAAGATAGCTATGATGAACTGAAGATGCTTGATGAGCTGCCAGTGTTGACTCAGTCAATGACATTAAGGTATTGAAAAAGAATGCTATAAATATGCCTTCATGCGTGCTCATAGTGTTCGATTAGAGGAAAGACGAAGCGATTTGGGGTCATTTCACGGTGTTTTGCTACACTTAATTTTTGCTTTTGATCCGATTGTAAAATTATATATATATATATATTGTGTTGTTGATGTTTTGATTCCGGTGAGATACCAAGGTTTGAAATGCATGACAAATTTAAATTTTTTTATTTTGGATGGTATAATGATATAATTTCATGATGTGAAATTAAAATATTAATTCAACGGGATGCTATTATAATATGGAGATATGCAGTGCTATTAGAAAAAATGTTACATACGCATATATACGATTGTAATTTAAACAATTAATACGAGATTTTTTGATCTCAGATACGGCTGTAACTTAAATTGATTATACAGTTCAATTACGATCATACTTACAATAACAGCTGTAATATAAACTTAAAATACACAGTTTTGCATTGGTGTGCTTACAGTAAGGAAGAGTGGTTTGCATGAGCCCTGACCCGAATCCGAAAAGCTTCACGCGGGAGGGGCGAATAATATTGCGGATCTCTGTCAGTCGGAATCAGAAGATATCTGATTTTCGGATCTCTCATTGGCGGCCGTACGATGCATAGCTCCAGCACGGAATCCAAGGCCCCGATGAGGGAGATCGGCCCCGTAGATCCTGCTGTCCCCCGCTTCCCTTGCCTGACCCACGATCCCGTGCGCCGGCCGTCGTACAGTTTACCACACTCACAGCCTTTGGATCCGCTTCAATCCTCGTGCTTCCTTTCACTTGACAAAACCTTATCTGATTTCGAACGTGCTTCTCGCTGCTTAGATCTGCTTTACTAGATGTAATATCATTATTTTAGTATATTTCATGAAATTTTTAATGCCGGTAAATATTTAGAATATTCCGTCTCAGACACATTATCGTCAAAAATACTAAAGAAAAATGAAATTAAAATTTAGGTCAAAATATTCTAAATTGTTTAAGTGATTTATTATCTCTTCCTAAACCATAGTAAATTGTTATAAATCAGCTCAGCGGATCACATAAGTTGACTTGGCACTCAACAAATTGAGTTTGTTCAATTAGAGATAGAGAGAGAGTGGGAGAGAGAGAGAGAGAGAGGCGAGAGAGAGAGACCAAAATATCTTCATGTGCATGATTCTATTTGTAAAGAGAAAAGACCAAAATAACTCGATGACTTCTAAGTCATGGGCATGATTCTATTTGTACAAGAAGAAACCAAAATATCATTTATCCGGAGGCATCGAAATGAGCTCGTGATGCCACATCGTCCTAAATACAGTCTTCCAAATATTCTCATTTGGGGTTCTCCATTGGCGATAACGAGACCTCGAGTAAATCTTAACGAAAATTGAATTTGTTGCCAACCGATCGAACGAATAGTCCAAATCACCGTAAGAAATAAAAACCGTCCGATCATCTTTAAATTTTCGGCGAAGCTTCGTCTCGCAATCACACGATCTTTAGTAGCAATGGTTTAGGGATACAACCGACAAATCTCCTGCAATTACAACTGAACGATATCGTGTCACATAATTCAATGCAATTATTTGATTTAACGTCCTGTCTTGTGAATTTTATTCAAGTAGAGTCCAACGCTATCTTCGAATTTGGGCTATGCATAGAGCACACCATATATCATACATACATTGTCTTGGTCAACTAGCCGCGATTTTATATTTTGTTCTCCTAAATTGAATTTTCTCCTAACCGGTTAATTCAATCGACCGCACTCACATGGTCTTGCCGTCAACCATAATTTGTCATGTTATGTGAATAAATAAACTCTATGACTCCGACCCTTACTAGCTATCCCATCATTCGAACTCTTGTGCTCCTCATCTCTTGGCACCCTAAGCCCTTCAAAATCAATAGAGGCAATTCCCCTACATGCCTCTTGGTGTCTAATATTATAACAATAGTGATTAAAGACATTCATTTATGCCTAAAAGGCACTCCCACTTTTGTCACCTACCGCATTTAATATGTGGCCGCCAAGGCGGCCACATATCTTGAAAAAACTTCATAAGTTCGATCCACAACTCGATCGGATGCACCTCATCGCTTAAGTAGCTAGTATCCGAGTCAATAAATTTTTGAAGTTGCATATGTTTATGTAAGAAAATCAATAAACCAATCACAAAATTTATCCTCACAACTTAGAAATAATCATAAGGACTCCTTTTGTCACGAGAAAACCTCCCAAATTTAAATTTCTTTAAATTTAAATGCGCAAGAAACCATACATACAAAGCAAAAATCTCAGCATATACCGTTTGTATTTGTTACAATGCCTACGTAAATGAAGATAGCTATATCACGCGATCACGAAAAGCGTCTCTTGATTGACATTCGAGCTAGACTGTCTTGTGTAACATTGATTTGATACGAATACCAAACCCATCATTTTTCGTCATCTAGCGTTCGTACCATTGAGGGTGAGAAGGCGCAAATATAATCACGCGCTAAGAAACAATACCTTCATTCGTCAGTCACCCTCAAATATTACTGCACAAATACCCGTTTCGTCTTCATTACCCATCACACGCAATAGAATCTATTGAAAACGGATCGCAATCAAACAAATTATGTCAATTACTCTATAGTTATCAACTTTAAGGTAAGTATGAATAGCATTACCATTTGGAGTCTCACCATTTAAAAACATCAATCAAGTAATATATATAAAATACTATGACCCATTTAAAATATCTTGGATCTTGAATTTTCCTCATCTCTTTTTTATTTATTTAGAAAAGGGCAAAAGAAAAGAAAAATAATCAATGGAATTCAAAGCCTCCGTTCAATTGGATTGAATTGAGACCTTGGAATTAGAATTGGAGATCATTTTTCATTGAAACTGGCCACAAATACCAATTTTGAAGTCTCAATTTCGTCCAACCAAATGGACCTTAGGGTCCAATTCTAATTTCAGAGCCCCAATTTCTATCCAAATGAACAGACGCTTGGGATTCTCCACCAAAACACTTGCCAAATTCCCTATCCCTAGCTAGCTTCTCCAATTGATCCATCCCCCTTTTGTTATCAGCCCAAGAAATGAGCTCAATTGAAGTAAATATCCCTTACTATTGGACCCAAATTCCAATAGGCCTTGAAATGAACAGTACAACTCAATATTAAGGCCCTAACAGTGCCATCAGCAATAACCACAAACTTGCAGGATGCACTGATGATAGACCCCCAACGCTGGCAATAGGCCAAAATCTAAGAAAACTTTGCGAGCGTCCGCAAGATTCAGGGTCCAGAAGATACGAAAATTGCGGTAATTAGCAGTTCATGCAAATGAATCCTTCCCAAACTTGCCCTAAATTTGCGGCAGTGTTTACACGCTAAAAAGCACCGGAGCAAAATCATCGCGCCAAACACACCCTAAGTTTTCACAGCCTTTCATTGGCTCAAGGCCTAGAATCTCGAATGATATCCCAGGCTAATTTTGATTCTTACAACGACAAATACTCGTCCCAAGTAGGGGGAGGGGCATCTTTCTTCACGGACCTCGAAAATGGATGACATAAGTACGATAGGTTCAATATGAAACGCGAACAAATATCTTTCTCCATTAACAATTCCCCCGATCCAGCTCCAGCGAGAAATGAGAAGAAAAAACTATCGGGCCCCAATGCAGCCACACCAAAGGTCTTCAAAGCTTCTTCTCTAAGGCACAAAATATAATAAGGCTTTCAACATTTAATAAAACAGTCCCACCATCCCCATCCTAAATCAGCTCAGGCAGACAGGCCTGGACCTTCCACTACTATACTGAAAGCCCTCATCCACAACAGAAGAAAATATGCATTTCTGACAGCAACTTTATTCTCTCCTAAATTATTAATGGAATACATATATACTATTGCATGATGTCAACCAAAAATACACAAGGAGTTAAGTGACATTTCAAAATAATTGTGGGAAACTGACACTGATGTCAGTTTCAACTCATTATTTGAGTGTAACCATCAACACAGGCTCAAAAAGTAGGCAATGATAGAACTGGGGAGAAATACTCTTTATCAGTACAGGAATGAGTGTGAAAAGTTTGACTGGTGTACCACAGCCACAAGGAATATGTGGAGCAGGTGAATAGCTGCAGCTAGATTCCAGTCACATAAATCTATCAAGAATATGATGCAGGTGAAATTGCTGCTTAACCAGAAGGTGTTGAGTTCAGGTCCAAATCAGTATTGAATGAGTGAAAATGTGTTAAAACTTAAAAGGGGACAGTTCGGTGCACAAAGCATCAACGCACAGCGAGGGTATGGTCTGGGGAAGGTTCCCACCACTGGGGTGAAATGTTGGCAAAACCTTACCATGCATTTTTTGCAAGAGGCTGCCTCATTTTTGCAAGTGAAAAATATGTTGATGCAGAAAAAAGCGAAATGGTCAACCCTCACCCTTACTCTTAATAAGAAGGATATTGGGTTGAAAAATGATATAAAGATGAAAATGGGTTCTCCCTTACTCTTAATAAGCATGATATTGGTTGAAAACACTATATTAAGATGAAAATGGGTTCTTCCTCACTCTTAATAAACATGATATTGGGTTGAAAACATGATATTAAACTGAAAGCGGGTTCTCCCTTACTCTTAATAAACACGATATTGGGTCGTAAACACGATATTAAGCAGAAAATGGGTTCTCCGTTACTCTCAATAAACACAACAATGGGTTGAAAGTTGAAACGCGATCTTAAGCTGAAAATGGGTTCTCCCTTAATCTAAATAAACTACGTAACAAGTGGTATCAGAGTCAATGGTTTCACTGTGAATGAATGATTATGTGGTTTGTGGGTTCGACGAGTGTATGCTGCCTATGAACATCAATATTTTGATATTACAAGTTTGCAAATTCTAATGACGATCACTTAATGTAAAAGTTGAGCATCACGAGTCCACCACTAGTTCTAATGACGGACAACATATATAGCTTTAGCATTTTACCATACATGCTCTGACGATGCGGGACTAAAGTTACCTTTATTAAAAAAAAGATTTTTTTTTAAAGGAATACTTCTAAAAGCAATATGTTGCCTAGATTTGAATCTGGCGCTGGCAAAACAGTGCTGTCACCCACAGACCCACCATGTGACGACCTTAAGAAAAACTGAGATAAATGTTTATACATATTTTTACATACTAATCATCCTCCGATTTTGACCCATTTTCTATGTGATCTTCGAATGAAATGAATTCCCCCCCCCCCCCCCCCCCCCAAGTGAAAAAAGTTGTAAAACTGATCTAAATAATTATATTCGGCGAAGTTGGATGGTTTTTTCGGATATGGCTAATGACAGGAGTGCATAAACAAAGGTCATTCTAACCTGAAAAATATTCGATATGTTATTTTCCATGTGGAGAGCATAGAGATGCTTCATCCTCGTTTTACAGGTCTCTGCACATATGATTTGTTTGGATCCTCTGTTTTGAGTTTGGGAGGTCGGAGCTCTCCTTTCTTTACCTTCTTTCCTCCTTTCATGAAATCTCTCCAGCTAGATACCTAAATATTAGTGAAATGAAGAAAATTAGGAGCTTCCAATTTCAATTTTGATGCAAAATATATATAGGTAAGCTAAACATCATAGTTTATAAAAATGCAATTAGGCTCGCTCACCAAAATGCATACTGCTAGCATCTAGATGCATAAAGAAAAAAACATTCTACAGTCAAAACAAAAGGACACAGATTATGCCAAATCACAAAATTTCAAAAACCAAAGAATTAATTTCGGAATTATAGTTGACCAAAGGAGAAGTAAAATGAGTTGTCTTCATGCAATTATTTCATAGACTGAAATTATAAATAATTGGAGATAAATCTATTGGAACAAGTGAGAATTTGAAACGTAGAAAATATTTAGAGGATAGAAGGCTTAAAATTGGCCAAATACTGAGGAAATTGTAAAGTATTAATAAACTGGCAATTAAAACAACAATGTTATATTGATCCCATATGTTGGATAGTTCTGAAGTCTATGATATCTAAATTGAGTGTTATAAAAATGACAATTCTACAACAAAAAGTGAGGACATTAGGAATGACTATACAAGAAGAGCAACTGAAGTGGCATCTATCAAATATAATGCCAATTAAAGAAAGAAATAGGTGTCCTGGACACGTACAATGATAGGTCAAAAATGCAAATACTAGAAAAGATAATAAAAATAGTGTAGAAGGATTATAATGGAGAAGGGGAGAAGGGGCAGAGGAAACTGCTACTGATCGATTTCGGATCCTTCGCCATTTATTATTTTATATGTATTGAGTTTGTATTAGAGTCGAGTCTTATTATATTAGGGTATTTTATTATTTTATGCATCTTCAAGTATTTACGGGTGTGCCACCCGGGGATTCTATTAAAATAGACCCTTAGTGTCTTGTAGGAGGTTATCAATGAAATGAAGTCTAGTTCTTGTCCCTTGTTGAGAGATCTTGGTGGCTCTCTCCTCCAACGAGCAACCCAGGCTAGGCAGCCGCGGTTCCGGCTCCACGGTATCCTCCACCGCCGCCATCTCCTCCTCCTCCGATCACTATTCTGGCGAGTTGCCGCTGTTATGGAAGCAGACCCGTAACAAAACATTGACAAAAATTAAAAATGATATGTGAATAATGGGTTTAGAAACTGACAATTGTTAGGAATGAATGAAAAATATGAATTCCTGGAGGCAGCCCAAAGAGCTAAAAAGAGACTAATGATGACAATGATGGCTGACCAAACACACGTCACGATAAATCCATATCATGATCAATGAACATCATGATGAAAATACATAAGTTCAACATTTGATAACTTGCCATTGGAGCTTTTTATGCATTTTTAGACGTAACTTTAATCTCCATCCAAAGATCTCAAATATAGTAAGATTAGTGCATGACAATGTCATAAGGGATATGTGAGGGGATCTGCTTAATTCAATACTGCAAGATTTGAGACTACAGGCTGGAAAGCCTATCAAGTTATACTGCGACAACAAAGTTGCTATCAATAGCGCACATAATCATGTTCAACATGATCGAACAAAACATGTCAAAATTGATAGACACTTCATCAAGGATCACCTGGAAAAAGGTAATGTTAGCACTCCGTTTGTTTAATCTCAAGATCAGCTAGCAGACATCTTCACCAAACGACTGAGCTGTGATATTTTTAAGGACAATACTACCAAGCCGGGAATGTTCAATATATACTCCCATCTTGAAGGGGAGAGTTGAATTAAATCATTTATTTGTAGCATGTTCTCAAAATCCAATTATAAAGGCCCGTTTATTTGAGTCCACTCCCTTGTGTGTATATGGGGGGTGTGGGGGTGTTCCTTGTGATAGATAATTCCTTTTTCCATTCTGACTTGGCATCAGAGATAAAACCCGGAGCTGGGGCATGGGCGGTTCGCTCATCTATGCCTGCCCCTCATGTTGGTACACTCTCCTTGCGTGAACCGCCTTGCTCGCTGCTTCTCCTTGCAACTCAAGCGACCTTCAGGGACAAACTGTTACTCCTCGTCAATTCCCTCGTCTGCGTCTGCCAACCCAATCTTCTCCAGCTTGTGCGGTCTCACCTCCCAGCGGCTATGCGAACCCTTCCCAACGGCTACTCTTCCTCGACGGTCTCCTAGTCTGCGTTCGCACACCCTGCATTTTCCATTTGTGCAGTCTCTCTTCCCTCCGGCTTCGTGTGGACTCGTTTCCTAATCTGCTATCTCTCGTGCATGTTCGGAGAGCCTGCTATCCTCTTTCCACTCAGTCTCCTTGTGGCGCGTGCAATTTCTCTTCACCCCGTCTGTGCGAACTCAATTCTCCCGTTGACATCTCCCGTGCGCGCTCGGAGAGTCCGATGTTATCCCACACAAAAATAGTTGTCAAAGTCTTCCTCGCAGTTGACCAAGCCTGGGTGGACTCTGCAGCCTGGGCGACCCCTGTCACGTCGGTGCGGACACCCTCAAGTCTGCGCGGTCATCAGCTTCTGTAGCCTCCCTCAAGTTTGCGAGATTTCGGTTGTTTCACATGTATCCCCTGCTTGCTGGTGCAGTCACTAGGGTGTCTTCAAAGCTACGACTGTCCAGCCGTCTTTATGGCGAACTCCTCAGACTCAAGTGTTCAAACTCCTTCCTTGATTATCCCTCATTCAAGAAGTGATTTCCCACAACCTCATAGTTCCTCTGGTTCCTTCCGGATTACCAATTGTTCCTTTGGATAGAACCAACAATTTCGAGTGGTCTCGCGCGGCACAACATGTTATTTGCAGGCACCAAATCTATGGGTACATCGATGAGATAATTGATCAACCTCCCAGTACTAATCCGGTTTGGTGAAAGTGGGCCGACGATTCTCTTGTTGTCTCGTGGCTGCTTCACTCCATCTCCATCTTGGTCTATCGTAGCTATATGCTGATGGATCCGGCCTTTGAGATCTAGACGTGGGCTCATGACACTTATTCCCAACTGGTAGTTCTACTCAGATTTATGAGCTTACTCGGTGTCTCATTGAACTCAAGCAAGGCAATTCTTCCGTAGCAGCATACTTCTCTGAGTTTGAACGCCTCTACCATGAGTTGAACTACTTTGAGGACTTCACTCTCGCTTGCATTGCTGATGCACAAGCTTTAAGAAACAAGGAAAAGACCGTTGTCGACTCCATGTCTTCCTCATGATCCTTAATATGCAGTTCGATACAATAGGAACTGATGTTTTGAACCGACAGCCCCTTCGCTCTCTTTGAGAAGCCTTCAATATGGTCTTAGGGGGCGAAGAGCATTATCGTTCTCTCAACTCTAATCGCTCCGCCCTTCCTGGCATTCTTAGAGCTCCTCCATTCACTTTATCTATCAAGATGTGCGATTAATGTGGCAAACAAGGTCATGCCCGGGGCTCTTGTTTCCGTCTCCATCCTCATCTAGCTCCTGATTACTAACCCTCGCATAAAGGCTCTCGTGATCATGGTGGCTCTCACTAGCCCAATCCTCATCTCATACTACTGAAACTGATCTTGGTCAGGTTCCATCTGACAGTCTTACCTCAGAGGAACTAGATGTTCTGCGCCGTCTTATGTGCACTCAGGTTTTTCCCAAACTACTGCATTCGCAACCGTTGGTCCGCTCAGCGCCTAATCTGCCTCCACAACTTCCTCTGAGAGGATTATTGACTTCGGGGCGACAAATCATATGACAAGAACATCATCAGGTTTTCCCTCTTACACGCTCCCCCCTCTCAGGGCGTGATAAGGTTGTCGCCGCAAATGACTCGCTTTCATCGATTGCAGGCAAGGCGACCATCATTTGTTTCTCTAGCATGCCACTCACAGCGGTGTTGCATGTCTTTGTTTTCCCCGTAATTTGTTATTTATTAGTCGTCCAACCACATCCTCAAAATGTTCTATCACCTTTTCTCCTGATGATTGTGTTTTTTTAGAATCTGTCAACAAAACAACATATTGGCAGTGGTAGGAACTGTAGGGGGTTGTACATCTTGGACCATCCACCAACTTGTGCTCTCTCTAGTACCACTCCATCTCTTTATAATCCTCCCCGTCCCTCTCCTGCAGATGTGCGTCGATGGCATCGTCTTAGACACCCCTCCACCAACTATCTTCTAAAGTTATTTCCTATGTTTTCGAGCTCTTTGAGCAGATTTGTCTGTAAAGAATGTGAACTTTCTAAACATGTCTGGCATAGTCCATATCATTTTTTTCTTTTAGTATGGTTCCTATTGATGTTATTCATACTAATGTTTGGGGACCATCCCCTGTTGTTTCTCCCACTGGTTATCGATGGTTTGTGACATTTATTGATTGCTTCTCTCGCTCTACTTGAATGTATTATTAAAACGAAAAAGTGAGGTCTTTGTTTGTTTTTGTAATTTTCACAAAATGGTGGCACTCAATTTGATATCACTATTCGCGAGCTCCATAGTGACAACGAGGGTTAGTACGACGATCGTGGTGCTTTTGACACTCATCTTGCTGATCATGAGATTCTTCCTCAAACAACATGTGTCAACTCCACTCAAAATGGTGTGGTTGAATGTAAAAACAAGCACTCCTTGAGGTTACCAAATATCTTCTTCTTACCATGAATCTTCTCAAGTCATATTGGGGTGACACAGTTTTGACTCTTCTACCCTCCAGTACCTTACAAAATGCCTCTCCTCATTTTTTGTGTCCACTAAACACATTGTTCACATCTCATCTACCTCCGCATGTGTTTGCTTCGTTTATGTTCATCAGAACCATCATGATAAATTGGATGTGTGTTCCCTCCAATGTGTCTTTGTTGGCTACTCTGCTACTACAAAAGGGCATCATTGTTATCATCCCCTCTCGACGATTCTACTACACCATGAACGTGACGTTTCATGAGGAACAGTATTTTGGATCTTGTCAGGGGGAGAGGGACACTGTTGTAGACTCTCCCACTCTTCCTCTTTGTATTGTGGCCTCACATCCACCTCCCATGACTCCCTCAGACATACCTCCTCCCACAACACTAGTGTTGCCGTGTTATAACCCCCATTTTTTTCCACCACCGCAGGTATGCTCTTCTTACTCAGGTTCTGATGACGAACTTCATCGTCCTTGTATATATCTAAAGCGGAAATCAATCTCTGTTAAATACCCACTTGGCAATTATATCACTTGTAATAATCTAGCAGAGCCACATAAGGCATTCATCTTCTCCTTGGATTCCGTTTTCATTCCTAATTCTTGGTAGGAAGCAATATAAATACATGTGTCGCAAGAAAATGGAAGAAGAAATGTTGACATTGAAGAAGAGCCAGACTTGAACGCTCACCCATCTTCTCGCCAGGAAGAAATCTATTGGTTCCAGATGAGTTTTTTCCATTAAACATAACCAAGAAGGGATTGTTGAGAGATACAAAGTGAGGCTAGTTGCTCAAGGATATACTCAAACTCTGAGTGTGAACTATCATGAAACGTTTGCACCTGCTACCAAGATGGATTCCAACCCTATCATTTTATCATGTACTGCATTTTTAGGACGGGAGTTGCAACAACTTGATCTTAAGAACACTTTTTACATGGTGATCTTGAAGAAGAAGTCTATATGAAGGTTCCATCGGGGTTAGTTAAGACACAATCTGAAGGAAAAGTGTGTCAACATAAAAAATCTCTCTACGGACTAAAATAGTCCTCCGGGGCTTGGTTTGGGAAGTTCTAGAACGACATGACTTTATTGAGCTACAAACATGATCACTCTGATCATACCCTCTTCATGAAAAAGAAAGCAGAGAAAGTGGATATTCTCATTGTGTATGTCGACGACATAATCATCACGGGAAATGATGTTGCAGAAATAACATGGCTTAAGACACGCCTATGTAAAAAGTTTGAAGTTAAAGATTTACGAAAGTTGAAGCATTTCCTGGGAAATATGTCCTAGATCTTCTAAAAGAAACAAGAATGCTTGGTTGTGCTCCTGTTGGTACTCCCATGGAAGTAAACTGTAAGATTGATGAAGACAAGGACGGTGAAAAGAAAAACTCCTCTAGCTATCAAAGATTCATGAGAAAGTTTATGTCTCTCGCAACTCAGCCGGATATCACACATGTTATTGGGATCCTTAGCAGATATATGCATTCTCCCCGATTGCGACGTCATGAAGCTGTTTTGCGTGTGTTACGGTATTTGAAGAACTCTCCTATACGTGGAATTCTATTCTCCCAGAAAAAACATCTGGAAGTTGAAGTTTATATAGATGCTAATTGGGCTGGAAGTCAAGATGAAAGAAAGTCCACCACCGAATATTGCTCCTTTGTTGAATGAAATCTAGTGACCTGACGAAGTAAGAAACAAAATATCGTAGCAAGATCCAACGCAAAAGCGGAGTAGAGAACAATGTCACAATGTATAAGTGAAGGGCTCTAACTTAACTCAATAATGCGGGATTTGGTACTGCAGGCTGGAAAGCCTATCAGGTTATACCACGACAATAAAATTGCTATTAATATTGTGCATAATCTTGTTCAACATGATCGAATAAAACGTGTCGAAATCGATAGAAACATCATCAAGGATCACCTGGAAAAGGACAATGTTTGCACTCCGATTGTTCAATCTCAAGATCAGCTAACACACATTTTCACCAAGTTTGTGAGTTGTATTTTTTTTTAAGGACACTATTACAAAGTTGGGAATATTCAACATATAATCTCATCTTGAGAGGGAGAGCTGAATTAAATCATTTATTTGTAACATAATGTAAAATAACCGCTATAAATGCCCATTTATTTGAGTCCACTCCCTTTATGTATATATAGGGGGGTTATTCCTTGTAATAGATAATTCAAATTTTTTCTCTGACTAGTTGCAGGTTTGGGATGACAATAATCACTGAACACCTCAGCTAGCTTTTCAAAATATGTACTACACCATATAATGGGGATCAAATTTCACAGGCGGGTTGACCATTATAGAAACCCGCCCCTAGTACACTTACACGGAAGGTGGACTTAGGATCGTCGGATAGACGATAGTTGGTACTCGTGTTCAGAAGGACGACGACATAAATTTTTTTTATTTATACTTTTATGTATTTTCTGAATTTTTATTTCATATATATTTAGGGGTTTTATGTTTAACATGATCATGACTATATGCCGTGAGTTCTAAGTCTATAAACAGATGTATAGGGGCTTATTTACAGACATCGCGGATTTTGGACAGATATTTTGGGATCTTGTCGTCTCTCCACAGTGCCGATTTCAGGGATCCTTGGTGTCAAAGTAACTACCTTACCCCACCGCATAACAGTTGCATCCACTCTCCCAAAACCACCATAACTATCTATTAACTACCTCATAAGCAACCCGAATCGATCAAACTAAAATCGACCAAATCAAGCCGAATCGGTCAAATCAAACCGACACTTAAACTGCTCGGTTCAGGTCGGTTTTCCTTGGCTAGAAAACGAGAAAACTGAACCACACTGATCCACTCTGAGTTCCAGCCTCCACCAGTTGTGGACAGACCTTTATCCCTCTGGTGGGATCTGAAGTCTAGCCATGGATGACTCTCTCAGCTACTCCTCAACTATCCAAACACACCTCCAGCCCTTCCCCTCAAGTATCATGTGAGTCTAAGATTTGTTCGTTATTTCTCTTAGTTGAATATTGTGTTTAAATCCCAACTTGAGGGGATAATAATTTGCACACTTTGATTCCAGTTATTTAAGATTTTGTATTTTCTTATTCAATTGGTCATTTGATTTTTCTAGCACTCCTGCATACTTATAGTGACGTTTATTTCCAAATTTGAAAGCTTATAATTTTGGTGGCAAATTAAGTTCATATTAATTTATAAAATTATTGCAAGCAAACAAATCGTTGGATCTCATACAGTTACATGTTGGAGTTCACTCACTATTTCCCCATCACATAGGACCGTCCTGCGTCAGAATGGTATCAGAGCCAGGTTCGGGCTTAGTTTAGAATACAGGGTACTAGAGTTTATATGTTTCATCATGTCATATCATAGTAGCAATTGCTACTCTAATCCTCTATTTGATGAACACGAATCCACCAATTTCGTTAATCCTCTATTTGAGAAATCAGATGCCACCACTGATCAAGCACATAGAATTACCTCGGGAGGACCCTCATACTATCATGATTATCTTCGTCCCCGACCCTTATACCATCATGATTATCCTTGTCCCCAACCCGTCACTAGTAGAAATCATGATAACCTTTTTTCACACTTTGATTCTTCCGGAGGTAATTACCTTGAGGAATATTAAAAACTATATAGAGATCACCACGATCAAGATAACATCATGTGTAGTAGCCTTCGTAGTGTTCCGAAAACGGATATATTAGTAGCCGAATTTCAACGTTGGGTTCGTGATCAGTTTGATTGCTTGGATGCTCATTTTGATCACATAAAGAGAATCTGTATGAAAAACTTAAGGATTTAGGTCAAGCCACTGATGCGTCTAGTAATGCTCTCACTGACATGAGAGACCCGACAACTGATTTTGATTCATCTCCTCTTAAGGAGACTCAGTGCCTACTTGATTTTGGAATTGAATCTGATCCTGATCATATGATACAGATGGATAGCGACACTAGTATGATTAGTGAGCATGGTCACGAGAGCGAGGACGAGCGGCGCAATAACATCGTGATGGTATATTCATCTCTTACACCTTACTTAAAGCTAGTGTCCCTTTCGGCTAGAGAGTCAGTCCTTGATGCTATACCTATTGACCCACTGTTGAGTATGAACTTTTCCCACTCTTCCCTTGATGTCATCCCAAGCCACAATAAGACCGAGATCCAAGTTGATCTCGTGATGATCGTCACACCCATCTTTGGAAACACTACCCCTTACGATTGTTTGCATCTGGAGGACCATCACCTTGTAGAAATACCCATGTTGAGCCTCCTGTTGAACCACCACGTCCTTGTGAGGATGAGATTTCAATGAATGATCTCTTCCTGAGCACAAAAATCTTGACACCTCTCCTAGTCATATATCTGAGTCACTCCATTAATGAGGTTCTTGAACCTAGTGTTGAATACTTAAAGATGAACCTACTTAAAATTAAGGTCCCTTCAGATATTTCAAGAACCGATATTAGTACACGTCGCATTTGCGACGAATTTCATTATACCCCTCCCGGTGAGCCACCAACACTTTATCAAGGCATTCCAAAGTGGCATCCCAGTGCCAAAGTCTTACACAGTCTTCAGGATGCTTAGCTGACATACGACGAGTATTTCTACACTCCGCCTAGAGAGCCTTCAGATAAACCACCACTATTTAAGGACGTGTCCACTATCTTTGAGCTAGTCAAGAGTGATCGTGTTCTCGAGGGTCTTGGGTTTGCTTCCATCATTATTAGTACTGACATTTCAGGTGTTTATTTAAATGATCATCACGCCCGCGATGAATTTTTTTACACCCCACCCACTGAACCTCCTGAGATGGAACCTAGAGGGTTGTAGAGCCTCTACATAGGAGATCCATTATGTCTGTCGATCTTCATTCATTGTCACTGTGTATCATGCATGAGTCTATCCGACGTAGGAGTACCTACAATAAAATTATTTATAAATCTTATGTTGATAGTCACAAGAGATTGCAAAGCTTCAAAGAATGAGATCATGTGTTAATTTCTATATGTTTTGAGAGGTTTCCCATGGGAGCTGCTCAAAAATTAAATGCTAAGTGAATGGGTCCTTACAATATGCTTAAGAGAATTGGAATAGATACTTATGAGCAGGATATCTCACAGAATATGAGAATTTCACATGTATTTAACGTGAAATATTTGACACCATTCTTTGAGCCACATGATTCCATGTTCCCTTTGTCCTCTATTACCACCATATAGCCCACCATTTTCCCCAACAAACCCCCTCTTGATGTACGAACTTCCAGGCATCAGATCCTCAAACTCTAGCCCCTCACAATAGTTGTTCAGGCCCTTACAGTCATCTTCAAGTCCCTGCTGCTTGGACTGCCCATCTCCACTTCAGAGGGACCCAAATTCAGCCCCACCCCACGAAGGCTCTCCCGGCTACCTCCAACCCTCCAAAGGCATCAACATCCCTACCCTATTCATTATTTTGCGAGGTTCAAGGTGTGTATGATATTTCTTTTCGTTGGCTCTCGTGTTTGTTCACTACTTGAAGAGAGTGGTTCACAAGTTTGTTTTCAATGGTGTCTTTGTAATCTCCCAATATAAAAGTTATTTAATTTTGCGCACTCTCACGCTTGTACTATCTCTCTTGTTTCCTTCCTTGTATGGTTTAATTATTGTAGTTTATCATTTGTAATTAATTTATAAAGAAAATTATTGCAATTTTTAAATTTGTCGGATATGTATGGTTGCATGCAGTGATCACCCATTATTTATCCCGTCATATATGATCGTTCTGCGTCACACAATTTATGGGGTTTGGCTTAAAAATTATGATGCAGTGGATGTGTGCGGAAAAGGGATAACAATGGCCTAGTGATGATATGTTCAATATAAATTTTAAGAAAATACAAGAGTGATGCTACTATTTTGAAACAACTTCAAAAGGGCCTTGACAAATTCACATCTTGTAAAAGCACGCTAGGAGCCTAGGACACAACCTGGTTCTTAGAATCACAAGGAAAAGAAATAAGATTTTAATGTTATAAGTAGGGGGATTACCGTAGCGAAGTGAGAAGTAATGTAGTAGTCGGATAACCAAAGTGGGAATCAACATGGGCAAACATTTGTCGTCATGAACTCTAATCCTTCCTTGGAGTTTACCACTGATGCACACTCTCAGCATAGAGTTCCATTACTTTAAAGGGCAGCCCGGTGCACAAAGCATCCTCGTGCAGTGAGGGTCCAGGGAAGGGTCCCACCACAAGGGTGAAATGTAGGAAAACCTTACCCTGCATTTTGTAATAGGTTGCTTCCAGGACTTGAACCCGTGACCACAAGGCCACACGACAACACCATAACTAGTGCGCCAAAACACTCCTTATAAAGTTCCATTACCAAACAACAACACTCAAGCCTTTATGCCACTAAAGTGGGTCGGCTATATGGATCCTTGTTCGCCATTGTGCCCTATCTTGTGTCATAATCTCACTAATGCCTAAGGCTGTGTTTGGCGCGGTGTTTTGACTGTTGCACGCCGCTGTTTCTTGATAAGTGGCGGCAAACAAAAAAAAATCCGGGGATTTCAGAGTCGCCCCCGCGCATGAATCGCGCAAAAGTAGCGATTCGGAGTCGTGATTTTTTCTCACGACTCCAGATCGCGGTCCGGCAGCGCGAAAATTTTTCCCTCCCGATCCCAATCTCGCAGGGCTCGACGGTGATTCTTCTCCTCCGACGGGATTGATTTCTCGCAGCGCTCGACGGTGATTCTTCTCCTTCGACGGAATCGATCCTTGCGCAACTCTTTCTCCCGGTTCGACGAACGCAGGGCGCGATTCGCGGCTCTGCAAACCCTCTTTGGCAATGGCGAAGCATGGCAGTGGCGTCATCTTCTTCCGTTGAGGCTGTCGAAAAAGCCCATTGTCTTCTTCGCTGCTCATCGTCCCCAAATCTTTCAATTTTTTCATGACATATTTTTGAGGTCTGCAGCAAAAAAATATTCTAATGCTCATCATCTCCAAATTTGATCATTGTCCCCAAATCTGCGCATCGTCCCCAACCTTCCTATTTTATTTTTCATTTTGTTTTCATGCAATGTTTTTCAAGCATTTTTCCTTCTTTTACCTTCAGATCTAATTGTATCGTCTTCTTGCAATTTTTTTCTTCATTTATTTTATGCTTCGTTCATGTTTTCATAAGCTATTTTATGGCTTCCATGGAATCATTCTGTTTTCTGCAATTCCTATTTTTATATAATTTTGCCAAATAAATACCTCATTTTTTTCAAAATATGAAACAACTCTGCAAAAGCTGTTTTTCCAAACAGTTTCACAGATTCTGCTACCACTATGCAAAACAGCTGATTATTCCACCACTGCTTCCCACCACTACTTCTCAAGTCGCTACAGCCGCGCCAAACAGAGCCTAAGTACATCATGTATTTCCTTATAGTTTCATTCCAAGTCTTTATTGGTCTACCCCTCCCTCGTTTAACATGCCTAGTGACTAGACTCTCACAAAGCCTAACAGGTGCCTCTAATTGTCTCCTTTGTACGTGTCCAAACCATCTTAGTCGACCTTTTCGCATCTTCTTTGCAATTGGTGATACTCCTGTCTTATCCCTGATACATTCATTCCTAATTCTATCCAATCTCGTGTGTCACACATCCACCTAAGAATTCTCATCTCCGCAACTCCCATTTTTTCCTCATGTACACAATTCACTGCCCAACACTCAGAACCATAGATCATCGCGGGTCTAATCACAGTACGGTAGAACTTGCCCTTAAGTTTAAATGGTATTGTATGATCACACAAGATCTCTGACGCGCCTCTCCACTTCAACCAACCCGCTTGGATTCTATGTGTCACATCCTTATTAATACCTTCGTATTTTTGAACTATCGATCCAAGATATTTAAAACATTCACTACGGGAAATATCTTGATCACCTAACTTAATAACGAAGTCATCCATCCTTCTTGCACTGCTAAATTTAAGCTCCATATACTTCGTCTTTCTCTTGCTCAACCTAAAACTCTTCTTTTCTAACGAGTCTCGCCAAGATTCAAGTTTTGTATTTACACCCTCAAACGTCTCATCGACCAAAGTTCCATTACCATAAGGGAGAAAAATACAAAGGAGTGATTTCTCACAAAGGCATAAGCCAGCTTATAACATACATTTATCAACCATATTTACATGTAAAAGACTACAATTTATAAGTTGAGCAAGTTAGCCAAAAGAATGGGGAAAGGGATAGTTGACTCGAGTGGTTATGATGGAGAATCAAGGAGGCCAACAGTTACAACTTGGGGGAAGGAGAGATGGGATATGGCTGCCGGTTTCATCCAAGAAGGGCCAAGGTAACGGATGGTTACTCAAGGGAAGGAGATGGGTTGACTATTCATAGTGGAAAGTGAGTAGGTGGCAAACAATTTCATCCAAGGAAGAGGAATTGGCTGTTGGGCTCATCTAAGTATGAGTGAGGTGCAAGTCAAAAGGATGATGTGATACGACGCAGGCCACCACACATCTTTAGTATTCTATGTAGCATGAAATTTCAATTTTTGATAGCGTGAGTTTATCAATCAGTCTAATCGGCCTCCCAATTAGGATTTCGGACGAAACCCTAATTGAATATTCCGACAAATCGTTCTACCCCTGCACGACTCAACCGACTGTAGCGTGATTCGTTCCCGCACAGGATAGATCACGACCATCCCTCCTGCTTCGATATTTTGCTCGCATCTTGCACAATGCCTTTTCTAAGCCCGTCAACACAATGCCTTTCCTAAGCCACGTCCTTCCAACAGCTCTTGTCAGCTCGTCCCCCCTCTGTTGGGAACAACCTCCTCCGTCGGCACCGTGTCCAGCCTGTTTCGCCTCCGACTGACTCTGTCAAGTGATTTTCGGCGATTCCCAAGGCTTCTAACGGGCCTCCATCTCTCTCACTCGCATTTTGGCAGCCTTCCTGCACCTTCCGCAGCCTTCCGGCGGCGGCTCCTCATTCTCTCTGCCATCCTCCGTGTTGGGACGCCTTCCTACAGCTTTTGCAGCGTCCTAGAGCTCCTTGCCGCTACACCCAGCTGCGGGTTCATGCCCACGACTCGTTCAATGGCGCTCCATGGCTCCATGCAGACGAGCACGCCTCCGCCTTTGCCTTCACAGACTCCCAGCGCATGGATCAAATCGAAGCTCAACTTGCGGATCTCACTCTCCTCCTTTGCGGGCTTATGACCACGGTGGTAAATCGCCCTCCGGCCACGCCGCCACCAACATCGCCACCACCGCCGCCGCCGCCGCCACTTCAACCCATCCCGAACCACATGGGATTTCTGCACCCCGTTGCGGATATTTCCCTAGCCCATCTCCGTCGGATTGAGATTCCTGCGTTCGACGACACCAACCCTCTCAGATGGCTTGCCAACGCCGAGCAATTCTTCGACCTCCAGTCCATCCCCGCCAACCAGAAGGTCCCCCTAGCCACTATCTAAATGGAGGGGTCGACGCTTCATCGGGTGTCTTGGATGCGCCAGCAGGTTCCTGACCTCACCAGGCCCACATTGAAAGAGAAACTCCTCTGCCACTGCGAAACTCGCCAAACGGGAAATGCCTTTGAGCGCCTCAACTCAATCCGTCAGTCGGACACTGTGTCCACCTACATCGACGAATTCATCGCGGTCGCTACGCAAGTATCTGATCTCACCCCCGACCACTACCTGGGGTATTTTTTGGCGGGCATGCAACACCTCTGGGCACGTCTCGGGGTTCACAACCCGTCTAATCTTTCCCGCGCCATGGGGCAGGCACGGTACCTTGACAAGGAACTCCTACTAACTCCACTGTCCTCCTCAATCCGTCGTCCCCACCAGCCACCGCCGCCGCTTCTTCCTCTCTTGGCTCTCATGCAACCACCTGAGCTCCAGCTGCCAGGCCCACCTCCACAGTTGCTAGTCCCGCTTCCACAAACACCCCGACGACCCCGGTGCTTGTCTCACCATCAACACCTAGAGCTTCTCCGCAAGGGCCTCTGATTTCGCTACGAGAAGCCATACTTGTCCACCCACGTCTGCCCTCTCAAAAACCTGTGTATGTTGATTGACTCTGAAGATGACATACCTGCTTTCGAGGACTTGGATGCGCTGACACACCCCGACGACCCCTACGGACCTCGACCGAAGGACAGGGTCTCTTTTTTGGGAAGGGTGTGTTGATACGACACAGGCAACCAATCATATCTTTAGTATTCTATGTAACCCTAGGGGCATGTTTGTACTTTGTAACCTCCTCACTCTATATATATGAGTGGGAGTGTCTCCTTATCTTCATCTTTGAGATCTTGTTTAGTGTCAAGCTCCCCTTGAGGGAGAGGCTCTTAGAGGGAACCAGCCCTCAGAAATTCGGGTCGAGCTTGTCTGGGCAATTGTATCTCTTTTGTGTTTAAGCATGCGATTTCAGTTCTTGATACCGTGAGCCTATCATAGTGTGGCAAGTTGGAGGTGATGTGGAGATCCAATGTGTATATCCAAGTCAAGCGATGGACAACGAGGTCCAAATGAAAGTTTTTAAGAATGGTTGGACCAAGTGAGAATTGTTTAGGCTAACCCAAGCTCAACATGGCATACATGACTCATATAATAAGACATTTACCCATATAGCCATACATAAAGGTAAAATTACGTGGCGGGCATCTCCTTACTACATAGTACATAGTATAAAGATGCATGATTTACTACAGACTAAGATATGTGAGTGATTAGGGGTAAAATAACGTGGCGGGCATCTCCTTACTCAATAGTATAAAGATGCATGATTTACTACAGAATAAGATATGTGAGTGATTAGACATGCATTCAGCCAATAAGCTCAAGCCTATGGGAGAGGGCTAACATAATATTTCTGCACCAACATATTATTTTCATATAGCGAATTGGGAATTAGACATAAAAAATATGCATACAAAGGCAAGATATCATCGAAGGGTGCTATAACTAGTGTGTACTTTATTCCTTGACCCCATCCTCATTTACTTCAATGAGTTTCAGGATAAATGGAACTTGATAGGATTGTCATACTATTAGAACACTGAATTTGGGCAGAAAATTGGTTTAAGCTCACATTCTTAGACCTCGAGCCAAACAGATGCAGCTTCATAAATATGACGAGCCTTATTATATGCATGCACAAATCTTACCATTTCTGGCTTATTTTACAATGCTGCAAATATATTACTCTTACCCTCTGCTCTCTTGTTCCTTCCCATTGCTCCTCGTGCTCACGCTTCCTTTTCCACATCTCCTTTGTTTCTTCTTCATCTTTCTTCAATCTCCCTTCCTCTTCTGATATCTGTTAAACACACAAGCAGACATTAAAGACCAAACAAGAAGTTTCTCGATGAGATGATGACCAATATAAATTTAAGGGTACCCTCATTTGCATTTTCCTTCGACGCCATTCCTGCTCAGTTAAGATTTCACGAACTTTTAATTTCAACTGCTGCTGTACTTCTTTTGATTGCTCATATTGGTGCTCAAATTTTCCCTGCAAAAGATAAATTCTCAAAATAAGCTCAATTTTACTGCTCAATTCTTTCTAGCCTTGTTGAAAGCACGGTATAAAATAGTAATATTTTTGGGGGAAGAGAGAACAATTAGTAGAAGTCCAGAAATTTCATCTAAATGACTGTAAATTATAAACAATTTAAACAAGAAACCACTAGTTCCAGTTCTTGGGGATAGCAATGCATGAAAAATATCAAGGGCAAAATAGCTCAACCGCAAGAAAAACATAGTACTTCCATTTTTCTCAAACAAGTTCCACACACCAAATTGGGAGTATTAAAAGCCAGAACAGAAAAGTTTTATTTTAGCCAAGCTGCTAATCAGAAGATGAAATAAACTAAATTGGTCTTTTTTTGAGGAAAAAAGGGATTTAATTCACTAGAAAGCTCCGAACGGAGTAAATCCATTACAGTAGATGGTAAGGACAAAGACAAAGAAAAAGAAAGCGAAGCCAGGTCATGCGCAACCCGGTTAGACAGTCGTCCAGAGAAAATGAAATCGATCTTGGGGATCCTCCGGGCCAACTCCAACGAGTCAGAGATAAGTGCCTGATCCAATGAGAGTGGCACCACCCCAGCCGCCAAGTGGGAGATCAACGTAGAACTATCTCCCTCAACCAAGACCTTAGGCCAATTAACTCCAATGCCATCTCAACCGCCAGGCGAGCCGCAAATGCCTCTGCCACTGCCGGAGAAGACACATGTCCCCAGAACCCGGTACGCCAAGTGCACCGCCCAAAAGAATCCCTGGCCACCACACCCGCACCAATCAAGGAAAGGCACGCCCGAATAGCTCCATCAAAGTTGATCTTCACCACGGCCATAGGGGGAGGAGTCCAAGTAGCCCATGCAGGGGAAGCACGAGAAGGTAAGTTGATAGGGGGTGAGAGCATTGCCGCACGAATAAATGCAACCGTCTGCGATAGATCATGAAGAGAATGCTCCCACAACATATGGTTTCGACGCCACCAGAGTGCCCAACGAGCGGTTGCAAAGAGGGCAAAAGCGTCTGAAGACACGGCGCCATGGACCTCCCAAAGTCAATCAAATCCGGAGCCCGCACCTTCATGCCATCAAAATTAGGGATGCCCAGGTATTCCCAGATCGGGGATACCATGGGGCAGCGCCCAAAAACATGCCGAAAATCCTCATCAAAGGAGCCACGCAACGGGAAGCCATCTATGCCCAAGCAATGACGTCGGCGAAGAGTAGAAGTCGTCGGCAGGATCACCTGAGCTAGTCGCCAAAGAAAGCCACGAACCCTTGGTTGAACACAGGTTCCCCAAATAAAATTCCAGGGAGGAGGGGTAGAAGTGGAAGCCTCACCAGCGACGAGGGAGCGAAGGGCCAATCGGTAGGCACTCTTAACCGAGAAGAGACCATTCAGAGAGTAGTGTCACACCCAAGCATTCGGAAGAGGGAAACGACCAATAGGAATAGACGAAATGACAGCAACTTCATCAGCATAAAAGAGGGCCATGAGGACATCCATATCCCACTCACGTCGATCCCGCATAAATAGGTCACAAACCAACCGTTGCACTGAGCCAGGAGGTCACGCGGATTGAACCCGGAAAGAAGTTAGTCGGGGCACCCAACGGTCATTCCATATGTCAATATTGGTCACCGACCCAACTGATAAACGGGATCCCGCCACGACCAGGCCCTAAACATGAAAAAATCCCTTCCAACAATAAGACAACCGAGACCCCAAAGAGGTCGAGAGAATAATCCCCTAAGGATAATAGCGCGCACGAAAAATCCTAGCCACCAAGGATTCAGGTCTCGTCAATAACCGCCAAACCTACTTAGCCAAAAGAGCGGAATTGAATGCCTCAACACAACAAAAGCTCATCCGGTCATCCCTGTAACAACCCCTAATAACTATAACTATAATAATAATAATAAAATAAAATAATAAACAAAGACTTTAAAAAATTCCGGTCCTAAACCTACCCCCCCTCCTTTAATAAAATCCCGAGCCCCCCGGTCCAATCCCGCATCCCGCAAGAAACCCGCAGGAAAAATCCCGCTTCCGCCTCGCGCGCACCCGACGGCCCCGGAATCCGCCGCCAACGCCTCCGGCCGCCCTCGAGACGCCTCCCCGTAGCCGGAAAACGCTTCCTCCTGGCCGGGCGCCTATTCCTTTTGCTTCCCCGACGTCTCCGGTGCTCCCCTTAGCCGGCAACTCCCGCACAACCCCTCTCTTGGCCGACTACTTCCAAGAGGGGCCGGCAGAAACTCATTTCTCTCTTTCTCTCCTCCTTCTCCGGCCAGTGAGGGCAAGGACATCATCTCTTCTCCGACAACCCTAGCTCCTACTCGTTCCGGCCGGTGGTTTTCGTGAGGGACTCCTAGGGTTTCGCTCGAAACCCCTCTTCGTGGATTTCTGAGCCCAAATCTGGACTCCTTGGGTAAGGAATTTCATCAATCCCTCATTTTTAGCTTGCCCTAATTTTTTTTGGGAGGATTTCCGCCCTCCGATTGGCGTGATTTCGTCAATCCCCATTGGATTTGTCACAAAGTCATCTAATTTCAGTTCTGTTTGCATCTCCGGTGTCGCTCGTTGGGCTTAGGTGGTGGAATCGCGCCAAGCTTGAGCTTTTCGCCTCCAAACGCCGCCAAAAAAACTCTCGATCCCTCGCGGCAATCTCTTCTCCCCTCACTTTCGAGGGAGGTAAATTTCTAACTCCTTTCATTTGTGTGGAGCGATTATCAAACGCATGTGATGACATAAAAACGTGTTTTGGAATGCATTTTTTTCATATCAAACAGGTGTAGCTAGAGCCTTTAAACCCACTTGCGCCACTTGGCTGTCGCGAGCACGCGAGCATTTTTTCTTCACTTTAAGGCAAGTAGAGAACTCTCTCTCACTTACAAAACTTTAGATTTAATATGCTTATCTGTCTGTTACAAATAATTTCCTTTTTACAAAATTTTGAACTCTAAAAAGTGTTGATATAACAAAATTTGATAGGCAATCACCTAAGGGCGAACTATAAGACAAATCCGTAGTTGTAGGCGAAATTCTTGATTTTGTAGCGTCTAACTGGGCATCTGTCTGCTGGCATGGTCACGACAAGCAGGATTACTTTTCCGATAAGACTAGTACTCAGATCTGATCGTGAGCCATGTGCGCCCGCTATAGTACGTATACACTTCATCGATCGCGACTTACAACTATGAATTTTAGGCTATACTCCGGAGTAGGCTAATATTTCAGATATGTTTGTTTGACCTGGTTTTGGTATGTTTGGAAGTCTGTACAAGATATTTCAGTACTCGGTTATGTCTGTTGTTTCTGTTCTCATTTTAAAATAATTAATTTGCTCATGTTTAAATTTTAAGTTCTAAGGCATTTTCTTTCTGTTTTGAAATTGCCTTAGGGTTCGTGACTGCGCCGCCTGCTCCCTGAGCTACTTCTCGTTCAGCTTCAGCTTTGCTCAGAGGTTTTTCATTTATAGTTGTCTGCATCAGGTTCTATGATCCATTTACTGTCTGTCTATCATGTAATGGTTACCGTAAGACATTTTCTTTTGTATCATGGACAGCTCCTAGGATATTTTTGATGTATTAGATCATTTTATCTGACATTTTCACTACTGTTATTATTGCATTTACTTCTGTTCAGCACTGTGTGTAGCATTAAAATTTACAAGGAAATACATGTGCATTAAAGTCTCCATGTTTTAAAAAATCTTAAGCGCTTCCGCATATATATATACAGATTTTTTTTGCCTTAACTTTTTCAACAAAACAGCTATTTAAAATTTCAGATTTTCTCTGTACCCGCCTTAGCAGGCATAGTTTCTTTTCGTCCATGCCTATGGCATCACGGCCCGCCCGAAGCGCACTCTTACTTTCGTCGAGACGGGTCGTGACAATCCCTCCAACGGACTTCGCCTCACATAAAGAGCGTCATGACCTCCACCGGGACCCATGATGGACATTTCCATCCCACCAAAAAGAAGCAAGCAAGAAGTCCATCTCGACAACTAGATTCTGCAGTAACTGGAAGCAGCACATAACAAAAGTTGGAATCGCCATCAGGACCGCCTTAATTAAAATTTCTCAACCGGCCTGGGACAAAAGCTTCACCTTCCATCCCTGGATTCGCTTCCACATCTTGTCCTTAATATATGTGAAGCACAAACGGCGCGACCGACCAACCGTAGAGGGCAGACCCAAATAGAGATCATGCTTGGAACAACAGTCCACCCCCAATACAGCAGATAACTCCGCCGCGACCAATGGCGGTGTAGATGGCCCAAAAACAATCTTGGACTTCTGGTGATTGATCAATAGTCCTGAAGCCCGGGAGAAAGAATGCAGGATTTCTGAAATCGCCTCCGCAACCTGTCTCTCCGCATGAGCAAATATAAGAGTGTCATCAGCGAACAAGAGGTGGGAAACACATGGAGCCAAGGGGCAAAACTGCCACCCCCTCAGCAAACCCTCCCGTTCAGCGCGCTCCAAAAGTTTGCTAAGAAACTCTGAACACATCAGAAACAAGTACGGGAAGAGGGGGTCACCCAGGCATAGGCCGCGACTAGGGATGAGGGACCCAAAGCTCTCCCCATTGAAGAGAAAGGAGTAGCGAGCAGAAGAAACACACCACATAATAAGGGAGACAAAAACATCATTCAGCCCCAAACAGGCCAAAGCCCGAGAAAGAAAAGCCCATTCAGCTCGATCATACGCTTTGGAGAGATCGAGCTTAAGAGAAAAACATGAATCCGCCTCCCTTGTTGTAGTAGAGATGAAATGGTGTACCTCAAAGGCCACCATAATATTATCCGTAATTAGCCGGCCAGGGATAAAAGAAGATTGGAGAGGAGAAATAATGGCGTCCATGAAAGACCACAACCGATTAGCTATGCACTTAGTAGCCACCCGATACACAGCATTGCATAGGCTAATGGGTCGAAAAAGGGAGAGAGAGTTGATTTATCACACTTAGGAATTAAAACAATATTTGTATCATGAAACTCCCGAGTGGAAATACAATGATTAAGAAAATTTAAAATTAAAGTGGCGACCTTAGAGCCCACCAGTGGCCAAAATTTTTGGGAAAAAGATAGGAGGGAGGCCATCAGGCTCAGGGGACTTGGGGGGAGACATAGAAAAGAGAGCAGAGTATACCTCGACTGGGGTGAAAGGCTGATAAAGGGCAGCATTCATCTCGTCTGAAAACAGTCGCTCGCCACCAAAGATAACATCTGCAAAAGCATCATTCGGGGGGGGGGGGGGGTGTAGTGGTGAAGAGCTCCTCAAAGTACGACATAATCAAAGATTGGATGCCCTCCCGAGAGTCCACTATGTTTCCAAGGGCATCATAAAGCTAGGAGATGTGATTCTTTCGTCGCCTAATCGAAGCCCGCACATGGAAATAAGATGTATTTCGGTCACCCTTTAGTAGCCAGGCTGCTTTCCCACGTTGTTTCCACCTCAAATCTTCTGACTGAATAAGCTCCTCCAGAGAAGCCCGCAATGAAATCACTTTATTCCGTAGCGGCACCGTAAGGGGGGCCCGGTGAATAGCACCAATTTCTACAGCCGCTTAATCTCCCGAGGAATACACCCAAACTGCTCATGACTCCAACCAGCAAGAGAGGAGATGCACCCCCGCACAACATGAATCCAACCAAGATGCGGTTCCGAATTTGAAATACCAGCCCACGCATCAGAAACCAGACGTTCAGACTCAAGATAACGACCACACCAAGCTTCATACCACACTAAGCGACGACCACGAGGATATATCGAGCGAGCCAAAAGTGTAAGAAGAATAGGTTGATGATCCGAGTACACGGTCTGCAAATGTTGCACCGAGGCCGCAAGAAACAAGGCCGCCAGGGAGCAGAAGCACAAAAACGATCAAGTCGAGCTCGAACTGTAAAAGGATCCAAGCCGACAGTTCGTCCAAGTATATCGGTCACCTACAAAACCTAAATCAGATAACTGACAATAAGCCGAAGCAGACCGAAAGGCCTCCAGCTGCCATCGAGGGCGCCGGACCCGACTATGTAGCTCAGACTGAGTAAGAATCTCATTGAAATCACCACCAAAGACCCATGGTAATGACGCCGCCGATGATAGTCGTCGCAAAAGATCCCAAGTATACCTCTGATGACACGCAAAAGGGTGACCATAAAAACCGGTAAATCTCCATGAGGAGCCAACATCATTTTCCACAACCATGACATCAATGTGATAAGTAGAAAAAGATAAAAGGCGAACATCAACATTTCTATTCCAAAAAAACAGCAAACCACCACTGCAACCCTGAGCTAGATCTATATGAAGTTAATCAACAAAAACTTTAATCAGGGTAAACTTCCAAGTATAGCAAAACAAATGTGATTACTTCTCCATCACGACTATTCTAAGGCTTTCCCTATTGTTGGTTTTCCGTCCCCAGTTCTACTACCCTGTGCCTTCTATTTTAATAGTGTGATTTATCAATTTCAACATATGTAACTAATCCTCAACACTAGCTGGGCCTACTTCGTTTCTCAAATTCAACCATGTCCCTTATTTTAGCTGCAGCGCTCTATTACAACATGTGTTTTCTTCTAGCTAAGGCTTCTTGTTAGAGATCGACGGTCCCAATGGCACACTCAAGTCTATACCTGTAAAAGGTGTTGATTTAGTCCCCATCCGAAAGATCCAAATCAGCAGATGCATCTGGATGGTCGTTTTGACATTTTAGCATGTATCAGTTTTTTGTGTGTGTTTTTATTTGGTGTGATCACAACCGATATGATCGCACATTATGAGCAGTCCATATTTGTTGCTCCAGTCCTCATGTTCTATCTATTCACGTGTATGCTAGTGGTGAGGGCATCAAAGCTTTGGTTCAGAATTTTCCAAAGCCACCGGTCCCCCTCACGATGCCAACTTTGTGAGCCTTTCTAAGTAACGACTACATCTCCAAGCCACCTCCCTTTCATGTTCTCGCTACGCCAGCCTCTCCCGATCACAAACCACAGTCCCCTTCCTGATCTCATCACCCCAGTCACTCCTCCTTGATCTAGATCCGCAAACACCACTGCTTTGCAAATAACGAGCCCAACCGCCGATCATTCCAGATCTCCCCCCCCCCCCACCCCCCAAGTCAAGGGTTTCCCCTCCTGCAGCCATCATCCCTTGTCGTTAGGGAATGTCCATACCAGGAGAATCCTTCCACTAATCTCATTCCTCCCTCACCTACTCTTAATCGCGACTCTTATCAGAGCTTTCATGACCTCATACCACACCTCTACATACACGTGTAAGTCATTACTTTGGTATTCTTATTTTTTCTTTCATTGTATGCCCAGACTACGTTCATATGGAAGTGACAAATATGCATTTGTTTCTTGATTTCACTTTGATTTACAAGGTTTATTCACATTGCACTTAAATATATTTGCACTCTACTCGTGGGTGAACCTAGCATTAATTTCATAAATCAAAATGTGTTTTCATCATCAACTTCCCAGAGAACAAAGACCGCTTTTTGGTTTATATCTTCCTCATGGGCCCCTACATGGAGTTTGATACGATTCGTATACATGTCCTATATCATGATTCATGAGTATATTCCCTCTCTTCGAGAAACATTCAACATAATACTTGATGGAGATCACAGTGATTCGCTACTCAGACGAACGATCTGAGTCCACAGATGCATATGAATGGTTGTTTCGAGTTGATTTCATGTAATTATTTTATATTTTCGAGTTGTTTTGACACACGATCGGATCCGATATTCTGAACCGTCCAATTTGGGTGTCCTATTTCAGTTATGACTAATTTATGTGTGCAGGGGGCTGGTTGTGGGGGCATCATGGGTTTCATTTCTTTTGGAACCGTCAGTCTCTCCCTTCTCCCGGTGCGACGCCGAGAGAATTCCTTGGTGCGACTCCAAGGTATTTGTTACGGATCCTCGATGGGGGATTACCTACAAACGCCGCGAGTCGCGAGTGCCTCGCGACTAAAACTTTATCTCCTAGTAATATCTTATTTTTATGCATGCTTTTAATCTTTATAACCTCACCTTGTTAAGCCTTGTGCGGGGGGCATTTATGTATTTTTAAGTTTATGGTTTGGAGACTTTATGTTGGTGTTTGGAAAATGAAAAAGGAGAGAAGAAATAAAATCTAATTTATCTTTTCTCTCTCTATTTTCTCTCTCTCTCTTTCCCTCTTTCTAATCCCCCCCCCCCCCCGTCGGACGCCCTAGCCGCAAGCCGATCACAGATTGCACGCCCCCGTTCCAGTCGGCTCCAACTTCCAGCGCTCCTCCTCCTCACCACCATTGTGCTTAAGGGTTCCAAGAAAGGATCCTCCTCTATGAAGCACCGACACTTCAGAATGCCCGACATGTCAGTGTCGGATTCTCCGACACTCTCCTCGTCGGCTCTGCTCCAGGTTCCGATGCTCTGTGATTTATTTCTTTATTTTTTTTATTACTCTTATTGTTGTTTTGGTGGTGGTTCTAATTAGAACTTTGTGAGATTTTTTTATTTTGTAGAATGTATTCAAGCAAGGGTAATAATAGTGGTTCACAAGAGCCTATATCTATTGATGATGATCCAAATAAAGCATTATGAAGATTTGTCAATAAGCTCACAACTTATGGTGAGGCGGGAGACAATTTGTCTTGAAAGTGCAATTTTTGTGAAAAATGTTTTATAAGTTCATATACATGAGTGAGAGCACATTTGATAATAATTGGTGGAAAAAGAATTGGAAAGTGTGTAAAAGTCTCAATGAGTTATCTATTTAAGATAGAAAAACTAGAATAAGAAGTGAATGCTAAAATAGCAAGTCTTGCTCCTAAAAAAGTGTATTTGCCCCCCTTCTAGCAATTCAAGTAGTGAAGATGGATCTAGTAGTGGGGTAGATATTTTCTCTAGAAAAAAGGAAGATTGAAAGTGGGGAAAAATGTTTGCTTGAGAATGCAATTTAACATGGGTCACCGGGAACATTTAGATTATGAGATTGCTATAAAAAATAAATATTTAATATATGTGTTCCAACGTGTCAGAATATGGTATTTTTTGAGAATTGACGAGTCACGTGACGTGTCGCGTGTCGGTGCACCATAGATCCTCCTCCCTCCTCCGGGACTTCCCCCCTCCATACTCTGTGCACTCTCCCGCAATCTAGGGCACGCATCACCTTGGTATCAGAGAAACCTGTCCTCCTATCCGCCAACCGCGCCGCTTCTCCACCGTCAATCCCGCCTGTGGCCTATTATACCCTCAATCCGGGCTGCAACATCCCTAACTGAGCCGATCCAGCACTTCCGCGACAGCCCCAAGCGGAATCCGCCTCGATCTGCCCGCTCCAGGCCGCTCTGCACCGTCCGCCGCCAGTTCTCCTTGGATCTTCTCTTGACAGGCCCCTTGCTCTCCGCCTCCAGCGGACTACTTCCCTCGCCAGATTTTCTCTGCTCCAGGCTCCTCGCCTCATGGCTGACAACACTAAAAGAGGCCCAACCTTGGCCCAGATTTTGGAATCATTCAAAACCATGACGGCGGACAACCACCAAACCCTCCTCGCCGCTCTCCGGCCGGACGGCACACCGCCACCGCCACACACCGCTTCTGGCTCCGCCACATCCGTCCTCGAGGCGCCACACAACCCTCCGTTGACCGATCTTTCGGCCTGTTCCGACTACTCTACAGTGCCACATTTTGTGAAGTTGGATTTTTCAATCTTCGAGGGTCGCGAGGATTCCCTTACATGGTTGGCCCGTTGTGAGCATTTCTTTGTTGCAACACGCATACCGTGGGAGGATTGGCTAGGCATCGCCTCCTTCCACCTCATGGGGTTGGCCCAACTCTAGTTCTCCCAGCTTCAACAGAAGAAACCTGACCTCACATGGGATGACTTCAAGACATAGTGCAACCTCCGCTTCGGGCCACCGCACTACAACAACCCTATCGACAACTTGATCTCCCTGAAACAGTCGGGCTCTATTGATGACTACTTAGAGCAGTTCCAGGTGCTCCTCGCCCGCGTTCCGCCAATTCCAGCGGCTCACCAGGTGGCCTTCTTCATGGCAGGTTTACATGAGCGCCTCTGCATGGATGTTGAATTCTAGAACCCTCCGGATCTTACCACCGCCATGAGTTTAGCATGCATCTGCGAGAAGTGCATTTTGTTAGACTTCCCTCACATAGGGGTGCAAGTTGAGTTGAGCCGGCTCGAGAACTCGATGAGCCGGCCTGAAAAAAACTCAACTCGAGCTCGAGCCTAGTTAACCTTGTTCACGAGCTCGCGAGCCGGCTCGCGAGTTTTTTTTAAAATCAAATATTATATTATATTATTAATTCATTATTAGTACATAATATATAAATACTATATAATAATACCTTTAATTTATTAAAACCCAAATATCCAGCGGTCCAACCTCCCACTCCTTAAGGCTAAATCTCCCGGTCCCGATATTTTCCATGATTCTCCTATTTTCCACCCGACCACCGCTGATTTAGGGTTTCCAAATTCCAACTTCCGGCAGCTCCTCCGCCTCGTCGTCGTGTCTCCTCTGCTCTGCTGCTCCTCGCCAGTCACCGTCGTCTCTTCTCTTTGTCGGTCGTCTACTCACAAGTGGACAAGCCCTTAGGTATGTACTCGTGACTTCGTGTCGTCCATTGTTGATGGCTACTTTCTTCATTTCTTCCTCAAGTAATCCTTTGATTTACGCTGCCGTTTGTTCTATTTCATCCTCCTCTTCATTTCGATTGATTTTTTTAGGGTTTTTTTGACCCGGTTAGATATATAATGAATTTACTTCTCCATAATAATTGTAGCCGTTTAGTCAGATACTCAGATCCCTTTGGGCTTCATTGAAGGACGTTGATCTTGTTAATTTTAGGTGAGTGATCTAATCTTTTCTCCCATCTCCTTATTTTCTTTTTTAGGGTTTGCAACCTCTAATATTTTTTTCTGTTAATATAATGTTTAGTTGTTAATCTGTTATAGCCTTAATATTTTTATGTTCTAAAATCTAAATACAGCTACTCAACTATTCTTTATTTTCCACTAATGCATTTTTTTTGTCTTATTGTAGCTATTTGCATGACTTCATTTACATAACAAGCTTTGTACAACTATTATCCATTATATCAGACAAATTTTGGCTCACATATTTAGTGGTATGATTCACACCTAAGTTTTTGCCTCTTTTGTAGGTTGGAATATTGAACTTGCATTAAAGCATGTCTCTACTTCTAGCTGGAGTTTTTTTTTCTCATCTTAAAATGCCTTTTTTTATAATCCATTTGATAAATTAATGACGCAAATCTCAGCTAAATTTCCCTAATCCCTAAATTAATATAGCCATTCTTACTCTTATCATTACTATCTTTACCACATCCTTAATTCTATGTGTATTTGGTGTGTTTACACTTTACATGCATACACCAACATTGTTTCTATTTAAAATTTTCAAGTTTAAATTTTCAAGTTTATTTTTTGTAATTGTTTTAAATTTTTGTAGATATGGACTCTGTCGGTGATTCTACTAGTCCGATTATGCAGAATAACGAAGAAATAATCGAAAGGGTAATTGGTGATATGGATTCAATTGTGAATGAAGTTGGAAACAAAGCGAGTAATGATACTCTTGAGACAAGTACTGAAATTAAGGATGACAATGAGAACCTACAAAAGGCAAAAAGGTTGAAGAAGTCTTCCATTTGGTTAGAATTTACGGAAGACAAGGATAAAGATGGCTTAGTAAGGATTTCCTGCAATCATTGTAAAAAGAGTTTCACCAAATCCAAAACTACTCCAACAACTCAATTTCACAGGCATCTCCAGAATTGTGATGCACATCGTAAAGCAAACGCTGAGAAGGAGAGATCATCACATACGCAAACACAACTTGGGTTTGTGTCATCTACTGTTGATCCCTCTTCTTTCCCTGCATTACATGATGAGAAAGTTGACATGGAAGTCATGAAATAGTTCATTGCTATCTGGATTTTGAAGCATGAGCACCCGTTCTCTATTGTGGAGGAAGAAGGTTTCAATTTAATGCAAAGACGGGGAATACCAGAGTGGAAGAGCATTTCGCGGACAACAACGACCACTTATTTTGTGAATGTGTACGAGATGGAGAAAAAGAAGTTGAAAACGTTGTTGAAAATGTGACTAAAATCAGTCTCACTACAGATTGTTGGAAATCAAAAAATCAAAGGATCGAATATATGGTAATAACTGGTCATTGGATTGATAAGAATTGGAAGCTACAAAAACGTGTCCTCAATTATGTTCACATTCCACCCCCTCGACGAGGACTTGAAATTGCAGATGCTATATGACGATGTTTGAAAGATTGGGACATTGAAAGTAAGATTCAAACAATATTTGTTGATAATGCATCTACTAATGATGCGGTCATAGAGAATTTGAAGATTTATATTAGAAGCACAAAAAAATTACTTTGTGAAGGAAAATTGTTCCATGTTAGATGTTGTGCACATATTCTAAATCTTATAGCCTATGCAAAGACGGTAGAGGTCGCCTCATTTGAGAATATAAAGACGTATTGAGTTAATGTAAGAATAAAATACTGCGACTTAGATAATTATGCGTTAAGACTCGTGAGTATATTCGGTAACTGATCTAGACGCCAGACTTAAAATAGCGCCTTTTCGCCGGTATCTCAGAAATTAAAGACATTGTTAATGCCGAGTATATTCGAAGATCAGATGCCAGACTTAAAATATTTTCCCAGGTTTGCCGAGCGAGATCCACATTATGAGAGTTGCCTATCTGAGGATGATTGGGTCAAAATTGAGAAAGTATGCTCGGTGTTGGAGGTTTTTTGGACTGCGACACACATTATCTCTGGAAGTGAGTATCCAACCTCAAATTTATTTCTTAATGAGGTCAGTAGAGTTAAAGTATTGTTAGATAAAAAATCATTGGACAATGATTTTTTTATTCATAACATGGTTGACAAAACGAAAGTAAAGTTCGAAAAATATTGGGGTGCTTCTAATTTGTTAATGTTTGTTGCGGCCATTTTGGATCTACGGTGTAAAATGTGAGCGCTTGAGTTCTTTTTTCCTAAACTATATTCTATCCAAAGAGCCGAGTTAGAAATTAACCTCGTTAAGGTCACCTTGCAAAAACTTTATGCAGAGTATGTGGAAAACCATATGGTTGAAGGTGAGGTGAGTGGAGAAATTGAAGGAAGTAGTCACTCTAATAGACATGTTCAAACCCAATCTGATTGGTCTGAGTATTTTGATTATGTGAAATCAGTGAAATCCATTCAGCCACAAAAATCTGAACTTGACATATACCTTGAAAAAAATTGTTACATGATTGAGAAAGATCTAAGCAGAGGTGAAAAAAAATTGATGTTTTGGAATGGTGGAGAGTTCATGCTCTAAAGTACAAAATATTATCGACATTGGCTAAGGATATTTTAGCAATACCTATTACCTCAGTTGCTTCAGAAGCTACATTTAGTGTTGGTAGTAGAGTCATTGATAAATATCGTGCATCGTTAAAGACGGATACAGTTCAAGTTTTGATGTGTGGAGGGGATTGGTTGAGAAAAGATTTCGGAGTAAAAAAGAAGACCAAGTTAAATTTACACGATTATGATTTTTAAAAAAAAAGTACATCTCTCAATCTGATTTTTAAAAATCTACATTTTGAATTGCAGAGCGAGAAGAAAGCGGTGCAAGTTCTTCTTCCGATTGATGATGACACGTTGAAAGGATAATGGAATAAATGGATCAACTAAGGATCCATTTTCAGCCCTCAATATGGAATGTTGGGTTGTTATTTTTTGTTCTGCAAGTTGGAATGTTGGAACTTTAAGTTTGTTTTGGTTTGCTCAAATCTCAATATGGAATGATGGAATGTTGGATGATTGGTCATGCTGGCTTTTGATCAAATTTCACATTTTATTTTAGTAAAATAGAGACCCTGCTGGTTTATAGTTTTTTTGTCCACATATTTCAGCAAAGATGAGATTAAAATGTGAGCAAAGATAAATTTTTTAAACCATACAATGGATTTTTATTTTTCTTTTGTGGATGCTTCACCTACACTGATGCTATGAGCATTTAAAATATATGGCAAAGTACCCATATGATAGATTGCTAGAATTAGTTTGCAAAGGATAATATTAAAATACTGAAACAAATAGTTAGCTATTTAGGTACACTTAGCACCTGTAACTCAACACAAAGTCTCGATGGATGATGAAGGATGATAAATAAATAAGAATTGACTGGATAACCGATAATGACAATGATTTCATAGAACATTCTTTTGCACATATGCTCTCATGAAATGGACTTGCAAATTATTTGACCTTATGGAGATTTTCATTTTCTAATGGCTTTCTGTGTTTATAATGTTTTAGATCCAACTTGTTTTAGGAGTAGAGTCAGCCATATCTGTCGGTTGGCAAAATAAAGATGAAAAAACTTCAGCGTCTGGAGAACTGAAGGTATGCTTTTTTAATGCTTTCAAAATTCAAAGTGCATCTTCAAAGTAAAGTATAAACTTCTTATTCTGTTTCAAGCAGCATCTTATTATGTGTCAGTGTGATTAAAAAGTTCCTTCAAATTTCAAAAATAGAATCACAAACTAATTTAGTTAACATAGAACCAACTCAACCAAGCTACAAAGTTAGCCCCTGCCCACACTAACACATACTGCACTTACAGACATAAGGTGAAGATGCTGTTTACTGTCCATAATTGTGAAGGGTAGCAATAAGATAGGTGCAATGATCACCGACATTATCATCATTGGCTAATTATTTGGGTCTGGTTATGTGCAACACTCAACGGAATTGAATGTAGAATTATCCATAAAATTGGCTTGAAATAGATGGGATAACACAGGTGATGATTGCATTGTTACATGTTACCATTTGTGAATATTACTTCTAACTTCTAAGTCTCCATGATATCTTCTCATCTTCTATTGTTTGAGCCATTTCTACATTTATAAGTATTCAACTCTTGAAACTATCCCCTAATATGTATGCATTCGTTCTTTGAGTATATATGAGGTATATAAATCTCTGACACTAATATATTTTTATTATCTTCCATCGGCCTTAATTGATTTATATCAATTTAAAATTCACAAATTACACTTTTTTGTGTTTTAAATGTGAACCCCTTGTGGCCTTATTCATTCCTTGATCCATTTTCTTCCATTTCTCTTTTGTTAAGGTCTCACATATCAGCTTTTCCAGAGCCAAGAACTACAGAAAAAAACACTCATTATGGCCCAATGTAGGCAGAATAGTGACCACAACAGACTAACCAAGAAGAAAGGTTTATCAAAAGAGTTTCAGCAACAAAATTGCAAACAAAAAGTTCTACAATTAAAGATTTCACATGCAGTGCATTGTTAAAGCCAGTCACAAGTGGTCACTATAACAACAGATCTATTAGGTTGCAACCTCTATTGTTTGAGGCTTTGAGCTAAACCAAAACCACCAAAATATTGGTCTTAACTTTTTTATGGACTTCAAGATCAAGTCTGCCGAGTAAAAAAAACAAAACATAGCCTAAGCCTAGAAGCTCATGCAAAACAGGAAAAAGAAGTCAGAATTTTTTATATAATTCGAGTCGAGCTCGTCGAGCTCACCGAGCTCAAATCGAGTTTGATCCAATCTAGACGAGCTCGAGCTCGAGCCGCTTAAAAAGAGCTCGAGCCGGCTCTTTTTGATGAGCTCGATTCGAGCTCGACTCGTTTGCAGGCCTACCCTCACATGGATCGTCGTAGCAGTGATAGCTCTTTCTGGCATTACACTCAGCCCCAGCCTCCTCCGGGAGGTGGCCCGGAAAGGCCCAAGGACGGGTAGCGTCCCGCCCACATCAGACGTTTATTGACCCAGGAGATGGACGAACGCCGCGCGAAGGGCCTTTGCTTCAATTGTGATGAGACCTACACCAGTGGCCACCGGTGTAAGCGTCTATTTTGGCTCAAGGTCGACTATCCCTCGGATGGGGAAGCCGGGAACGACGAGCCAGGGAACCTCGTGATCTCGTTGCATGTCATGTCGGATCCACATCCTGGAGACACAGTGCAGATGCCCATTACCGCGACAGGCCACCAGCTACTTGCTCTCATGGACACGGGCAGTACGCACAACTTCATCAGCGACCTCACTCCCCAACGACTTCAAATTCCCATTTCCAACTACAGTAGTTTGCGTGTGTCCGTGCCTAATGGCTTCGTCATGGCTTGCACCGGGGTTTGCCGACATGTTCCGATTATGGTAAAGGATTATCACTCTCAGGTGGAATTCTTCGTCATCGCCCTGCGAGGCTTTGAGGCCGTCTTAGGGACACATTGATTGCGCACCCTCAGTCTGATTTTGTGGGATTTGGCAGGCCTGATGATGTCGTGGGGACAAGGGCCCCATTTGACTGTATAGCGCGGTCACTCGAAGGCGGACATTGGACATGCTTTCTCTCTTCAGCCTGATTCTTCCGTGTCGCAGGATCTCTCATCTCTTCTTCACGAGTACAGTGATACCTTGACCGCACCGACAGGGCTTTCCCCTTCACACCAGCACGACCACCGCATCTGCCTCCTTCCGAACACGACCACGATAGTAGTTTGCCCCTACTGATTTTTCCACTAAAAGATGAGATCAAGCGGCAGTGCACCGAGATGCTTTGCCAGGGCATCATCCGCTACAGTGTCTCGCCCTTCTCTTCCCCGGTACTCTTGGTTCACAAAAAGGATGGTTCTTGGCACTTCTATGTGGACTACCGCGCTTTGAACGCGCAAACGGTGAAAGATAAGTTTCCCATTCCGGTCTTCGAGGAGCTACTGGATGGGTTGCATGGGGCACGCTACTTCTCCAAGATGGACCTTTGCTCGGGGTACCACCAGGCTCGTATGTTTTTGGCGGATGTGGAGAAGACAGCCTTCCACACACATCAAGGTCACTTCGAGTTCTTCGTGATGCCTTTCGGGCTCACGAAAACACCATCTACCTTCCAGGTCCTCATGAACGAGATGTTTCATTCTCTCCTTCATCCAAGCGGGCAGTTGAAGTGGAGAGACGTGTCAGGGATCTTATGTGATCGTAAAGTACCACTAAAACTTAAGGGCAAGTTTTACCGTACTGCAATTAGACCCGCGATGCTCTATGGTTCTGAGTGTTGGGCAGTGAATTGTGTACATGAGCAAAAAATGGGAGTTGCGGAGATGAGAATGCTTAGGTGGATGTGTGGACACACGAGTTTGGATAAAATTAGGAATGAAAGGATCAGAGATAAGACAGGGGTAGCACCAATTGCAGAGAAGATGCGAGAAGCTCGTCTAAGATGATTTGGACGCATACAAAGGAGACCATTAGAGGCACCTGCTAGGCGTTGGGAGAGTCTAGTCACTAGGCATGTTAAACGAGGGAGGGGTAGACAAATAAAGACTTGGAATGAAACTGTAAGGAAAGACATGATGTACTTAGGCATTAGTGAGATTATGACAAAAGACAGGGCACGATGGCGACAAAGGATCCATATAACCGACCCCACTACAGCGGGATAAAGGCTTGAGTGTTGTTGTTGTATTTTGGTGCATAGCAAAACTTGGGAGGCGTGCCCCGACCACCTCAGACAGGTTCTCCAGCTAGCACGCGCCCACCGGCTCTTCCTGAAGCGGGCCAAATGTTCTTTCGGCACTGACAGGGTCGCCTGCTTAGGACGCATCGTCGACCGGTTCGATGTCTCAGCCGACCCAGACAAGATTCAGGGGGTGCTGGACTGGCCCGTTCCCCAGACTCAGAGGGAGCTCCGTGGATTTCTCGACCTAACCGGCTACTGCCGTCGATTTATCCAGGGCTATACGGTGATCGCCGCCCCTTTGTTGTCTCTCTTACGTCGCTGGTGCTTCACTTGGGACAACCCCGCCACGGCGGCATTTCGGGCTTTATAGCAGGCCTTAGTTTCATCCCCCGTCCTCCAACTTCCCAATTTCAAGAGGGAGTTCCAGGCCGATTGTGACGCCTCCGAGCATGGATGCGGCGCAGTTGAGTACTAATACAAGTTTGGAGCGAGTTGTTTCACGTCAGGGGCCTAGTTTGAGTACTAATACAACAACTCTTACCACCCCCTCATTGTGGATGACACCTTTAAGGTGATTTATACACAAGAGGAGACAAAGGTGAAAGGAGTAGACCGATAACTCCGGGAAAAGATCAGATATTGGTCATAACATGGAAGCATCTCCTACACGCCCAGGAGCGGACCAAAAGATAGTAAAATGATAGGGCATATGCAGATGGAGTTCCAGGGCACAAATGGGAATGGCTGAAGCTGCAACCACATAGTCATCTGATGAACGCATGATGCTTAAGCAACAAGCTCTCATCATGATAGTACTTACGAGGATTGGCTCGGTGGCTTATCGCTTGAAACTGTCAGACGGGTCAAGGATGCATGATGTCTTCGACGTCTCATGATTGAAGGCATTTACAATAGAACCCCCTACCACCACTCCAGAGTTGCACGCATTGTTTGATGGGTAATAAATGCCAAGGCCGTTGTAAGCCAGTTGATCCTGCCTAAACTGGGGACATGTGTGATACTCATCTGATGGGATGAATAGCTACAGAAAGATATGTGGTAGTCACTAGAAAACTTTAAAAAGACGTCTTGACTTCGACCTTAAGGGAAAACTTGATTTGGAGGGAGTGATGTCATGGACGTGAACATCGGTAGCACTTATGAAAGGAGAAATTATGTCGGAATGGCATAGATATGCAATATTTATCTTATTATCTCATTTCTTATTTGCTTTCCAGTGGCCTCCACTTGCCTCTCCTACTCCATTTTCTTTACGCCTTTGATGCCACATCTAGGACGTTGCGTAAAGGCTCCAAATCTCCTCCCACCATAGGTCAGCCAAGAGTATCGAGGGGAAACAACTGTCTGAGACAAACTCACCTTCTTTTTCCTCTAATCCCATCCAATAACTCGATTTGTGACGCGGACTAGTGGTATTCCCTCATAGATAAAGTATAATCATACACAAGACAATAGATTGTGCGTAATTACATGTTTAGAATTAATTTGGAGGAGTATCAGGGCAAAAAATGATTTTACTTATTTACTTCACCCTGTTGTTATTAAATAGTAACAACGTGCAAGAAGAATAATGAAGTGCTAAGCTTCTAAAAGTATGTTGAAGTACGTATTGGTAGATAATTACTCTTACAACAACAACCACTCACGGTACTATCAAAATCAAAATTCTAAAATTTCATATGGTATAACTGTCCCCAACTATCTGTTTAAAAACCATGGGCATGCATGAATAACTAGATGTAGTGTAAAAAGGATTTTCTTAATTAAGGCAACAAATTAAACAAGATTCAATAACCAGATTACCTCATCTACCAATGATTTTATTTTACTGGCACTATCTTTCCTCAATTCCTTCTTTCTTTTTATCCTTAGCTCTTCTGTAATTAATATCATATATTAAATTTGATATTTCTTATGTTAGAAACCTCATTATGAAGCACAAAAATACAGAAGAAAAAAAAGGGAGCAAAAAGTTAGAAGGACGCATCTATGTATCAATAAACAGAGCAGCAGAGGTATGCAAGTCCACACCTCTTGCATTATTTACTTGACTAAGAATGTATTCTCTCTCCTGTGGATCAAGCAATAATTGTTGGGCCTTTGCCAACGCTGCAAACAAAAAAAATCAGAGTTATTAACTATCAATACAAAATGGTACTTAACATATTTGAGAAAAATGTTGCAATGAAGGAAGAGAATAAATCACTATTTGGATGAAAACATCAATGGACGTACAGTGATGCTATACGCACAAAGAAATTCATAGCCTCAAGCTTATGTAACCAATCAAAAATTGTTGGCCCCATAATCACATAAGTTTAGTCACAAGAAACTATAAAATCATAAACATTTGGGAACTCCGCTTGAATGGTATTTTATTACTCAAGTAAATTACGCAGCTACAATTACCAATGATATTGTTCCCAACAAACAAACAAAAAACTGGATGTCATGGCATTTTACAAAGAGCTTCTAGCATCCCAAGGTATATTTTGTAGCAGAAAATTATAGGGTCATAATCGGCATGAGTTAAGGGCATCTTTTTCTTTTTCTACATTTTAAAAATAATTTTAAGTCATATTTTGTTATTTTTGGTCAGAGCAACGATGCGTCAATCTGATGTATCTATTCCACTTGACTTAGATTTAAAATGTTTTTACTAGAGTGTTACATAATATTTTATTATTTTTGGTCAGGGTAACGATGGGTCAATCTGACGTCTCTATTCCATTTGACTTAGATTTAGAATGCTTTAAAGAGACTGTTACAACCCTAGTCACAACCTATGTTGTTAAAGGCGCGCCTAATGCTCCAAGATCGGGGCTCTGATGATAGCGACTTTGTGCGCATTTTTGCGCCTTTGGAGCATAAAAGGCGCACCTGAATGCAATTTTTGCAATAATTTTTTTCAAAATAAAGAAAGAAATAATGTAATAATTCAATAATTCTTGTATGATGTAGTAGTGTTTGTAAAACATAATCGAGCGTCGAGGCTTAAATATGATCTTAGTGACCACATTGATTTTAATTTTTAAGAGATATAAATGATAGTAATGAATGATTAATGAATAAAATAGATGAAGTATCTGATCAGGGAGATGAACTGGTGTTTAATGATAATTATTTAAAATGAATGTGATTGTGTCTTACCTTCGTCAGACGCGCGCTTGCGCCTTGAGACTTGCGCTTAGGCTCCAAGACCCCTTTGTGTTTTGGCGTGTCTTGCGTCTTTAATAACTAAGGTCACAGCCTCTGCCTTCCTCTCCAGCCCTAGCCACAACCTATCGTCCCTCTACGGTCTTAGTTGTAATCTCCTCCCCCTACAGTCATAGATGCAACCTCGCCCTTTGCAACTAGGGTTGCAGCCACTCCTTCCTCTACAGTCAAAACCGACCTCTCGTCCAACTTCACCCTACGCCTCCTCCACCTTCACCTTCTATCGCCAAACAAGACCGCAAATTACATCACCTTCATCTCGAGTTCGATTACCTGATGAGTTCCATAGTTAGTTTCACATTTCTTTACATAGTATGGGACTATATGTTTCTTAGTGATTATTGGTACATATCTTTGATCATCTATACCACAATATTTGTAGAGTTTATTCACACTATATTTTTAGTACTTTTAAATAGCGTGCAATAATTGCAAGTGAATTTTGTTTGGACTCTTTGCGATCAAGCGTGAATGTTCTGCAAGCCTTAGCAATAATTAATTAATTGTGTCAGATACTGATGCATGTTAGACTCATATAAGTGCACCGCATTTGTGTTTGTTAGTTTATATATTTATCATAAACTGCATGTCCGCATATATTATCATACAACAATAGGTCATCCCCCCTAACGTCAAAGTTGGCATTAGATGTAGGTTTTGGGCTATGTTTATGCTACGTAGTAGCAAGACACTTAGGAGATTCATGAAGGTCCTTGTAATATTGATGCTCAAGTGACTAGTTTTAATACTCTGATGATGAATGCAAAATTTTATAAACTCATATTACAGAACCGCAACCACACATATACACTCATAGATAGTCTAACTCTGCACTCAATGAGAATTTTTGACTACGAGAGATGATGACTTTAAGGAACATATATGTTCAAGTTAAGTAAGACGCTACTCATCTCATGTCGGAACAGTCAGGCGAGAGTAGTGTTTTTGGTGATCTCGATGGTCATCCCTTTAGAAATCATCCAACTCGGAGTCCTGCCCACCCTTCAAAGGATGTTGATCACATCTATGACCAATTTCAATGAGCCCTCCAGGTCACAACATGTTTCTTGCTCCTCCAGTTCACAACATATTTCTTGCTCCTCCAGGTCACAACATGTTTCTTGCTCCTCCAGGTCACAACATGTTTCTTGCTCCTCCAGGTCACAACATGTTTCTTGCTCCTCCAGGTCACAACATATTTCTTGCTCCTCCAGATCGCCAAATTTCTCCCAACAAGAGAGTAGTACCCTGATGTTGACCTCCGGTCATCAACTGAACCTGTCGAGTCCGCATCAGTATAGACCTCTACGGTCAATGCCTCGTTGAGTGTGAACAGAATTCCCTTGCCGGGAGAAGACTTGAGATACCTCAGGACCCTGTACGCAGCATCCAGATGATGAGATCTAGGTGAGTGCATGTACTGACTAAGGACCCCCACAACATAAGATAATTCGAACGAGTGTGAGAAAGATAGATAAATTTTCCCACCAGTCGGTGGAAGCCTGGTATGTCATCAACATCTCCTCCATCCCTTCCTAATCTGTGATTGACCTCAATTGGTGTATTTGTTAGTCTGCACCCAAACATTCCAGTTGTCTCAAGCAAGTCGAGAACATACTTCCTTTGAGATATAAAGATCTCATGTTTGGATCTGGCTACCTCAATGCCAAGAAAATACTTGAGGGGACCAAGGTCTTTCACTTCAAATTCTTTACCTAATCTATATTTTAGAAGTTCAACCTCTTTCGTATCATCGTCGGTTATTACTATATCATCCACATAGACAATAAGAGCAACCACTTTACCCTCCATGTGTTTCACAAACAAGGTGTGATCAGCATTGCTCTGTTTGTATCCGAAAGAAATCATAGCCCGGTGAAATCTCCTGAACCATGCGCATGGAGATTGCTTCAAGCCATACAGATTTTTCTTCAACCTGCAAACTTTCTGATGCAACCCACGACGCATCTTTATTTTTATTTGTACCTGTCTTCGGAGGGAAGTGTTGGCCATAACACCTCCTGACTGCTCACCACCTTGTTCGACTGCTCCACAGCTGCAGCTGCCAAGGTTTCTCCCCGTCGCCCCTCGCAACAGTCCGTCATGCGCCCTCCAAAAGCCACCACCGCTGTCTACGACTTTCCTCTCCTACTCAACGACATCTCCTGAAGTCGCCGCACCTTCCATCCCGCCTTCTTCCCCGGCGAAAGAAGTCCAGAGCAACCTCCAGATCCAGCCGTCATTGGGTTCTTATTTTCGTCCAGATTCGTCGTTGTCTTCCACGACAACTCCGGCCTCCGACGAACTCACGACCCCGCCTGCTCCTTCCTCTGGTCGATCCTGTGAGCCTCATGTTTTTGCCTTCCTCCCGGTTGTGCGCCACTGCTACCCAAAGGTCGCATCCACCTCCATTCAGCATTTCTCCAGCGCTTCCAGCAACCGTCGGGCAGTCCCCTCGGGAATTTCGCGCACTACCGCTGCGACTTCTTCTCCTGTGGTATACCTCTTGACCTTCCCGCTCTCCACCATTAGTGACTTCTGTGCTTAAATTATTTAAATAAATAGTTAAATTATGATGAGCTTGCCGTAATTAACAACATCCTTGGATTACCGTTTATTCTCACATCCATTATTGTCCGCGACCGTAATTCTGTGCCCGTGGAATTGTGATTCGTGATGTTACAACGTTTGTGCGGTAGTCTTGCATTCGCGGGCGACGCCTTGACCGTTTAGTTCGTTAAAATAGCCCGCGAAATCCTTGTGCGTCAATTTATTTTTTAAAAAAGATCGTATTTTACTTTGTTTCAAACCTACACCCTAACCTTGGTTCACATCACTTTCTCTGCCGACCCTTCTTGAATAACACCAGGAGGGAGGGACATATAGACTTCCTCCTCAAGATCACCGTGGAGGAATGCGTTCTTCACATTCAACTGAAGGAGACTTCATTCTTTACACTCAGCACATGAAAGCAAGATCCCTGATGGAGTTCATTTTCGCAACCGGCACAAATGTCTCTTGATAGTCGATACCAGATGTCTGCGTATAGCCTCTAGAGTCTAGCCACTAATCTGGCTTTGTATCGTTCCACAAGGCATTGAGAGTTTTGCTTCGCAGAGAAAACTCACTTGTATCCCACAACCGTCTTTCCCTTAGGAAGATGAACAAGCTCTCAAGTATGATTCTTGTCAAGGGCTCTCATTTCCTCCAATATGGCTGCCTTCCACTTGTTATGCTCAAGAGCTTCCTGCCAAAACTGAGGAATAGAAATGGAGGCCAAGGAGGTGACAAATGCTCTAAGTATAAGAGACAAGGAGTCACAAGTCACAAAGTGAGAAAGGGGATGCTGGGTAGAAGTAGAACTACCTCTGTTAGTACCTGACGATAGATCGAGTGATGGCACAGGTTGAATAGCAAGAGCCTGAGTGTTTGTGCCCCTCATACGACGCGTGTAGACCCGCAGTAGAGGAGGAATCACCGGGTTCCCAGAAGTAAGTAGGGGCACCAGAGGAGTAGGGACGGGAGGTGGCATTATAGATGGAGTAGTGGACGGAGGAGGCAACATAGACGGAGGAGGAATAGGCAGAGGAACAGAAGGAGGGGAACTCACTTTCGTATCAATAGTCTCCCTCTGAAGAGAGGTCCCATAATAGGCTTCTGACTCCCGTAAGGTGACATCCATAGTAAAGAATGTCCTCTTGGTAGCAGGATGGAAACACTTGTAACCTTTCTGAGTAGGGGAGTAGTCAATAAACACACAGTTCAGGGTACAGGGATCAAGTTTGGTCTCAGGATGAGTGTGGACAAAACATACTCATTCAAAGACACAAAGAGAGAGAGAAGTGGGACGGGCCCCTAGAGTGATAAGAGGGGTATGAAACCCAAGAACCCGCGTAGGAAGACGAATGATAAGGTAGACGGCGGTGAGAACATTATCACCCCAGTAATACTTCGAGAGATGCATCCGAAGGAGACATCTAGCCACCTCAAGGAGGTGCCAATTCTTGCGCTCAGCCACCACATTCTGAGCAGGGGTGTAAACTAAGGAGGTTTGATGAATGATACCCAGGTCACTCAGATAGTTCTCAAGGCGGGCATCAATGTACTCACAACCATTGTCACTACGCAATATTTTAACGACAACACCATATTGAGTAGTGACCATCTTATGAAAGCATTGAAAAATAGAGAACACCTCACTTTTATGTTTCATTAAGTAAACTCAGTATAACGAGAGTAACAATCAATAAATGAAACAAACCACAAAGAACCAAAAATAGAAACAATTGGGCTAGGTCCCCAAACATCAGTATGAATGGCAGCAAACAGAACAGAGTTAAGAGGAGACATAAGAGGAAGGGTACTACGATGATGTTTAGACAGTTCACACACATCACAATGAAAAACATTAAACAAAGTAGAAAATATAGTAGGAAGCAGCAACTTCATAATAGCGACAGGTGGATGTCCTAGCTGACAATGCCAGGAATCCAACTTAGAGGGACAATCAGCAAGAAGAGCTATGGGAGGTCGAGCGATGATGGATGAAGTGGAGGCAGAGGATTCGAACACATAGAGCATGTTGCACAGTCTACCAGAGACAATCAACGTCCCCGTCTTCAAGTCCTGAAAAACACATGAGGTAGTAAAGAGCATCACAGAACAATTCATAGAGTTAGTGAGATGACAAATAGACATAAGATTGCAAGTGAAAGCAGGAACATGAAGAATAGAGGAGAGAGTAAGGGAGGAGCATAGAATGGATCTTTTTCCAGCGATGGGAGATAACGATCCATTAGCAATACTCACTTTGACCTTGCCAGACAGAGGGGTGTAGGACACAACCTGTGGCAGATCCTGTCATGTTATCTGTAGTCCCGGAATAAATGATCCACTGAGAGGATAGGTGGGAGGAAGCAAAGTGAGCACCTGTCGGGCTCTGATGAGCATATGAAGAGGAGGCAGAACTGCACGTCTCAGCAAGAGATCCGAGCATCATCCGGCGAAAAGCCAGAATTTCTTCAGCCGAAAGAGCGAGGGGTCCCGCATAGGAATCCAGAGAATGATGAACCGAGGTTTCCTCCATAGCGTGTGACAAGTGGGCTAATCTGGGTAGAGAAGGCCGGTGCTGGGAGCAACCACCTCTGCGGCCACTACGAGGTGCAGGGCCGCCTCGAGGAGGAAAACCATGGAGCTTGAAGCAGGTGTTTCTAGTATGACGGGCCTTCCCGCAATAATCACAGACTAAATGATCTTTCTCTGCAATCCTCAATCTCGTGTCATGAGGAAGACGAGCACCAGGCTGAGAAAGAGTAACAAGAGCAGATCCCTCGTTAGCTGAGTCTGGAAGAAGAGTTTGGCGGCGGTCGAATTCCTGTTAGACAAGGCTATACACCTCGGGCAAATAAGGAAGAGGGGAGCATCCAAGGATCTGAATACTGATCGAATCGAAATCCTGATGTAAGCCCTGAAGGAACTCGAAGATGCGATTGCGTTCTTCTCTTGCTCAGATCAGCACCTCATCTTCAAGAGACACAGGGGTCAGACAATCAAAATGATCGTACTCCTGATAGATTTGAGTGAACTCTGAGTAGTAAGCTGAGGGAGGACGATCACCCTATCGCAGGAGGAACAACCGGCGACGCAGTTGGTAGATCTGAGCTGCATTGCCTTGACACGAGTAGGTAGTCTCTGTGCGCTTCCAAATATCCGCTGCAGTATCCAATAACAGATAGTTCCGAGCGATGGGCTCCTTCATAGAATTAAGCAGCCACGACATGACTCGGGAGTTCTCAGACTCCCACTGAAGCCACTCAGGAGAGTCAAACGGAGGAGTCTTCATTGTGTCACTGACATAACCAAACAACCAGCGGCTTTTGAGGGCAAGAATGATAGAGCGAGCCCATTGGAGGTAATTGGAACCATCCAATTTCATAGTGGTGATCTGAGGAGTGTCATGGTCGGAGGGAACACGACAAGATCCAACGAAAGCCGAAGTAGGAGAAGCCGCTCCACCGAAAGACATGGTGGTAGAGGAATCACTTCCCGCCATAAGGAAACCCCGAATAGAAATCGAGGATACTCTAAAAGAAACCACAATAGAGAACGAAGGAGGGTTGCCCTCATAGTAAGAGGGGAAGAACACACATGCCCAGAGAGGGGCAAGGAGATCAAAAAGGGACCGCCGAAAACAAGAAGATCAGAAAAGCATGTGACCAGCGGCCCTAAAGCACGAGAGGGGGGCGGTTGCGGAGGTGGTGGGGAGTGGACGGTTGCGGAGGTGGTGGGGAGTGGACGGTTGCGGAGGTGGTGGGGAGTGGACGGTTGCGGAGTGGAGTCGCGGGAGACGTGGCTTGTAGGTGGAGTCGGCGGCTTCTGAAGAGGAGGAAGAGCGGAGGTGGAGTCGCGGGAGACGCGACTTGGAGGCTGTGGCCGGTGTTGGCGAGCAGTGGGGCGAAGCGGACCAGATCGAGCGCGGAAGGGCGGGGGGCGGACGCGCGCGACTTTCTTGAACCCTAGGGATGCGGCTCTGATACCATGTTGAGGAGAAAAGTAAAACTGAATTTAAACAAAAGGAGACACCCGTATGTAAAACATAAAAAACATAAAAGGTACAGCAAGACAACATAAAACATAAAAAACATAAAAGGTAAAACATAAAACATAAAAAACACTGGATTACAACACACGGGATTACAACGCACGACGTATTACCGGACAACATAAAACATAAAAAGTAAGGGATTACAACGCACGGGATTACAACGCAAGGGATTACAACGCACGCCCTATTACCGGACAACATAAAACATAAAAAAACATAAAAGGTAAAGCGTCGAGTCATCATGCTACCGCCAGGCGATAACTTAGTACCGCGTCGTTGTGCCGCAAAAAAGCAGAAAAATATTTTATTTGGGTATTTTTTCCAAATCTGCTAGATAGTTGTCACCTCCACGCGCATCGACCTACCGTCGGGCGCTATCTCTACCGCCAACGGTAGCTTACTTTTCAAGACGCATAAAAACGCGCGTTTCTTTTCCTAGAGAACATAAAAAACATAAAAGGTAAAACCAAAATATTCCAACAGATAGCTACAAAGGGTCTTGAGCACATGAGATTTAAGGCTGAGTCTCAACACATTCAATATCGGGTCATTTAGGTTGACAAGTACAAGCCATACCAGAGTGCCTTGTACCAATAATCTTGCAGTATTTTAGATGTTCAGCCGTCGGCGTAACATTTTTCTTATGGATGTCACCTAAGTGCTTTTAGAAAGACACTAGCTATATGCTTGTGATCCATGTGTTATGAGTGGTCGTGTTGTATATCTGACAATAAGTGTTGTAAGTTTACTTGATCTCCGATCCAACCCAAATATTGAAATAATAACAGGAAATAAATGAAAGGCTCGTCTACAGGTACATGATCCTCGAAGTCTTTGCACCTTATATCTGCGAGTCAACTCATGAGTGAGAGTCGATGGTTTGGAGTTGATATGTAGTGGTTGTTTTGTCTGAGCCTGAAGGCACCACAAATGTCTCAGTAATTTATTCGAACGTTCATTGAATCATTTTACACTCGACAAATTCTCAAATATCTTGTTTGATGAGCTTCAAGATCAGTTACCCCCTTTGCGAGACATTCGACATGTTATAGAGTTGTGTCCTAGTGAGTCTGTTAAGTCATTTGCTCATCATTTACATCATACATACTGTAAAGAGAGATCTCAAAGCTTGTATATATTTCTTGAATGAATAGTTACAAGTATGAATACACTTATATAGGAGAAGAATGAGGAGAGAAATCCTAATACAAGATGTGAGACTAATACAAGGAGAGAGAAAGGAGGAGAAAACATGGGCCCTTAATTGGGCTTTTCTAACACTCCCCCGCAAGCTGGAGCGTACAAGTCGTAGGCACCAAGCTTGGATAAAAACTGATAGTATAGCGGCCTGGAGAGAGCTTTCGTCAGGATGTCCGCAACTTGGTCTGTAGCAGGAACATGCTCCAAATCTATCTTCTTTGACTGTACCTTTTCCCGGATAAAGTGACAGTCAACTTCAATATGTTTTGTGCGTTCGTGGAAAACCGGATTCTTGGCAATATGAATTGCTGCCTGACTGTCACAAAATAAGGTCGTCGGAGATGAGAGACGAACACCCAAGTCTCCCAGAAGGCTCTCAAGCCAGGTTAGCTCGGAAACAACAGCAGCCATAGCCCGGTACTCGGCTTCAGCAGAAGAACGTGCAACCACAGTCTGTTTCTTGCTACGCCAAGTTATGAGATGTCCATCAAAGTAAGTACAGAACCCAGTTGGGGAGCATCTATCATCAATAGATCTTGCATAGTCAGCGTCAGAATACGCGACAAGAGATAGAGATGTGGATGGCTTGTACACAATTCCTTGTCCGGGGGCGATCTTGAGATATCGAAGGATGCGCTCGACAGCTTGAAGATGAGATGTCCGGGGAGCGTGCATGAACTGACTCACAACTCCCATAGCAAACGAGATGTCCGGTCGAGTTACCGTAAGGTAGATCAGCTTCCCAACCAGGCGTCTGTAATATTCCGAATTTATAAGCAGCTTGTCAGAGTCAAAGCTATGGGCCGAGAGCTTGTGATTGGCGTCCATAGGAGTCTCCGCAGGTTTGCACCCAGAATAACCGGCATCATGAAGGAGGTCCATACAGTACTTCCTTTGAGATAACACAAGACCATCAGAGCGTCGTGCAACCTCGAGCCCAAGAAAATACCGAAGGTTGCCCAGATCTTTGGTCTGAAAGGCGGAATTTAACTGTTCCTTGATCTGTTGTATTCTTGTCGTGTCGTTGCCAGTAATCAGGATATCGTCAACATAGACCAGAAGAATCACAGTCACGATTGACCGGAGTCGGGTGAAGAGAGAAAAATCAGCCGAGGTCCGAGTGAAGCCACTAGCACAGACAACCTTACTGAATTTTTCAAACCACGCACGTGGGGACTGTTTGAGACCATAAATGGATTTCCGAAGGTGACATACCAGAGACTCCCTCTGTGGTCTCAAACCCGGGAGGTTGCTGCATATAAACTGTCTCCTGTAGATCGCCGTTGAGGAAGACATTCTTAATATCCAGCTGATAAAGTGGCCAATGACGATGAATAACCAAGGAGAGAAGAACGCGGACCGTGTTCAATTTGGCCACGAGAGAGAAGGTTTCCTCGTAATCAAGACCATGTTGCTAAGTAAAGCCTCGTGCCACGAGGCGGGCCTTCAGACGTTCAACAGTGTCATCCGCCGCATGTTTAATAACAAAGACCCATTTGCAGCTAACGGAGGCGTGGCCTGCAGGAAGAGGAACCAGATCCCAGGTCTGGTTAGCCCAGAGAGCCCGCATTTCATCGTTCATGGCTGCCCGCCACCCTGAGCGTTGAAGCGCCTCCTGCACAGTGTTAGGAATAGAAATAAAGGAAAGAGAGGTGGCAAATGTGTAGATAGGCGGTGTCAGCCAATGGGGAGAGACGTAGTTGGCCAAGGGATGAGCTGTAGAGACGGGAGCTGGATCTGTCGTAGCCGAGGTATCGCTGGTAGCCGGGAGCTGGTGCACGGGAGCATCCTTGGATGGACGACGAGAGTAGACACGGATAAGGGGTGGAGGAACCTGAGGAGGGGCGTTGTGAGAGGAGGAAGACGGCAGAGAAGATGGAGTGACCGGTACGGCAGGCCGGGGAAGAGAAGGAGCAGAAGACGAGGTGGGGCAAGGTAAGCGGAAGGGCTGGTTTTCGCAGAAGGTGACATCCGTAGAAACGACCAGCTTGCCGTCAGAAGGAGAGTAACAGACATACCCCTTTTGAGTCCGGGAGTAGCCAACAAACATATAATTGGCGGCCTGAGGAGCAAGTTTGTCGGAAGGAGGGCCAAGAAGGTGGACATAGCAAACACACCCGAAGATCCGCGGTGTGAGAGAGGTGAGGTTGGTGGAGGGATAGATGAGTTTGATTGGTGAGGCAAAATTAAGCACATACGAGGGAAGGCGGTTGATGAGATGACAGGCTGTGGAGAGCAAAATTCCAATATTCGATTGGAACCTGCATTTGGAACATAAGGAAGCGCGCAACATCGAGAAGATGGCGATTTTTTCGTTCCGCCACCCCGTTTTGTTGAGGGGTATACGCACATGAAATTTGATGGATGACACCAAACTCGGTGCAAAGATTGGAGAAGGTGTGACCCGTATACTCGCGAGCATTATCAGTGCGAATGACTTTGATGGGGGTGGCGAACTGCGTACGCATCTCAATTAAAAAAGCGTGAAACACAGAGGTAAGTTCAGTTCGATCATGTAGTAAATAGAGTCACGTGGTACGCGCGTAATCGTCAATAAACGTGACAAAATAGCAAAAGCCAAAAATACCGGGGACTCTATAAGGACCCATACATCAGAATGAACTAAAGAAAAAGGAGTACTACTCGTGGTACATGCAGGGGGGAAGGAAGAACGATGTTGTTTGCCGTAGATACAAGATTCACAAGAGAACTCCCGCAGAGGAACATCAGGAAGAGCCCGCTTGAGAATCGGAAGGGGAGCATGCCCAAGGCGGCGATGCCAATCAACAGTGGAGACGGCGGAGAGAAGAGTGGGTGGGATATCCAAGATGTACAACCCATTCAACAGCTGCCCCCTTACCAATGGTACTCCGGGTGCGACGATTCTGCATAAGAAAAGAAGAAAGTGAAAAGGTAATGCAACAATCAAGGTCGTGTGTGAGACGACTAACAGACAATAAATTGAAAGGAGACCCCAGAACGTGAAGAACCGAGGAAAGAGAAAGGCTCGGCGTAAGCTGAAGAGCAGCGGTGCCAGAGATTGGTAGGGTGTCACCGTTGGCCACATTGATGCAAAGAGGATGAGGCGTTCGTAGGTACTTTGTGGGCTTCTGGGAGGTAATATGGTGAGTAGCGCCGGAATCAACGATCCAGCAAGGACTACGAGAAAGACAGGTTATACCTTCCACAGAAAAGGACGCAACGGAGCCGGAGCGGCTGAGGGCACCCTGAAGCTGTTGGAGTTGGGTGCGGAGCTCATCAATGTCTTGGCGGGTAGTAGAGGCCGGATCAGGGGCAGAAGACCCAGTGGGAGCCGGAGCAGCAGAGGTAGTAGCAGTAAGATGAGGAGGTAAACCATGCTTGCGGTAACAGGTAGCTTCAAGATGATTATCCCGGCCACAGTAGGTGCATTTCATAGAAGAGAGACCACCACGTCCTCGTCCCCGAGACGGGGGTCGGCCCCCCCGAGTGGAAGATCCGCGAGTAGGAGGGGTCGAAAGGAAAGGCTGCTGAAGAAGAGCCGGGGCAAAACCAGGAGGAGCCTCGGAGGGAGGCGTGACTTTTAGCAGTATGGAGCAGACATCAGACAGTGAAGGAGTTGTGGCAGATGATAGAATCTGGGCCCGAACACTATGCAGGTGGGGAGGAACTCGGGACATCATCATGGCGATGGAGACAGCTTCTTTCTGGTTCCGTTGAGTGGCTAGATCGGTAGTAGGAGGTTGATGTTGAATCCAAGCCTCGGCCAAACTCTTGGCTTTAGCCACGAAGGAGAGCATATCGTCAGGAGCACCCGGGGCAAGATTCTGAAGATCGGAAATGAAATCATATAGGTGTTGTAGGTTGTCATGGCCAAAGTAAAAAGAGTGAAGCTCCTCCCACATGGTCTTAGCCGTGTCATGATACATGGCCATCATGTAGGGCTCGGTGTCCATAGAGTTTAGAAGCCAGGACTGGACCCGACCATCATTACGAAGCCAGTCATCGATGGGAGCAGTCGGAGTAGTGCGGGTCAAGTGGTGAAGAAGACCCTTCGTCTGTAGAACACGGCGAACCGAGTGAACCCACTCAACGAAATTCCTTTTTACAGTTAGAGAGATAGTAGTAATCCGTAACTCGTCACGAAGTTCGGAAGCCGTGGCAGCCGCGGCAGCCGCATGGGCTGGTGGAGCAGAAGTAGCAGCGGAAGTATCGGAAGCCATGCGCGGTCAGCAGAAGAGACCGGGCGGTTAGAATAGGTAGTCGCACGGTCTCGGCGGACACACCAGCGACAAGGAGATCGCGACCAGAATGCGACTAGTAGAAGGAGGCCGAAGTGAGAGGGAGAAGTCGGCAGAGAAGATAGCCGCACGGTCTCGACGGGTACACCAGCGACAAGTGAGGTCGCGACCAGGATGCGGTTAAGAACAAAGAGGAGAGTGTTAGCGACAAGGAAGGCCGCAGGCGAGCAGCGAGCAGGAAAGCCAGCTGCGGGTAGGCGAGGTCGCAGCGAGCAGGAGAGGCAGGTCGCGGCGAGCAGGAGAGGCAGGTCGCGGCGAGCAGGAGAGGCAGGTCGCGGCGAGCAGGAGAGGCAGGTCGCGGCGAGCAGGAGAGGCAGGTCGCGGCGAGCAGGAGAGGCAGGTCGCGGCGAGCAGGAGAGGCAGGTCGCGGCGAGCAGGAGAGGCAGGTCGCGGCGAGCAGGAGAGGCAGGTCGCGGCGAGCAGGAGAGGCAGGTCGCGGCGAGCAGGAGAGGCAGGTCGCGGCGAGCAGGAGAGGCAGGTCGCGGCGAGCAGGAGAGGCAGGTCGCGGCGAGCAGGAGAGGCAGGTCGCGGCGAGCAGGAGAGGCAGGTCGCGGCGAGCAGGAGAGGCAGGTCGCGGCGAGCAGGAGAGGCAGGTCGCGGTGAGCAGGAGAGGCAGGTCGCGGCGAGCAGCGATCAGTGAGCAAGCAGCGATCAGTGAGCGAGCAGGGAGAGGGAGCAGCGAGCAATCTTGCACGACAAGCCCGCACAGTGTACAGGAGAGGCCGCAGCGGATAGAAAGAGTCCGCGCGGGAAGAGAAGGTATAGGAGAAGGTGGACTCACGTGAGAGAGGTTTATAAAGGAGAGGTGGTAGGAAGGAGGAGGTGGAAGCCACGAGAGAAGCAGAGTTGGAGGCGGTTAGAAAAAAAGCAGGCCGCAAGAGTCCGCGGCTAAGGGAAAGCCGCGCGGACAGCCAAGGAAGAGAGGCGGCTAAAAAAATGGTTAGGCCGGATACCCAAGGAGGAGACTGATTGCCTCTGATACCATGTAAAGAGAGATCTCAAAGCTTGTATATACTTCTTGAATGAATAGTTACAAGTATGAATACACTTATATAGGAGAAGAATGAGGAGAGAAATCCTAATACAAGATGTGGGACTAATACAAGGAGAGAGAAAGGAGGAGAAAATATGGGCCCTTAATTGGGCTTTTCTAACACATACAAATCTTACGTATATAGTCATAGGAGGGAGTAGAATTTCAAAAAAGGTGATAGGATGATGGTTTGCATTAGACCTAGAGGTTCTTATCAAGAACTGCTACAAAATTGAATGATATGTGAATCAGCCCTTACACAATTTTAAGAAAGACTATGTTAAATAAGTATGTGCATGACATATAAAGGTATTTGTATCCATCATGTAGTCAATATAGAAAATTTGACACTGTATTATGAGCTACCTAGTAATTTGCATCATCAACATGATATCCCACATCAGCAAAAATCTTACCCTCATCATCACCCCCCCTATCAGTTGCAAAGCCTCCTCTCTTAGGGCCTTCAACACCTTCAATAGCACAATGATTTCTTGAGGACATAATACCTACTTTTTTACGACGAGAATGTGATAACATCTGATGAATCCATCACGATAATTGATACATTGGAGAGGATGTTCATTCAATAATGATGCTTGAAAGGTGTCTGAGGTACTGAACCTACTCCCAATTGGCTTGCATCAGGGATATGACCGTATCCACTCACTGAAGATGCATGTTTCCAAGTCGTAGATAATTGATGGAAATCAGGAGCATCAATCGGAGTGCGCACATCAACATCTACTCAGGGTCCATTATTGTCGCAATAACAATAACGTTATCATCTACATGGTGGGAGATCCTAGATGCGTACAAAATATTGTTTTTTTTCTTCATTTTTATTTTTTAAAGTTGTAATCTAAGCAAGTCATTCCACTTGACTAGGTTTAGAAAATTTCTAGTAGGTCACATTAGATCCAAAGACATGGAGTATTGGGAATAGGTATTTCCCTCAATCGCTCATTCAGTGCTGAAGCCAGAACCGCAAACTGCATCTGCCACTTAGTGACGAAGAAAGAAGTTCCTCCAGCCTCTAGCTATCTTCTGCACCTCCAAACACCATCTACCTCTTTCTCAAGCCAATATGGCCCCCTTAGCCCTCTTTAATCCTATCTACAACCTCTCCTACCCATTTAACCCTAGCCACTGCTTCCTCCTTCCTCTCCAACATTAGACGCAACATACCCTCCCTCCCACCATATCTATGGTCTCCTCGTTCTAAAACCCTAGCCACAACCTCCCCTCCCTCTCCAGCCCTAGTCACGGTCACCTCCTCCCACTGCAACCCTAACTGCAGTCTTCTCCCTCTCGCACTAGTCACAACCTCTCTCCCTCTCCAATCCAAAATGACCTCTCATCCACCTTCCTAAACCTACTTCACCTCCTACTACCACTTAAGCCTGCCTACTACATCACTGTTACCTAGAGGTAGATTACTTGGCGAGTTCCATAATTAGTTTCACATTTCTTTACATTATACAAAACTATTTATTTTTTATCACCGGTTCGAGTCTTGGAAGGAGCCTCTTACAAAAATGCAAGGCAAGGTTTGCCTACGTTATACCCTTGTGGTGGGACCCTTCCCCGGACCTTGTGCGGGAATGCTTTGTGCACCGGTCTAACCATCTATTTTATTTGCTCATTTATATCATAAGATATTTGTAGAGTTTATTTGGTCCTTATTTATTTTTTTACAGTTTCAATTAGGCATGCAATTCTTGTTCTTTGTGATCAAAAATGGGTGTTGAGAAAGCCTTAAAATATCTTAGTTAATTGTGTCAAGTACTACTGCATGTTGATTCATATAAGTGCCTCATTAGTATTTAGTTAGTTGTTTATTTATCCATCACCTACAACATGTACGCATGTATTATCATATAGCATTAGGTCATAGTCCCCCAGCCTTGTGTCCTGCATCAACATCTCAAAATGTTAGAACATCAACAATGGAGGATTTATTATTCTAAAGGAAGCTCAATCCAAGCATCTCTTCCAAAGAAAATGACATCCAAACATACCAATAAGATATCATCTTTGTGAATAGTCATGATACAAAAACGACTCCAGAGAGGATCCGCACATCCTCCTAACTACACATGTAGCCTTAAGGTATTTTGATAATTGTGTGTATGTCAATTGAGCCTATATAAGAGAGTGGTGTCTTTTAGGATATCTATGATCATTAGAGGAATCCCGCTCTCAAAAGATTACCCCGAGCTTGTATTGATATCATGTATCTTTGTTCGCATTAATCAACTTATAATGTTTGACGATAGCCAAAGCTATCAACTGGTTTGACCTGCTGCCAACTTCAGGTTCCAACTTGAACCTAAATTGGTTGCTTTAGAGTTTCGGCTCACACTCAGCCTTCCGTCCACTTGCTCTTATGCATGCATGTATGCACGCCCTTCATATTGCCTTAGTGTTGCGTCCAGTGTTCTGTTCTGGTAACGATCCCACTGCAACAACGATCTCACTCAAGTGAACCCTGCGACACCCTTGCTCGCTCTTTCTGTCGTGCGCCCTCGTCCAACTGCTCTTCCATGAGCAAAAATGCACATCCGCATTCAGCAACTCCTCTGTGTTTGTGTCTAGTCCTCCTCTGCATGGCCTTTCCACGCTTCGGCGTAGCGTCCAGTGACTCCATCAGTCGGCCCTAGCCACTTTTCCCACCCAACTCCACCCTCTCCTTGTGCAGCTAGTCGTCTTTCGAGGTGGCTCCGGTTCCACTTCAAGTCGCTGGCCCATGTGCTTCCTCTTCGTCCTCTCCTGCACTTCATGCCCAAATCTCGTTCCAAGGCCCTACACGCCGTTAGGAACATCTCTTCTACATCCTTCAAAGAAACCACTCGCTTGGATCGGGTCGAAGTTCAGTTAGAAGATATCAATTCTTTGCAAGCTTGTAGCCACCGCTATCAAATGTCCTCTGGCACCTCCATTGATGTCACCCAATCAGCCCAATCGTGACTGCATGGGATCCCTACACTCCGCCGAGGACGTCCATTTGGCCAACCTTCATTGTTTGAGATTCTGTTGTTTGACGGCACCATCCCCCTTGGGTGGATCACCTATGTCGAGCGATTTCTTAACCAACAGTCCACCCTCACCAACTAGGTTTACATGGTGACTTCATCCGGAGGGCTCTGCACTCAACTGGGTGCGATGGATGCATCAACATGTCCCAAATCTCTCTCATCCCAACTTGAAGGAGAAACTCCTTAGCCACTATGACACGCGCTAAGCGGTAACTCCTGTGAGTACCTAAGCTCCGTTCACTAATCCAACACCATCGCCACTTACTTACATCACCAAGTTCATAGAGATTGCCTCACACATCACGAGACTAACCCTTGACCATTATCAAGGGTATTTTCTCGAGGACCCGCAACCCCACATCAAGACCCGCCTTCGTGTCTACATCCTGACTACTCTCTCCAGCATCATGGAGTAAGCTCATTCTCTGAGCGAGAAACTCTGTGTAGACAAGTCGTCCTCATACCCGGCCACCTCACCTACCACTGTCGTCGCCAAAATCTCAACCATATCTCAATCACGTGGATCACCCACCCCTAAACGGACATTCGTTGATTGACACATTGCCACCATCAATTATGCCAATCCTGCCTCTGTCAGTACCCCCCCCCCACCACCCTAGCACTTATCTCATCATCAATATGTCAAGCTTCGTTGTAAAGGTTGTTGTTTTTGTTGCCACTAGCGGTACTCGTCAACCCACAAATGCCCTTTCAAGGACATGTACTTGCTGCTTGTCGTTGAAAAAGACAATCCAGACTTCGTTGATTCGGATTCTCTCATGCTCGTTAACGACCCCTATGTGCCTCAACCTTAAGAACAATGTCGACTTTTTGGGATGAGAATGTTGATACGAAGATGACTACCTGGGGATCCACGCGTCCTCCCAGTGGTGGAACTAGAATTTTCACTCAACCCGGGCACATATTAAAACAAGTATTCAACATCACATAAATGATGTGTTTTACTAGATGAAAGTGACTCTTCCAAAATTTGAGTTTTTCTCTGACATTTTACAAATGTTAGTGGATGTTAGGATTTAAATGGTAGCTACATGGAAAATTGAATACCCCCAAAACAATCAAACTATTTATTAAAAGAGTGTTATAGACTACTCCAAACAATCAAACGATAAAATAACTCTTTCAAGTACATCAAATAATCATTTATCTCATTGAGGTAATGCATCGAGCATGTGCGATGTAAGAAAAAAATATGATCTTAAGCTACAGTTTCTCTATAAAACTAAAATTAGTAAAAATTAGACATAAAAACACTCATCACTAGATATCATTCCCATTCATTCAAATTGAATTAGCAAAGAAAAAAACCGCATTCAATAATCATGAAAGACTGGCCAAACATCTGGATTTGAAAACTAGAAGGGCATTGCCAAAAAAATTAGATGAACATCAAGAACTCCTAAATTCTAAACCCAAAATTTGGACTTAAAAATTGAGGGGCAGTAGCAAAAATTTGGATTCAATAATCTAAGAACTGAGGGGAACCGGGAGGCCATCTTACCTGGCACGGGAGAGAACGACTGGCCAAACGGAGATAAGGTCGAGAGTGGTGGCGCAATGGACGAAGACCAAATTTGAGCAATGGAATTTGAAATAGAGTCCCTACCTAGGTCCGCCAATGGGTCAAAGCATCATCTTCCCACTCGCCCCTCCCACGGATTTTTGTGTCGCCAACCACTAGGGTCCCACTTCACTTGTCGGCTTCTACTGCAAGAAGGAAATGGCCGTTTCCTCCAAAGACTCTTGCCTTCGCAGCCCAGTTCCATGCCCTCAACGGCCTCAGAAATATATTCTGCTTGTCTCGATATTGGCTCTGACAGAGTAGTGTCGCTTCACACCCACACTGCCACCTCGGATTTGCTCATCGTGATCGAAGGTAGTAAGGTATCATCTTATTCGACTTCATATCGTCAGCGAACACGCATTTACAGTTATAGCTTAAACAGTCTTCCGTCTTGGCCCTATGGACTATGATTTTGCCATGGTTTTTCCGCAGGGGCGACGAGAGGTTACAGTTGCTTAAAAAAATCGCAAAATCACACCCGGGCACGGGTGTGTCCCTACCTAGGTCCGCCAATGCGTCCTCCTATCTACATATGTAGCCTTAGGGCATTTTGGTAATTGTGTGTATGCCACTCCTAGCCTATATAAGGGAGTGATAGTGAGTCTTTTAATAATCTTTGATCATTATGTATTTTGGCTCTCTTGGAGAGTAGTCTCTTAAAGGGATCTTGCCCTCGAGAGATTGTCTCCAGCTTGTCTTGATATCATGTATCTCTGTTCATATATATATCAACTTAATACTTATATTGTTCGACGATAGCTGAAGGTATCAATTCATCTTCTATGACTGTGTTTCCTTAGTTTCATAGCGGTTTTGAGAATAGTAAGACTTAACCCTAATCATTCCAGTAAAAAAATTCCCTCTTCAAAAAGACGAGAGCTTTGACTGTAAAATTAATAGAACAGGTTTAAGGTCATTGACGCTGATTGTGACTTGGAACATGTTGACTGGTCCTATGCTAGTATTAGATTGTCTACTGGCACTTATTATGCATAATGGTGATTGGTCAAGTAAAAAATAATAATCAGGAAGGTCTTTTTACAGGTAGTAAGGTGCTCCTAAAACAAAAACAACTTTAACATAAGGATATCATGATACCTTTTGTTAAACCAAAGATTCTTCTTAGTTCAACTAGCTAACAGTAAAAACACAGCTCAGGTACAAACTACACACCTAAGTGAATGCAAACCATTTGAACTATCAAACAGTCAAAGTTTTCAAATATGAGTTCCGACACTCCTGGATTGCTTTTTTTTATTTGTAATGGTCTGGATATGTATGAATTGTAAAAAAATGATTACTATTTTAGTAACAATGAGCTCACATTTAGAAGGATGAAGTACTTCACAAGTATGTTCCATATGATCATAAAGTAGTAAAGGAGCATTTGGAAGGTAGAATCTTTAAATCACGTTAGTCACACAAACCACATCTGTTCTTGTTTTAAAACAGAACGCAAAAAAGCTGTACCAAATGAAGCCTTCTGCTCATACAGTCATACTCCTGCAAACATCCAGTGATATTTCTAGGACAATCAAAAATTATTTTCATTAGAGATTATATGCAAGTTTACAAAATGATGATTCATCATCAGAAACTTGGACAAGTAGAATCACAGTTCTTAAGAAAAATGCAAACGAATAATCCAGGATAAGCTTGTTTGAATGTGCTTTATGCTATGGTTGTTGTTAAAGAGTTCATATTTTACATCTGAGATCAACGCTTAGACCGATTTATTTAACTTGGTTGTTTGTACAACAGTATGCTCAACTTCAAACACTAATTGCAATAATAAATCATTAAACCATAATACCTCCAAATGCGTCCTTTGCTTGGGGATGCTTGCATTTATCAGGGTGAACAAGCAAAGATAACTACAAAGTTAAAAGAAATTATTTTACAATTTTTAAAATACAAATATTATTTATTAAAAATTCAAAAAAAAAAACTAATAACGTGCATAAAAAAGGCACCTGATTAGGATCTATAATCTCACCTTTCGATACTGTTTCTTTACATCATCAAGTGAGGAATCAAAGGGTAAGTTGAGATGCTCAAAAGGATTCAACTTAAAACACGAGAGTATCCTGTGAGAGAAAAGATTGAAAGATTCAAGCAAACATATAAATATATAGCAGATCTAATGTTTGCTTCCAGGACTAATTTTAATAAACTAAGCCGTGCATGAAAGAAGATTTAAGGGAATTAGAATTGACTTTCATAAAAATAGGTGCCGACCTGCTTCGAAATCACTTTAAAGTCATAGTATTATGGCTCGAAATAAGCTCGAGATCGGGCATAATTTGATCTTGAGACAACCTTGCTCAAAATCCCTTCAAGCATGCTAGGATTTGTAATTTTCAAAAACGTTAGCCTTGCTTTTAGAGCTGTAATTATTATAATATATATCTATATATGTATATACATATTGTTGAAGGAGCTCAAAACCTGTATGTATTGCTTGTATATATGAATACAAAGAGAGAATACATATATATAGGAGAGAGAAGGAGAGAAGATATCTTATACATGATGTGGGACTAAAGGAAGAGAAGAAGAAAACAATAAATAATGGGCCCAATAATGGGCTAATTACATGGGCTTTTCTAACACACACCCGCAAGCTGGAGCGTACAAATCGTACGCACCAAGCTTGGACAAGCACTGGTAGAAGAGTGAACTGGGAAGAGCCTTAGTGAGCACATCCGCAACCTGTTCTGTCCCGGGAACATGCTTTAGGTCGATCTTCTTCATTTGGACTTTTTCTCTGATGAAATGACAGTCAACTTCAATATGTTTAGTCCTCTCACGGAATACCGGGTTTTTGGCAATATGTATAGCCGCTTGACTATCACAGAAGAGGAGAGCAGGAGAATGGAGTCTTACACCAAGATCGGTAAGAAGACTTTCCAGCCACGTTAGTTCAGACACAACTGAAGCGATTGCCCGATATTCGGCCTCTGCAGATGATCTAGCAACCACTGCTTGTTTCTTGCTCCGCCAGGTAATCAAATGTCCTCCAAAATATGTGCAGAATCCACTTGTTGACCGACGATCATCAAGAGACCCGGCGTAATCAGCATCTGAGTAGGCAACCAAAGTAGGAGCTGTAGGTGATGGTTTGTAAACTAAACCTTGACCAGGAGCCGTTTTGAGATATCTTAGAATGCGTTCCACGGCGTGAAGATGAGATTTTCTCGGGGAATGCATATACCGGCTAACTATACCAACCGCGAAAGAGATGTCCGGTCTTGTTACCGTGAGGTAGATCAATTTGTCAACTAGACGGCGATAGTACTCAGGATTCTCGAGTAAGAGATCTGAATCAGAGGCCTGAGTGCATAATTTGTGATTCACATCCATTGGAGTATTGATTGGCTTACACCCAGAGTAACCTGCGTCATGAAGGAGGTCGAGACAATACTTCCGCTGTGAGAGGACGAGACCATCTGGCCGTCTAGCAACCTCTAGACCCAAAAAATACCGGAGGGGCCCCAGGTCCTTTGTTTGAAAAACTGTACCAAGATGTTGTTTGACCTCCTGTATTCCTTTTGAATCATCTCCCGTGATTATGATGTCATCAACATACACTAACAGCAGTACCGTCCCAGCAATGCGGTGGCGACTGAACATAGAGAAGTCTGCTGTAATGCGAGTAAAGCCAACCTCCCGAAGGGCCTTACTGAATCGGTCAAACCATGCCCGTGGTGACTGTTTGAGGCCATACAGAGCTTTCTTAAGGCGACACACCCGAGACTCCCCCGTGGTCTCAAACCCGGGAGGTTGCAGCATATAAACCATTTCCTGCAGGTCGCCATTTAGGAAGGCATTTTTAATATCGAGTTGTAGAAGGGGCCATCGGCGATGGACAGCGACGGAGATCAGAACCCGAACGGTGTTGAGTTTGGCAACGGGAGAGAAGGTTTCCTCATAGTCCAGCCCTTGTTGTTGGGTGAAGCCCCTGGCGACCAATCTAGCTTTCAGACGGTCAATAGTCCCATCAGCTGCATGTTTGACGACGAAAACCCATTTGCACCCAACCGGAGACTGTCTGAGAGGAAGAGGGACAAGAGTCCAGGTCTGGTTGGCCCAGAGGGCCGTCATTTCCTCCTCCATGGCAGCTTTCCAGCCAGGATGTTGAAGTGCCTCCTGCACAGAGTTAGGAACCGAAATGGAGGAAAGAGAAGTTGCAAAAGTATGCAATTTGGGAGAGAGGCGATGCAGAGAGACATAGTTCGCCAGAGGATGAGCGGTGGAGGGAGATACCTGATCGGCCAAGCGCGGTGTATCCAAGGATGAGGCCGACTGCAGAGGGGTAGCGGAGCGAGGAGGATGTCGGCGGGTATAAACTTGGATAACAGGAGGTTTGGAGGGAGCAGGGGCTGAGGTAGAGGGAGCAGGGGGTGATGTAGAGGGAGGTAGGAGAATTGGCAGAGTAGTGGGAATGACGGGTCGAGGCAGTGGTGGAGAGGGTGTTGGTGACGCAGTAGGTAAAGTGGAGCTGAAGAACGGTGTATCCTCCCAAAAGGTAACATCGGCGGAGATGGTGACCTTCCGGGTTACCGGAGAGTAGCAGAGGTATCCCTTCTGAGTACGAGAATAACCGACGAAGATAGTTTTAGCCGCCCTGGGATCCAATTTGTGCATGGATGGACCCAGAAGGTGAACAAAGCAAGTGCACTAGTAATTTTAAACGGACCCCAAACATCGGAGTGTATCAAATCAAACGGAGCAGAGCTCCTAGTACAATGGGCAGGAAAAGAAGTACGCGGCTGTTTGCCATAAATACATGACTCACACTGAAAAGCATGAAAAGATACATCAGGCAGAGCCTTTTGAAGGATGGGTAGGGGAGCATGCCCAAGACGGCGATGCCAGTCAGCAGAGGAGACAGAAGATAGGATTGTTGAAGAGGCGTCGAGGAGGTAGAGCCCATTCTGCAGGCGACCCTTACCAATGGTACTCCGCGTCCGTCGATCCTGTATCAAAAAAGTAGATGGAGTAAATGTTACTGAGCAATCCATATCATGAGTGAGGCGGCCAACAGATAGCAAATTAAACGGAGAGCCCGGAACATAAAGAGCCGAGCGAAGAGAGATGAAAGGATCAAGCGTGATGTCGGCGCAGCCGGAGACAGGGACGATCGCACCATTAGCCACGGTGATAGACTTCGTACGAGGAGCATCCGAGTACTGGTGTGGCCGCAGTGAGGTGATGTGATGAGTTGCACCTGAGTCCAAGATCCAACGCGAACCAGAGGAAAGACAAGTAATACCTGCAGGAGAGATGGAGGCAACAGACGCCGACGATGGGCTAAGAAGCCCCTGGAGGTGCTGTAGTTGGAGGCGAACGGCCTCAAGGTCGGTACCAGTGGAGGAGGAGCCATCAGTGGCAGCAGCAGTTGGACGAGGAGGATAACCGTGTTTCTTGTAGCAGACCGCATCAGTGTGGCCATCCCGGCCGCAGTATGAACACCTGCCACGGCCCCGACCCCCACGGCCCCGTCCACGGAAGCCAAAACGACCGCCACGGTTAGAGGGCGGTGTGGACAGTAAGGGAGGAAGGGTCTGCTGGAGAAGGGCCGGAGAGGAGGGAACAGGAGACTCCAGGGGGGTGGCACACGCAGGACCATAGAACACACATCTGAGAGGGAAGTAGTGGTCGCAGAAGCAAGGACATGAGTCCGGATACCCTGAAGATGCGGTGGGACTCGAGCCAGCATCATAGCTATGCAAACGGCTTCCTTCTGTGCCCGTTGGACTGCATGATCCGAAGTAGAGGGCTGATGCTGGATCCAGGACTCCGCAAGAGTCTTAACCCGAGCAACAAACGAGGTCATGTCCGTAGCCCCGCCAGCATCGAGAGTTTGAAGTTCTGTAATAATATCATAAAGGTGTTGAAGACTATCCTTGCCGGAGTATAAGGAGTGCAGTTCCGTCCACATATCCTGGGCCGTCTCCTGGTACATGACCATTTGGTAAGGCTCACCCTCCAGGGAATTGAGGAGACACGTCTGAACTCTACCGTCATTACGAAGCCACTCGTCGGTGAGAGGAGAGGGCGGGCCCTGAGTCAAATGATGAACAAGGCCTTTGGCCTGAAGAACGCGGCGGACAGAGTGCACCCACGGAAGGAAGTTCCGTTTGCCGGAGAGGGAAATAGTGGTGATCCGAAGTTCATCTCGAAGTTCTGGAAGAGACGGCGGGCGGTCATCAGAGGCAGTAGCCGGCTGGCCGGTAGAATCGACTGAAGAGCCCATGATAACCGCGCGGGTAGAAAAGGAGACCGCCGGAGAGGAGAACAGGAGAGAAGGGGAACCTAGGCACACAACCCGCACGGGTAGAGGAGGAGACCGCAGCGGAGAGGCAGACCGCGGCTAGAGGAAGGGCAGACCGCGGCGGGAGGAAAAAACAAGGGCGCTGCAAGAAGGGGGCACGCAGACCGCGCGGCTAGAAGAGGAGCCGGGCGAGAGAGAAGAGCAGTCCGCGAGGAGAGCTCGAGCGGATAGCGGGAGGAGATGCGGTCCGCGAGAAGAGGAAAGCCGCGTGAAAAACAAAGAGGCCGCGAGTAGGAATACTCGAGCGGCAAGGAGATGCAGACCGCGCGGCAAGGAGATGCAGACCGCACGGCAAGGAGATGCAGTCCGCGAGAAGAGGAAAGCCACGCGAAAACAAAGAGGCCGCGAGTAGGAATACTCGAGCGGGAAGGAGATGCAGACCGCGCGGGTAGAGGGAGGGGGGCCCACGGGAGAGGAGAAGAGAGGCTATAAAAGACGGAGGAAGGGTGGATCCACGAGAGGAGGAGGCTGGAGGGCAAGCCGCGGTTAACACACAATAACCGCAAGGGAGAAGCGAACCCGCTACCCGGAGCAAGTAGAGGGAGAAGCCGCAAGGGGGGGAGCGAGACTGCCTGGCCCGGGCGGTTAGAGAAGTAGAGACCGCCTGGCCCGGGCGGTTAACACACAGGAACCTGGCTCTGATACCATGTTGAAGGAGCTCAAAACCTGTATGTATTGCTTGTATATATGAATACAAAGAGAAAATACATATATATAGGAGAGAGAAGGAGAGAAGATATCCTATACATGATGTGGGACTAAAGGAAGAGAAGAAGAAAACAATAAATAATGGGCCCAATAATGGGCTAATTACATGGGCTTTTCTAACACATATATATATATACATAATGATGAAGGACGAATCTATAGGTGGAGGACTTGTGATGACCTAATCCTACATGCAATACAAGCGAGCAAGCGACAAAGGCAATGGGCCTACGATGAACCATAGAATGACGTGAAAACATGCAAACAATTCAATAAATAAAATACCCACTAACCACAGTCCTAATGCGATGCAAATGAGCCAGTCACACAAGTTTGCTTCCGACGGATAATTTAATTAAATAACGAACTTTAAAATTTCACACAAAGGTCAGTTGATCACAAATAGTTCAAGTCAAACAAGTAGATAATAATAACACGAAATTGAGGTTGCAATGAAATTCAGTACACAGAGAATAGGTGTTACACATCTACCGAAAGAGATCAATCAAATTACATTGAGCAATATATTACTAGAAACAATATGATACATCCAAGCAAGTGTAAAACAATGAAAGTAAATGTGGATTTTAACAAATAGAGGAGTCGTCGGCGTAGAGATTGAACTCTGGCGGCCTACGGCGTGACATATGCAACTTGGCAAAAGTAGTGGTGGTTGTCCAGAGGTTAATGGGGAGAGGAGTTGGTTGTTTTCGTAGAAGAGATGGGGTGGAGAGAAGGCGTAGTGTAGGTTTTGGAAGGAGGTTCGGTTGTTGAAAGCTTAGAGGGGATCGGCCACTGGGGGGGTTTGAGAGGACCGATTGTTGAGTGTGGCCAACGGGTGTTGGCGAATTGCAGCAGTAGGGAGGGGGGACTAATTGGAGGTAATGATGACAGGAACGAGATTGGGAGGCAGTGTTATGCAGTGAGGGAGGGCTGGGAGGTGGTGGTTTGCAGTGGGGAAGAGGCGGTTTGCAACGGGGATGAGCGGGGAAAAGGTGGTTTGCAGCAGGGAAAGGCCGGGAAGCGGCGGTTTGCAGAGAGGATGAGCCGGGAAGCGACGGTTTGCAGCGGTGATGACCCGGAAGGCGGCGGTTTGCAGCAGGGATGGGCAGGGAGGCAGCGTTTTGCGGCGGGGATGGGCAGGGAGGTAGAGGCATGCTCAGTCATGATAAATCACATCCATTTAGGTCCTTAGAAGAAAATTAACTACAATGAATGAATGAATTCTCAATTGATCATTCATTATTTTTCCTACAAGTCCATTTAATATTCTTAGTTTTTTTATACTAAAATTTAACTATCAATGACTGTTTCATCGACCATGGACCGATGCTTATAAATATATTGAATACCGGTCTAATAAGAATTTTATCAAATTTACCTTTAAGTCTCCACTTGGCACGGCGGTGGTGGTTATATATGTGGGGGTTATGAACCGTCGTTCGTGAACGCCCGACCTCACCTAAGGAGCTACATTCACTTTTATGTTCAAAACTAGCTTTATTTTCATAGGGACAGTTATAACCGTTGTCATGCCAAACAATAACATACATTCTATGACGGTGGTATTTTTGCCCAAACTCACCCATGCAAAAAGCCTCACTAAACAGAGCCTAAGGCTGTATGACATTATCTCATCAAATCGGTAATGAACACCCAAGCTTACTTTAAAAGCTATGTCCTCACACATCTCCACGTTTTTAGGTATAATAATACATCTAACATACGCCTAGCACATATATTTAGGTATCCCATGATCATCTAAAAATACTACTTGAATATTATTAATTTCTTCCATTAAAATAACATATAATATACTCATACAACCATCTTATGGAATGTTCTTAAGAGTTCTAACTATTCAACTATTTCAGGAGAGGCCTCACAATAAAAAAAATTATCCACAAATAGCATAACTGAAACCTAACTATATTTCACTTGAAATCCCGATGGAACTATTTCTTTACATTCGCCTCATAGCACAGCCATATTTGAAACCTAACCATCGCACTTATGCTATCTGGAATCAATTACTGCAATCCAGAGCACACTCCTCGACATATCCAGTTTGGATCATGAAAAAAATCAATTAATCCGTCCTCTGGTTCAACTAATAATGGAAACATCAACATTGGAGCTAGGGTTTCTGATATTCCGGGTTACGAAAGAGAAGTTCACGGAGAATTATGAAAAATCATTGTAAGCTGAAAATAGGGAGGACGAAAGAAGAGAGTCTGACCTAACGACCTCGTTTTCTCTCTCGACTTCGCTGACCTCGGCGAAGAAGCTCTTGAGCAGCTGCTCCTCCTCCAACTCGGTAGCCATGGCGAAGCACGGGCCGAGGTTCGTCTCCCCTTTTTCGAGAATATTAGAAGAAGGCACTTTTAGTACTGCTCCCTCCCCGCCTCAACTATTATTGTTTTAATTAATAATAATTAATGATGGGAATTGTTATAGGCACCCCAATTTTTAACTAAATTAATTTCTCAAATAAAAATCTAATGGCACCGCATTAATGACACCTCTCAGCCCGTTACTCATGACTCAGGAGTGATGCTTCGCGTGTTTCAAACCCTACGCGCCGCTCCCTCCCATCTCCGACCCTCCAGCTCGCCCATCAACCTGTGATCTCCACTCAATCTGCACTGGTTCCTGCCCTAATCGAGCGCGCAATCAGTCGCAGAGTAAGAAGTAAGTGCACAAGGCGATTTTTACGTAGAAAAACCTCTCAATCGGGTAAAAAACTATGTGACTGGATCTGTACCGGTCAAACTCCACTATCAGCTCAGGTTACAACTTATTTGTAGAATCGAGGGCGACATGCCTCTCCTCATTACACTTGAGAGATGAGAGAGGCTCTTAGGCGCTTGGTGGGCAACAAGATGCATCGCGCAGAACGCGTGGAGTGAGGTTGGAACGAGCTTCCTGTAGGCTGAGCACAAACAAGGCTTTTTTCCCCTGCAACGGGCAGAGCGTCTTCTTCGCGGTGGCGCTGCGGGCTTTACTGAGTTTCTGGTGGAGCGGCAATGATGCGTGGAAGGATTCTGGTGGAGAGACGGGGGATCGTAGGAGAATTCCGGTGGAGAAACGGTTGTTCGTAGGAGAATTCCGACAGAACTCTGGTCTGAGGAAGAAAAAAGCACGGAGGTGAGAATTGAGAAATGATGAGACATGAGACTCCTTTTATAACATTTACGGGGTGGTTACGGAAGTAATGCGGCTATGCGCACACTGTAATTAACCACCCATATTAATATTTTTATCATATTGTTAGAATGTAAAATTCTCGCTAAATGCAAGCCGCCATTATGACCATGATGCACCCACTAACCGTCGAAGTTACGCCGGTGCTTTTTTCTTGGAACGGACGGTTGTGATTTGGTGAATCGATCGAACGATGGGGGAAGGGCGTAGCACCGCGTCCAACGGGGAAGCACCGCCCCTCACGGGCGAGGGAGGCGGTCGGCTCCCACTCCGATCGCCTCCTACCAGCAAGGTGTCGACCACCAATCACCGACACGTTGCCGGTCGGGCGCAGGAAGCAGCCTGCCGGGGCCATCGGGGGATGGGCGCGCCTCCGGCGCCGGCCGCTGGTCGACCGGCCGGCGCCGACTGAGAGCCCGGCCTTGGCCGGCCGCAAGGTTCGACTGGCCGACGCCAGGGCGCACAAGGCGTGACTAACTAAGCTTGCCCAACCGAAGGGCCGGGAGCGGCCAACTGCTACCCCCGGCCTCCCACGGCCGCAAAGACTGCCGTGGGAGGGGGCGCCCCCACCGCCCCCGCGGTGGGGGAGCCCGACGAGGTGGTTGTGCCATGTTGTCGCAAATGAGCGGCCGCAAGGTGCGGCCTCATTGCCGGCAGGAGGCCAGGACGGCTTGGGTCGGTCGGCCGGCGGAGAGGAGAGGAAGAGGGGGCCGGCCTTTGAGTCGGCCCCAGACGGCCACCGGAAGAGGGACCCTGCGCGCCCGTTGGACTGCATGATCCGAAGTAGAGGGCTGATGCTGGATCCAGGACTCCGCAAGAGTCTTAACCCGAGCAACAAACGAGGTCATGTCCGTAGCCCCGCCAGCATCGAGAGTTTGAAGTTCTGTAATAATATCATAAAGGTGCTGAAGACTATCCTTGCCGGAGTATAAGGAGTGCAGTTCCGTCCACATATCCTGGGCCGTCTCCTGGTACATGACCATTTGGTAAGGCTCACCCTCCAGGGAATTGAGGAGCCACGTCTGAACTCTACCGTCATTACGAAGCCACTCGTCGGTGAGAGGAGAGGGCGGGCCCTGAGTCAAATGATGAACAAGGCCTTTGGCCTGAAGAACGCGGCGAACAGAGTGCACCCACGGAAGGAAGTTCCGTTTGCCGGAGAGGGAAATAGTGGTGATCCGAAGTTCATCTCGAAGTTCTGGAAGAGACGGCGGGCGGTCATCAGAGGCAGTAGCCGGCTGGCCGGTAGAATCGACTGAAGAGCCCATGATAACCGCGCGGGTAGAAAAGGAGACCGCCGGAGAGGAGAACAGGAGAGAAGGGGAACCTAGGCACACAACCCGCACGGGTAGAGGAGGAGACCGCAGCGGAGAGACAGACAGCGGCTAGAGGAAGGGCAGACCGCGGCGGGAGGGAAAAACAAGGGCGCTGCAAGAAGGGGGCACGCAGACCGCGCGGCTAGAAGAGGAGCCGGGCGAGAGAGAAGAGCAGTCCGCGAGGAGAGCTTGAGCGGATAGCGGGAGGAGATGCGGTCCGCGAGAAGAGGAAAGCCGCGTGAAAAACAAAGAGGCCGCGAGTAGGAATACTCGAGCGGCAAGGAGATGCAGACCGCGCGGCAAGGAGATGCAGACCGCACGGCAAGGAGATGCAGTCCGCGAGAAGAGGAAAGCCGCGCGAAAACAAAGAGGCCGCGAGTAGGAATACTCGAGCGGGAAGGAGATGCAGACCGCGCGGGTAGAGGGAGGGGGGCCCACAGGAGAGGAGAAGAGAGGCTATAAAAGACGGAGGAAGGGTGGATCCACGAGAGGAGGAGGCTGGAGGGCAAGCCGCGGTTAACACACAATAACCGCAAGGGAGAAGCGAACCCGCTACCCGGAGAGGGTAGAGGGAGAAGCCGCAAGGGGGGAGCGAGACTGCCTGGCCCGAGCGGTTAGAGAAGTAGAGACCGCCTGGCCCGGGCGGTTAACACACAGGAACCTGGCTCTGATACCATGTTGAAGGAGCTCAAAACCTGTATGTATTGCTTGTATATATGAATACAAAGAGAGAATACATATATATAGGAGAGAGAAGGAGAGAAGATATCCTATACATGATGTGGGACTAAAGGAAGAGAAGAAGAAAACAATAAATAATGGGCCCAATAATGGGCTAATTACATGGGCTTTTCTAACACATATATATATACATAATGATGAAGGACGAATCTATAGGTGGAGGACTTGTGATGACCTAATCCTACATGCAATACAAGCGAGCAAGCGACAAAGGCAATGGGCCTACGATGAACCATAGAATGACGTGAAAACATGCAAACAATTCAATAAATAAAATACCCACTAACCACAGTCCTAATGCGATGCAAATGAGCCAGTCACACAAGTTTGCTTCCGACGGATAATTTAATTAAATAACGAACTTTAAAATTTCACACAAAGGTCAGTTGATCACAAATAGTTCAAGTCAAACAAGTAGATAATAATAACACGAAATTGAGGTTGCAATGAAATTCAGTACACAGAGAATAGGTGTTACACATCTACCGAAAGAGATCAATCAAATTACATTGAGCAATATATTACTAGAAACAATATGATACATCCAAGCAAGTGTAAAACAATGAAAGTAAATGTGGATTTTAACAAATAGAGGAGTCGTCGGCGTAGAGATTGAACTCTGGCGGCCTACGGCGTGACATATGCAACTTGGCAAAAGTAGTGGTGGTTGTCCAGAGGTTAATGGGGAGAGGAGTTGGTTGTTTTCGTAGAAGAGATGGGGTGGAGAGAAGGCGTAGTGTAGGTTTTGGAAGGAGGTTCGGTTGTTGAAAGCTTAGAGGGGATCGGCCACTGGGGGATTTGAGAGGACCGGTTGTTGAGTGTGGCCAACGGGTGTTGGCGAATTGCAGCAGTAGGGAGGGGGGACTAATTGGAGGTAATGACGGCAGGAACGAGATTGGGAGGCAGTGTTATGCAGTGAGGGAGGGCTGGGAGGTGGTGGTTTGCAGTGGGGAAGAGGCGGTTTGGAACGGGGATGAGCGGGGAAAAGGTGGTTTGCAGCAGGGAAAGGCCGGGAAGCGGCGGTTTGCAGAGAGGATGAGCCGGGAAGCGGCGGTTTGCAGCGGTGATGACTCGGAAGGCGGCGGTTTGCAGCAGGGATGGGCAGGGAGGCAGCGTTTTGCGGCGGGGATGGGCAGGGAGGCAGAGGCATGCATGATGGGCTGAAAGGCAGCGGTTTGCAACGGAGATGGAGCCGAAAGGCGGTGGTTCGCAGCGGAGAGGCGCCAGAAGACGGCGGTTTGCAGCGGGGAGGCACTTAAAGAGGGCAGTTTGCAGCAGTGAGGCACCAGAAAGAGGCAGTTTGTAGCAGGGAGACGCCGGAAGGCGGCGATTTGCAACAGGGAGGAGTTGGAATGTTGTGGTTTGCAGCAGGGATGGGTTGGAAGGCGGCTGGGGGTCCGAGTAGGCACGTAGGGTGGGGTGGAGGGCGGTGGGGTTGGCTTCGGCACCAGCGGCAAAGGTGAGAAAGTATGAAACTACTCAGCGTCGCACCGAGTGGAAGAAGCGTCATAAATCTCGACCTAAGCTTCTCCTTTCTAGGAAAAAAACCATTGATGCATTGCCCTAACAGCAGATACCAATATAAGTAGAGGCAATTTAAGTTAAAACCATATGACGCTTAAAAGCCCAACCAGATGATTTAACGTAAATCCCAAAATAAAAGCCAAAAATATAAAAATAAAAATACATATAATAAAAAACACAACGAACGTGAAGACGATGTCTGATCGCCAATCCAATGATCCAAAAATATTGATCTCGTAAATTTCTCAGATGTAGTGAGATCGATCTCAATCAATCTCCCATACTCAGAAACATCCATCTCTGGTGAATTGAGACTACATGCTCCTGATGCAAACCAGGCAAGACTCTGTCGCTTCAGGCAGAAAGTGCATCTGTAAAAGATCATCGTGTGACTGAAGTCCCCAAGGATCCCACGCACCAAACAAGCCACCATAAGGATGAAAGGTAGAGATACAATGGTGATGGGTAAGGTTGTAGTGGAGACTGGGATTATAGGAGAGTCAATAGTGATGGTGAAAACTGAAGCTAAAAGGGAAGGCTGAATGTCCAAAACTTGAGAGTCAAATCCATAACACTGAGTACAATATAAACACCAGTATTCCTAGTATTATCAAGCTTGATGAAATTTGACTTAAGACTCTCTCATGACAGTGTATGGACTTATTCGCCTAGCACTTAGATTTGTAGCTACCCCCCAACGGGAACCTCTCAAATAATGAGCAATTCATCATCCAATCACCTTCATTGAATATTTGCTCTCTCATATATTACATGAGTAAGTTTTAAAATATTCATTATTTAATATAACTTTACATCAGAATATGACATGCAAATCATGCAACAGATGCAAATAATTAATAATGAACCCAACAGACTCACTAAACGCCGACTCTACGTAGCGATATAAGTCCCTAAAGATGGGGTGATTTATCTGGCGGTTCCTTGAGTGGGGTGTAGAAATAATCGTCGAGTGTACGGAGAACACCTCGATGACCGACTGAGATATGAATAGTGAGATAGAATATCGTGGAATGTCAAATGTCCTTTAGGAGGCGTGAATCATCATGTGGCTCATCAGCTGGTTGATCGAAAAATTCGTCACAGATACGATGACCGCTCACCCCCAAGACATTTGCACTAGAGAAAATGTTTCCTAGAAAGAACGAACCATTGGGTGGCTTACCCAGGGGACCAACCGGGGGCTCATCAAAGTCTTTAGTCGTAGCTGGATGAACCTTGAGATAAGTGTCATCGATCATAGTAGTGTCCTCGAAAACAGTAGAGACAATCCTCAAAAGTCAATATTATGCTCTCGACCCTCACTCGGGGCATGACTCTCCGCCACAATGTGGAGAAACTCATATGAACATGCACGTAAGTACGAATATATGATTGGAGCAATAACTAAGTTAGCACGGGGGGTAGGGTAAAGACGCGTCAATATAGGGTCATCGGGACACACGAACTCACTCTCATGCGAGGTCACAATAAATGAGTCAGAATCAAATGACGGAATACTCAACAGACTAAGTACCTCACTGGGGTGAGAGAAATCAGTATCAGGAATCACTTATATCGTGTCTGACAAGCCAAGAGCAGGTAAAGTGGTGGGCTCATAATAGGAGGGACTCATACTGGGGGGGGGGGCATGGTGCAAATCCACTCGGTTAACACTAGTGGGTCTTAGGGATTGTTCATGATAAAGGGCGATCACATATATCTGCTCGAAGACTCTGAGTAGTGATAGGTCAACTCAATGTGTAGCTCAAATAGAAGTCAAGACCAATATCGAGAAGTGGTCATAACTGACTCCTCTCGTATGTTGTTCTTCAATACTAACTAACCAAAACAATTCATGTACTCAACGGTCGACATGGATCCTTGTCAAAAGGTAAATAATTGCTTGAGCAAGTGAATCTGATATGATGCAAGAAAATACCTATGATGTAACCAACGCTTCATCTCTACTCAACTAGTGATGCGGTAAAGACGATCCCGTTCGCGGATTCTCTCAATGTTAGAACAATATGCTCTCGTCTGATCTAGATGTCTAAGTTTCGCAAATTTAATGTGACACACACCGAATAGTTCAAAATAGTTGAGATAATATTTCATGTCCACAAACCAATACCTAATGACTCTAGACTCGATGAACTGTCAAACGATGGAGCAACAATATAAAACATATGCTCGAGTTCTCTCTCGAAAAGATAACCTTCGTAGTAGTAATCCCTAAGATAATCAAATCGTGCTGAAGGTTCAAGACGGTCTGCTGGCGGGCACTGGTAGGGAAGACGATAATCATCATAGTGATCGTCTCTGGTATAGCATGATTTCTAAGGAGTGGTGTGCTGCGATCGAGAATAATCATCGTAATAACATGAGGATCTCTTTAAAGGGATTCTATGAGATTGGGTATAAATAGACTCAGGGTCCCCAAATAGAGGAGAGGGATGACGACGATAACTAGCCATGAAGAAACGTATAGACTCTACTATATATCAAAATAAAGCCCGGAACTTGGGCTCTGATACCAACTGGCGTAGGAGGAATCCATAGGTAATGCATTTGTGATGCCCTAACTCTACATGCAATGCAAGCAAGCATGTGATAAATGCAATGAGCCTACAACCAACCCTAGAATGAAGTGAAAACATGCACAAATTTAATAAATAAAATACCCACTAATCACAATCTTAATGCGGTGCAAATGATTCAATCATGTAAGATTGCTTCCGAAGGATGAACGAATTAAATAATGAACTTTCAAATTCTTAAAGATCACAGTTGATCACAAAGAGTTCAAGCAAACAGATAATAATGACACGAAATTGAGGTTGCAATGAAATTAGATACGGGAAGAATAGGTGTTATACATCTACCGAAAGAATCAATCAAATTACATTGAGAAGATATTACTATAAATAAGATGATACATCCAAACAAGTGTAAATCAATGAAAGTAAATGTGAATCTCATCAAATAGAGGAGTCGTAAGTGTAAGGCTAGAACTTTGGTGGCGTGCAACACGACATATGCAACCTAACAAAGTAGTGGTGGCTGTCTAGAGGTTGGGGAGAGGAGTTGGTTGTTTTTAAGATGAGATGGGGTGCAGGGAAGGCCGGGTGTAGGTTTTGAAAGGAGGGTCGTCTACTGGAAGCTTAGAGGGGATCGACCACTGGGAGATTGGAGAGGACCGGGTGTCGGGTGCGGCCAAGGGGTGTTGGGAGCTTGCAGCCAAAGGGAAGGAGGTTGGTTGGAGGTAACGGTGGTAAGGAAGGGACTGGGAGATAGTGTTATGAAATGAGGGAGGGCTGAGAACGGCGGGGATGAATTGGGAAGCTGAGCTTTGCAACGGGGATGAGCCGGAAGGCTGCATTTTGTAGCGGGGATGAGCCGGAAGGCTGCAGTTTGCAGCGGGGATGAGCCGGAAAGTTGTGGCTTACAGCAGGGAGGAGCCAGGAAGCGGTGGTTTGCAGCGGGGATGAGCAAGAGGGCGGCGATTTGCAGGGGGATGGGCTGGGAGGGATCAAGTTGCGGTGCCGATGGGCTGAGATGGAGCAATTTGCAACGGGGATGGGCTGGGAAGGAGTGGTTTGTAACCAGGATGGGTTGGGAGGCAGTGGATTGTAGCGGGGATGGGATGAGAGGATCCAGTTTGTAGCGGCGGTGGGCCGAAAGACATCAGTTTGCGGCGGAGAGACGTCAGAAAGCGGTTGCTTGCAGCGAGGATGGGCTGGAAGACAGCAAATTGCAGCGGGGAGGCGGGTGGAGGTTTGCAGGGGGATGGATTGGAAGACGGAGGAGGTCTAGGAAGACAAGTCGGAGGAGGCGGAGGGCGGTGAACTAGCTTTGTCACCAGCAACGGCGGCGAGGGTACAGGAAACCGAGCGGAATTGCCATTGTAGCTCTCGACCGAAGCTTCTCCTTTCTAGGGAAAAGAAAACTTTGATCCCTTGCCCTAGCAGCAGATACCAATATAAGTAGAGGAACTGATTTAAGTTAAAACCATCAGATAGCCTTAAACGCACAATCATATGATCAAACGTAAATCCCAAAATACAAGTCCAAAAAATAAAATACAAATACATATAAGAAAAAAAACAAGGCGAAATTGATAGTTGTCTCTGATCGCCAATCCAACAATCCAAAATGTCAATCTTATAAATTTATCATATGCAGTCAGTGTTGTAAATGTTGGCCGACATGCCAGTTGCCATAAAGGTTTTGGGCAGAAAATGTCACAACATCAATATTTTAAGCAAAATATCATTTTTGAAAATATCACTCTTACCCGATATATCGGTCTTACCCGATATATCGGTCTTACCCGATATATCGGTCTTACCCGATATATCGGTCTTACCCGATATATCAGACGATATCTCACAGTCGATACATCAGCGAGAGTATTAGAAATACATATGTTATTTCTTTTAAGCGTCCGAACGAAAATATTTTGTTTTGTGCTTCATTTTGTGCATCTCTCAGAGCCTAAACTAAACGTCTTTCTCGTCTCACTCTTGTTTGGTGTTCTGTGTCATTTACTGTCGTCAACGCCTCTTTCTTATATAATTTATAAGCATACATTATGTGTAAATATGTTTATTATGTAATTTACAAACATAGATTGTGTGTGCAATTGTACATATTTACCAAAAAAATATGTATGTAAATGAATAAATTTATTTAAATATTAAAATCCGACATTGTAAAATATCTCTGATATATCCCCCGCAATCCGATATACGACATTTAAAACTCAATCTGACATGAACCTGACATCTGCAACCTTGAATGAAGTGTGATCAATCTCCATCACATCCTTACAATATTAAAAGGGAAAAGTTGTCTTTAGTAAAACATTCAAAATTGTCAAATGTAGACTTATTATTTTAATCTAATGACTTAACATATATTTTAATCTAATGACTTAACATATATTTTAATCTAATGACTTAACATATCTTATAATTTATTTCAAAAAAATACAATGATCATTCAAGTAATTACACTCTATCAAAAATTAAAAATAATGATGGAAATCCATAAAATCTAAAAAAATTTAGTAGACCTCATATACCTACTATGATAGACTGCCATTAGAAGAAGATTGTCATTAGAAATGTTAGCAGTGTTTCGAGAAGATACCAATAAATTCATCAACATTATTAAGTTGATTTGATATGTATGATGATATATACATCAGGATGATAGTTTTTTTAACATCAAAAATTGATGTATAGCTATTTTTCACATTAATTAATTAATAGTGTGTTTATTTTAAGTTGCATTAGTTAATGGATAGGGGTGGGGCCCCGTGCATGTCGAGGGTCGGGGTACTGTTGTGGTTGACCATAAGGAAGGAGTCGGGAGCCCCGTGTCTGTCACTCGTATAGTCGTATGTATGCATGTATGTATGTGTGTGTGTGTGTGTATATAGAGAGAGAGGGAGACTAAGTTCATTGCATAAATTTTTTTTCTAAGAAAATTTGGAAGTTTATTGTGGCAAAAGTATGATATCCCAATTAATCAAAGTAAAGAAGAAATACAACAAAAATTAAAGAAGATAAATATTAACTTATTTCAATTAACTCAGTGTGATATTACCTACATGTACATAGATTAAAATTAACAAAGATTGTATTTACCCACCAACAAAGCCCACTCAAGCCTCCTTCCTCCCCAAGAAAACAAGAAAATAAAAAACTTGTGCATGGAGAAATAAGATTGGCAATTGATTCGCTTCACTACACCTGAATGCTCGATGGTCTTCTCGGATTTCTCAATTACTATTTGCCACACTCAATGAAGGGCAAGTCGGCGCTCTCAGCATGCTTGATTCTTCTCATTAAACATCTTTGCGCTCTCTGCTCGCACCTCCCAAAAGACATCATTTGTTGCTCCAGACTTTGGCTCTCCCTTCTACTTGATACTCATGGCTTGGATTTTCTTCCTGTCCTATATGTAAATCCTAGATTCACTTATCTCTATAGTTCTTTGAAGATCTATCTTTCGCTAATCTAATCTGATTGATCGTGACTTTGTTCAGACCTCACTTTCGCTGCTCTATACTTCCTTGATAGCTGCTTTAGATTGCCACTGTCTGAAGCCAAACCTGGATCCTCAATTTCACTTTACTTCTCAGTGTCTCTGATGCAGGCGCAGGCGTCACACCTGACCTGCCACCCTGGAGTCCCACCAGGGAGCTCACCTGGAGTAGGCACCAGGCGGCTTTATCAGGGCCACGACCCAGTACGGGCCCACCACAGGCAACCGAAAGGTTGTTGAGGCCGAGATTCGATCCTGAGAGCTCTTTATCAAGGAGGTATCGAGATCGAATCTCGGCCTCAACAACCTTTCGGTTGCCTGTGGTGGGCCCGAAGACGGGTTGGGGTGTACTGGGTCGCGGCCCTGATAAAACCGTCTGGTGCTGACTCCAGGTGGGCCCCCTGGTGGGACTCCAGGGTGGCAGGTCAGGTGGGACGCCTGCGCCTGCATCATAAAAGTGCACTTTTATGATGCGGAATAGGAGTCAGCACCTGCTCACCACCCTGGAGTACCACCAGGGGGCACACCTTGGCGTCGCACCAAGGAGGCTTTATCAGGCCCGCGGGCCGTACACCCCAACCTGTCTCCGGTCCCACCACAGGAACCCGAAAGATTATTGAGGCCGAGATTCGATCCCGAGACCTCCTTGATAAAGAGCTCTCAGAAGAGCTCTCATCACCAACTGAGCGCGGGTCGTACACCCCAACCTGTCTCCAGTCCCACCACAGGAACCCGAAAGATTGTTGAGGCCGAGATTCGATCTCGAGACCTCCTTGATAAAGAGCTCTCAGACGAGCTCTCATCACCAACTGAGAGCTCTTTATCAAGGAGGTCTCGGGATCGAATCTCGGCCTCAACAACCTTTCGGGTTCCTGTGGTGGGACCGGAGACAGGTTGGGGTGTACGGCCCGCGGGCCTGATAAAGCCTCCTTGGTGTGACGCGAAGGTGTGCCCCCTGGTGGGACTCCAGGGTGGCCGGCAGGTGTGACGTCTGCCCTGCATCATAAAAGTGCACTTTCATGATGCGGAATAGGAGTCAGCACCTGCCCACTGGGTGTGATGCATGTCCTGCACTTTTATGATGTGGAACAGGAGTCAGCACCTGCACGCCACCCTGGAGTCCCACCAGGGGACCCACCTTGGTGTCGCACCAAGGTGGCTTTATCAAGCCCACAGGTCGTACACCCCAACCCGTCGCCGGTCCCGCCACTGGAAACCGAAAGGTTGTTGAGACTGAGATTTGATCTTGAGACCTCTTTGATAAAGAGCTCGACCGCGAGCTCTTTATCAAAGAGGTCTCAAGATCAAATCTCAGTCTCAACAACCTTTCGGTTTCCAGTGACGGGTTGGGGTGTACGGCCTGTGGGCTTGATAAAGCCGCTTTGGTGCGACGCCAAGGTGGGCCCCCTGGTGGGACTCCAGGGTGGCAGGCAGGTGTGACGCTTGTCCTGCATCAGTCACCCAAAAATTTATTAATCATACTAACATGTGATATGTCAGCCTAGTACATACATAGAAAACAAGAGTTGTCGACAACACTAAAATGGCGAGTACGAGACATGTACTCCAGCACCTTCTCAATCTCCAATGGCAATAAAGCTGATAAGTATTATGTATCAGTTTGATGCATATAATAACCAATGTAGCTAGGAGAATCTTAAGAACACCTAAGATTGACTTTTTCTATACATTTAATTGATAAAACATATGCTATTATAGATCATTGGACATGCAAAATATCTAAGATAAGTTTCCACTACCTCGTATTGAATAGGTGTTATATCTTCCTTATACCTAGACTCAAAAGATAATAAATTAATAATTAGAGTTTCAACCAAGATTAAGTATTTCTTATTGCAGGGTTACTCAAATTAATTTCAAAAACACCAAGGTGGATACTCCCAAATTAAGCACAATAACTTCATGATGTAATGTTAGCTCAAAAGCCACGTATAGATTGTAGTATAGGGTAACATTAATATCCAGAGGGTGGGGGTGATAGTGTTTAAAGGAAATCTATATCAACCCGATCACAGAGGTGAGACATGCTCTTTTAGTGGAAACTAAACTCGTTTCTTCATCAGCATACCACTACAAGGCATCAAAGGTAACCCTTCAAGTGTGTTCCCTTGAAAAAAATGCAAGCTACTTATTACGCCTTTGAGACCACCATTTGACCACCACAATAGCACACCAAAGTCGAACTCATACTGTCAAGATACTTTACAATGCTTAAAGACTAGCACCGAAGATATTGCATCAAGTGAACACAACTGTCAATAATATCAATAAGATAAACTCCTAATTTGTAGTCTGGAAGTACAGATAGTGCAAGCTAGGAATGCTAAGATGTGGAGAAAAAATTTATTGCACTCACTCATGAGAAGTAGCACCAATTGCAGAGAAGATGCGAGAAGCTCGATTAAGATGGTTTGGACACGTACAAAGGAGACCATTAGAGACGCCTGTTAGGCGTTGTGAGAGTCTAGTCACTAGGCATGTTAAACGAGGGAGGGGTAGACAAATAAAGACTTGAAATGAAACTATAAGAAAAGACATGATGTACTTAGGCATTATTAAGATTATGACACAAGAAAGGGCACAATGGCGACAAAGGATCCATATAGCCGACCCCACTATAGTGGGATAAAGACTTGAGTGTTGTTTGTTGTACTCATGTTCTATCGCCGGCCTTACTTGCAAGTCTACTCAGCCACGATCAAGAGTTGAGATGACAAAGATTTGAGAAAGGTTGCGGCGCCATTGATCGATAGTGAGAAATAAGAATCGATATAGCCGACAATAAAGATCTAATGATGATGATTGTTGTCGGATTTTGTTTGCATTGGGTTATTCTTCAGTTTAGTGATAAAAAAACATTACTTTCAAGATTTGCTTGCAGCTAAACAGAACATGTCTTCAATGAATGAGGAAAGTGGGGTTGTGTACATATGTTTCATCAGGAAACGAAATTGATGTTAAATCTAGCAACCACTCCCTTCTTTTGTTATATTTATCTAAAGAGGTAAAATGGTTTACAACAGATTATGATAACATCATAACTTAAGAACAATTTAAAAGACATTACCTAAAAATACACTTGATAACAATAGAAAACATCTCTTTTCAAAAATCAAAAATATAAGATGAGGTAAAATGTTTTGACAGTAAATAAATATTTAAGAAGACAAATCTGTGTTATTGATCGATGGTGAGAAATAAGACTCAAAGATACTTTGCAATGTTTAACAACTGGCACCAATGATATTGCATCAAGTGAACACAATTGTCCATAATATCAATAAAATAAAGTCTTAACTTGTATTCTGGAAGTACAGACAGTGCAAGCTAGACATGTTGAAATGTGGAGAAAAAAATTATTGCACTCACTCATGTTCTATTGCCGGCCTTACTTGCAAGTCTGCTCAGTCACGATAAATCACATCCATTTAGGTCCTTAGAAGAAAATTAACTACAATGAATGAATGAATTCTCAATTGATCATTCATTATTTTTCCTACAAGTCCATTTAATATTCTTAGTTTTTTTATACTAAAATTTAACTATCAATGACTGTTTCATCGACCATGGACCGATGCTTATAAATATATTGAATACCGGTCTAATAAGAATTTTATCAAATTTACCTTTAAGTCTCCACTTGGCACGGCGGTGGTGGTTATATATGTGGGGGTTATGAACCGTCGTTCGTGAACGCCCGACCTCACCTAAGGAGCTACATTCACTTTTATGTTCAAAACTAGCTTTATTTTCATAGGGACAGTTATAACCGTTGTCATGCCAAACAATAACATACATTCTATGACGGTGGTATTTTTGCCCAAACTCACCCATGCAAAAAGCCTCACTAAACAGAGCCTAAGGCTGTATGACATTATCTCATCAAATCGGTAATGAACACCCAAGCTTACTTTAAAAGCTATGTCCTCACACATCTCCACGTTTTTAGGTATAATAATACATCTAACATACGCCTAGCACATATATTTAGGTATCCCATGATCATCTAAAAATACTACTTGAATATTATTAATTTCTTCCATTAAAATAACATATAATATACTCATACAACCATCTTATGGAATGTTCTTAAGAGTTCTAACTATTCAACTATTTCAGGAGAGGCCTCACAATAAAAAAATTTATCCACAAATAGCATAACTGAAACCTAACTATATTTCACTTGAAATCCCGATGGAACTATTTCTTTACATTCGCCTCATAGCACAGCCATATTTGAAACCTAACCATCGCACTTCTGCTATCTGGAATCAATTACTGCAATCCAGAGCACACTCCTCGACATATCCAGTTTGGATCATGAAAAAAATCAATTAATCCGTCCTCTGGTTCAACTAATAATGGAAACATCAACATTGGAGCTAGGGTTTCTGATATTCCGGGTTACGAAAGAGAAGTTCACGGAGAATTATGAAAAATCATTGTAAGCTGAAAATAGGGAGGACGAAAGAAGAGAGTCTGACCTAACGACCTCGTTTTCTCTCTCGACTTCGCTGACCTCGGCGAAGAAGCTCTTGAGCAGCTGCTCCTCCTCCAACTCGGTAGCCATGGCGAAGCACGGGCCGAGGTTCGTCTCCCCTTTTTCGAGAATATTAGAAGAAGGCACTTTTAGTACTGCTCCCTCCCCGCCTCAACTATTATTGTTTTAATTAATAATAATTAATGATGGGAATTGTTACACGCACCCCAATTTTTAACTAAATTAATTTCTCAAATAAAAATCTAATGGCACCGCATTAATGACACCTCTCAGCCCGTTACTCATGACTCAAGAGTGATGCTTCGCATGTTTCAAACCCTACGCGCCGCTCCCTCCCATCTCCGACCCTCCAGCTCGCCCATCAACCTGTGATCTCCACTCAATCTGCACTGGTTCCTGCCCTAATCGAGCACGCAATCAGTCGCAGAGTAAGAAGTAAGTGCACAAGGCGATTTTTACGTAGAAAAATCCCTCAATCGGGTAAAAAACTATGTGACTGGATCTGTACCGGTCAAACTCCACTATCAGCTCAGGTTACAACTTATTTGTAGAATCGAGGGCGACATGCCTCTCCTCATTACACTTGGGAGATGAGAGAGGCTCTTAGGCGCTCGGTGGGCAACAAGATGCATCGCGCAGAACGCGTGGAGTGAGGTTGGAACGAGCTTCCTGTAGGCTGAGCACAAACAAGGCTTTTTTCCCTGCAACGGGCAGAGCGTCTTCTTCGCGGTGGCGCTGCGGGCTTTACTGAGTTTCTGGTGGAGCGACAATGATGCGTGGAAGGATTCTGGTGGAGAGACGGAGGATCGTAGGAGAATTCCGGTGGAGAAACGGTGGCTCGTAGGAGAATTCCGACAGAACTCTGGTCTAAGGAAGAAAAAAGCACGGAGGTGAGAATTGAGAAATGATGAGACATGAGACTCCTTTTATAACATTTACGGGGTGGTTACGGAAGTAATGCGGCTATGCGCACACTGTAATTAACCACCCATATTAATATTTTTATCATATTGTTAGAATGTAAAATTCTCGCTAAATGCAAGCCGCAATTATGACCATGATGCCCCCACTAACCGTCGAAGTTACGCCGGTGCTTTTTTCTTGGAACGGACGGTTGTGATTTGGTGAATCGATCGAACGATGTGGGAAGGGCGTAGCACCGCGTCCAACGGGGAAGCACCGCCCCTCACGGGCGAGGGAGGCGGTCGGCTCCCACTCCGATCACCTCCTACCAGCAAGGTGTCGACCACCAATCACCGACACGTTGCCGGTCGGGCGCAGGAAGCAGCCTGCCGGGGCCATCGGGGGATGGGCGCGCCTCCGGCGCCGGCCGCTGGTCGACCGGCCGGCGCCGACTGAGAGCCCGGCCTTGGCCGGCCGCAAGGTTCGACCGGCCGACGCCAGGGCGCACAAGGCGTGACTAACTAAGCTTGCCCGACCGGAGGGCCGGGAGCGGCCAACTGCTACCCCCGGCCTCCCACAGCCGCAAAGACTGCCGTGGGAGGGGGCGCCCCCACCGCCCCCGCGGTGGGGGAGCCCGACGAGGTGGTTGTGCCATGTTGTCGCAAATGAGCGGCCGCAAGGTGCGGCCTCATTGCCGGCAGGAGGCCAAGACGGCTTGGGTCGGTCGGCCGGCGGAGAGGAGAGGAAGAGGGGGCCGGCCTTTGAGTCGGCCCCAGACGGCCACCGGAAGAGGGACCCTGCGCGCGCGGACTGCGCGCGGCGGTCAAACCCATGTCCCCACTAAGATAGTGGGGGCATGAGGAGTGGGCTATACGCACCCCTAAATTCTAATAAAATGAGTCATGCTCCTATCAAGTCAGAGTCATTTGAATCCTTTGACGAAAGCCCACTAGCACCCTCCTGGGATTCTCTCCCAAGTGCGCTCACACGCATAACTCTCATGTGCGCATCCCCCCTTCACTCCGCTCATGAACGCACCCTTGTGTGAACCACTCGATCTTGAGCGTGCTCCCGCAAGCTCCACTTTTGTGCGCGCTTCGCTCTCCAGCACGCCCAAGTGCACTAAGTTCTGAAGAAGAACAACAAGCTTGTGAGTTTGAATGAAATTTTCCACCTCCTCCTCGATCGCATGAACCTGCTCGGGCGCGAAGTTGCACTTGTTTTGGATCATCGGTCATCCGTCGGTGGGTGGGATCGATGTTAAGTAAATAAGTGATCTCCAGTTCATCCACATACCAAGAGGGCGGAATTCCAGAGCAGACACACTCTTAAAGTTGGTGACTTCCCCATCGACTATCAAGTGAGGCAGTGAAGATTGGAAAAGATAATGCACCCTAGTATTCGTGACCCATGGGAGGTCACCATTATCGCTCAGGGAGGATCTTGCTGGATGAGATCCATCATCACCTACCTCAAGCTCGAACAACTCCCAGATGACCCTTTGGAGAATCAACGGGGGTGGATGTGCGCCGCCCCTTTTCCATCATCGGCGGAGAACTCTACATGCACTCATTCTCTGATCCCTATCTTAAGTGCACTTGAGGGAAAGGCTCTGGTCCTGAAGATCCTGTGTTAGAGATTCTACTGACCCACAATATTGAAGAAGGGACACTCGAGTTCATTCAAAAATGCAAAGCTGCCAACTTCATGCGAATGCCCCTCAATAGCCCCCATCAACATCACCCCTCTGTACAGCTTGTGATCTTTCGTATATTGGGAGATTGATCACCTCGACCCTTTCCCACGACCTCCAGGAAAGAGTTCATCATGTAGACGAAAAATTACTTCACCAAGTGGAAAAACCGAGCCACTAGTCAAAATCCCCGAAGAGAACGCAAAACAGCTCATTTGGAGGAACATTAATTATCGTTTCGACATACCATCAATAGTCATCATAACACAATTTCCAGGGAAGGCATTCATCAAGTTGTGTAATGACATAAAAATAAATCTGTCACCCAACACTCACACACCCACAATCCAACAGCTAGACTGAGATCGCAAATCGTACCATCCTCAAGGGACCGTAGACCCGCCTCCAGGAGGCAAGTGCAGTGGGTGGGCATGCTTCCTAGCGTGATATGGACATACTGTACTATGACAAGAGCACTATAGGAGAAACATCGTTAAGGCTCTTTTAGGGAGGTCTTAATTTTCACCGGACAAGGTCCGGTTCATGCGGTCGTAATCGCTTGGCCTGTAAAAATAAGTCCTCCCAAACAGAGCCTAAGCCTCTGCTATGGATTAAAGGATGTCATACTAGTCGATATATGTGTTCTAAGCCTTTGCGTGCACTCTTTGAACAACTCGAAGAATGAAGACTTACTCTCGAGGGAATTTTGATTTGACATGGAGGTCAAGGACAATGCAGCGCAACACATCACCGCGTGCGTACCAGAGCCACATAGCACAATATTATAAAAGGAGGGTCAAGCTAATGCCAATCCACATCGAAGACCATGTCCTTTGAAGCTTCGAAGCGTTTCGAAAGGGCCCACATAAGGACAAGCTCTCCCCTCCTAGGAAGGCTCGGTCATCATCATTGCAATCGCAAAGCTCGGCACATTCAAGCTAATGGCATCGGTTGAAAAGATCCCCCCCCCCCCCCCCAACACACACGTAAAATGCACAGAATCTGCGTTGCTTCTACACTCTTGCCCTTTCTTGTTAAAGCCATGTAATAAGCCAAGAGTCTGTGCTCGTGCACATGCATGTAATAAATGACATCTTAATTCCTATTAAACACTGTTCAAGTCTTCTGCAAGGAGGGTGCGTTACTGGGAACCACTCTTTAGAATTACGCCCCCGATAGCACTCCGATGAACTGCACACACGAGCACGCTTTCGGGTAATACACGCACATGCTATACTCTGTTTCCTTACTGTTCAATTTGGGACGCAACTGCGTGGATTATTAGATTTCTGCCATGTAAACTCCTGCCTTACCGAGGGGAGCGGAACCTTCAATTATCAATGTCAACTATGAGCGAAATAGTGAGACTGATGAAACCTTCATTCATTGTTGCCCGCAAAAGAAGAAAAGGGCCGCGAATTTGGACCATTATTCGAGCAAAGAGAGCTTCAAATTTGGACCTTAAACCGTCACCAATTACGAATGGAAGGGCATCCGCTGTGACCTTCACTGCCTACATGGATCGAACAGAGAGACGCCGTCTAGGTTACTCAGGAGGGCAAGTTTAGGCATTGGTGTTTTAGAGGACAAGAATAAGTCATATTATAAACTAAGCAGATTTATTTTTTTGTTTTTTAACTTCCATCCTACATAAGTAAGCTTACAACACAACTCATACTCTATATTCCAATTATGCAAAGTCTTGCTTGATATATCATATCATAGCTTAACAACAAGAAAGCCCTCAATTATAACATTCATGATTATTTTGTTCGCGCGCCTCAATTTTACAAAAATATTTAAAATCAAGATAAATGTGCAATTTATAAAAATCATCACTAAATTAAAAAAAGAATCATCAAGAAATTTTTGTTTTGTTTATAAATAAAATAGATAAATCTGTTATTTACAAAAGCAGTTCTACACTCTTTAATTCAACTTCGAAATTAGTAAGCATATTTAGGAATAATTTGTAGAACATAAAATCTTCTAAATAGCTTTTCTAAAACAAGAAATTCAAAATTAGTTACATTTTTAAAAATTATCTAATTATATACAATTTAATTTATGAGCTTCAGTATATATATATATTAGTTATACATCATAGACAGGCATTCTCTCCTCAATAGCAACACGGCAAATGGGGCATTTCTTGCACTTGTCAGCACAGCTCCTGAAAATGACATGAAATTAAATTCAGATGCTTAACCAATTATTAGCAATAATAATAATGCTAAGAACTGGAATAATTACTATATATTAATAACTAATAAAATAAATTAAACAAACACAAAATCAGCCACCAAATAATTATTGCTATTCATTCTATTACAAGTAAAAGATGTGACACAGAGAATACAAGCAGATTGGTTGAAGTGTAGAGACACGTTTGGGATCTTATGTGATCTTAAAGTATCATTAAAACTTAAAGACAAGTTTTACCGTGCTGCAATTAGACATGCGATGCTCTACGATTCTGAGTTGGGCAGTGAAGTGTGCATGAGCAAAAAAAGGGAGTTGTGGGGCTGTGAACGCTTGGGTGGATGCGCAGACACATGAGATTGGATAAAATTATGAATGAATGTATCAGGAATAAGACGAAAGTGGCACCAATTGTAGAGAAAATGCGAGAAGCTTAGTTAAGATGGTTCAGGTACGTACAAAGGAGATCATTAGAGGGATATGTTAGGCGCTGTGAGAGTTTAGCCACTAGGCATGTTAAATGAGGGAGGGATAGACCAAAAAAGAATTGCAATGGAACTATAAGAAAAGAGGCATTAGTGAGATCATGAATAAAGATAGGGCGCAATGGCAACAAAGTATTCATATAGCGGACCCCACTATGGTGGGATAAAGGCTTGAGTGTTGTTATTGGATTCTATTACAATTAACAACTCACATGTTCTCATCGTCTCTCCTCTCCCTCCCTTCTGTAACCATGAAATAAATAAATAAAAGTTATAAAAAGAATCCAAAATATTACACTTTGCAAATATAAAATATAAGATGCTAAAAAAACAATGGGCCTTCCAATTTTATCCTTTACTAATATAACTCCGTCATAAATTAAGTAAAATTCTTATTTTAATAATTATCATGAATAGAACCATCTCTAAGATTAATTTTGCCTTCAGTTTAATTTCCCCACTACCTCCTTTCACATGCATAAGAGAGAGAAAGCAAAGCAGATGAGGTACACATACAAATTTCTATTATGAGAATGCTAGAGTTTCGTGTTAGCATTCGCGAAACATAAACGAGTAAAAAATGGTTCTGCTTACTTGCACGAAGTTCGGTGGCGGCAGGGGAGAAGAACCATGCATGTTTCTGCTTCAAAGCAAATTCTGCACAAAATTTTTTCCTGGAACAAAAATGGGGAACAAATGTAGCATATTTTAGCAGAAGAAATAGGCAAATTACATCAAAACCCATGAGCTGCAATCTGAATTAATGGAAAGAGATAATCACATGCCACTTAGGGTTTCAGCGACTGCAGTTATAAATGTAACTACTGCTTAGGGTCAATTTTTTAAATTACACTCATTCAAAAGTTGATGTTTTCGATCATACAGTTGATAAACTTGTAGTTATAAGCATGTAATTGACAATCATAGAGACTGCTTCTAAAATGACAAACGTACATGAAGATGGGAAGTTAAAGATGGAGAACTGTACAGGTCTGCTTAGTTAGACGGAACGGGGCTCCATAATTGGAATTGGAGGTCAATTCCAATGAAACCATCTCAACTTTAAAGGTCCGTTCAGTTATATAATTGGGAGCCCCATCATCTGCTCTACTCCCATCACCCTAGATGGGGTAAGAAAGAGCCAGGGGGGTTGGGTTCTGACATAGATGCAAGGTTGTCAGGATCGCGATCCAGATCATAGGATCTTACGATCCTATGATCCAGATTTTGTAAATCGATCCAGATTTTGTAAATCGATCCTGATTTTGTAAAGCGGTCCTCGATCCGACCCTACTATAAGATCCGATCCTACCTCAAAACGATCTCATCTAGAATCTCAATCCTGACAACCTTGCATAGATGAGGGGTCGAGCAGACGAACCCCAACTCCGACGAGAGGACTAGAATTCGAGGAATCGGGTGCTGAAAGTTGGTACGTTATTGGTTTGCCAGCTAAAGCGAACATAAAGCAAATGTTTAAAGATTAATTATGCATAAAGTCTTTTACAGCACGAGTTTCAAATAAAGTAGAGTTTCAAAAGATACGAGATATATCAATGATTTCCCAATAAGCCATTTTGGTTGGAAAGTTAAATATATTACATGTTGAAGCCTTTCATACTCTTGTTGGCTGTACTTAGTAATCTCAGACTGTTCACCCAAAGCCGCCTGTAGTCTCCAGACCTATGGTTCAACAAAATCGTCAATCATTTTTTCAATATTTAAAAATAAAGAATAATTGCCAAAATTTCCCCTGGAAATTAGCATGATAACAGATTGCACCCCTCTTCTGAAATTACAAAAACCTCCACCATAGGTTTACATTTCATAACATTCATGCACAAAAAATACACACTTGGAGTAAATTTTCAGGGGAGTCTTTTTGTGCATGGATGTTATGAAATTTAAACTTATAGGGAATGTTTTTGTAATTTCAAAAATAAGAGGAGAGGTCCCGATAAGTGCCCCTTAAAATAATTAAAGCAATGGATAAAAAAATTATTATGAAGAACCATCTTACGACTTTGCATAAGTACACACGATCTCCCCTCTAATTAACATACATGAAGTTTTTCTGGTACATGCATGTTAACAATGTAAATTTAGAGGGGAGATATCTGTAATTATGCAAAGCTGGAGGGGATATGACCACCAAGTATGAATTTATTAACATTACAAAATATGACCACCAAGTATGAATTTATTCAAATAATGTAACAGATAAAAACAGCACACCTCCTCGGCAAGATCCTTCCTGGGCATTTTCTTCACAATCTCGGGTGGATAGCCCTGGAAAGTGTTGTACCTATAGAAGCAGCACATGGCATAGCAGTAAGAGAAGAGAACCAGTTGCTTCAAAACTAGTATTGCATGAATGAGCTGCCCAAAAACAATTTAAAAAAAATTAGAACCTAAACATTGCTGACTATACAAGACAACATGATAATTAGTGGTAATATTAATCAAAATAATGAAGAAAATTTTCTTATAGACAAGGATAATTTTGCATTGAAAATATGCTAAGTTGTGCCACCAAGAGATGTTTTTCTTATAAGAATAGACTTGTTGCCGGAAAAAAATGCACCCACTCAAAAAGGATGGGCTCCGGAGAGTAATCTTGCTTGAGATAGAATATGTTTCATCATCAAATCAATTTTCCCTTGACCGTTGGATCAGTGTTGTTTATATCCGAGCTCGCAACTTTGTACGGGTGCAATCCCAATATTTTAATACCCAGTCATGGTAAACCACTCTTGCTTAACATAGTCGTTGGGTATCAGTGCTTTGACTTGACTAAGGTAAGATTACGCAATTGATGGACAGCTTGCTCAAAGTCTCCTGCTTACTATATACACTCCCTCGCAACTCACGAGAGCCGTACAGATGACAACTTGAGTTTGGCAGTGTCACTAATAGAGAAGAATGGATTGGGGGTGAGTAGATATTATTGGCTGAGCAGATACTATTTTGGAAAAAATAAATATGGAAGTAGTGAGGTTTAGCAACATGATAGTAAGGTTCAATAGAATGGAAATATAGTTGTAACATGAGAATGTTTTTTTTTTAACTGAGAGTGAGGTTCAGTAACCTAAGAGAAAAGATGCGAGGTTAGGGTAATAGTGGGCTCGAGAGATGTGGGAAAAGAAGAGTCAGGAAATAAGAGAGCTGACAGGAAGGCGAGTGTCTCCAAGAAATGGAGGGGAGCAGAAAAAGCATGTGGCTCGGTGTGAAAGGCTAGAGAGCCGCCAGGTGAAACCTCTGTCACGAGCTTGTTGGAAGGCGAGCGGATTGGAGAGCAACCAATGCAAATCAAAAGATGGGGAGGTATAGGGGGGGGGGGGGGGGTCGCCAGTGGGAGAACGAAGGGGGTGTTGGGAAGTGAGGATGCGACATTGGTTCCAATGGTCGAAGACCCACTGAGGGGTGGCAATGGGATGGAGGGAGGCTTGTCAAGAGGTGGGCAGGGGGCATGTGGAAGAAATGAACGACGAATTTCAAGCGTCATGACAAGGAGATTATCCAAGGCAGTATCAATTCGATCGAAGCGAGTATGCACTGAGTCCGAATGGAGAGCCATGGTAAAAAAGGGGGTGAGGGGCGACAGAAAGCAGCAGAAGGCTCTGGAGGGCCGCCGGAATATAGGAGGAGCCGCATGAGGACTGTCGGAATGCTGCAGAAGCAGCTAAAGGGCAGCTAGAATGCTACGGGAGCTGCAAGAGGGCTGCTGGGATGTTGCAGGAGCCGTAGGAGGGCGTAGGGGATGAGGAGCGGCCACTAGAAAAGTGCAGAAGCCGCACGAGGGCGGACCGACACGGCAGAAAGCGGTGTTGGGTGGCAGGAGGGTCGCGGGGATAAGGAACTTATGCTGGAAGGCCGCAAGAGTGTGGGCATGTTGCAGGGGGTCTTCCAGACACGGTTGGAGAGGAAGAAGAGCCGGCTGGAGCCTGGAGGGGCAGTGAATCAAACTATCAAAGGCTCACTGGAATCGCTCGTTGGGAGAGGGGCTAGACATGATGAAGTCGTTCAAAGTAGGAATCATTCACTGAAATCGACGAAAATCAGCGAAGTCGCCGCACGTTGTAGTCGGCGAGCCATCACGGGTGTAGACGCACGACGCAGGGCTGCATGGGGCACTAGAGACGATGTAATGCTCGGACATTGTAGTCGACAGTGAGGGGGTTGGCGTTGAGCGTTTGATATTTGATTAGGGCTTCAACGGAAACCCTAAAAGAGCGGCAAGTCGGATCAGTTGATACATCGTATCGTATCAAGAATAAGAATTAATAACAAGAACTTATAATTGCATGACAACTAAAGATACAATCAAGAGATAACTCCTACCAAACATACGAAGGCTTGGTCCTTCTCGACACTCCACTCTCCAAGAGAGCCAAACATCCAAGACTCAAAAGAAAAACAAGACTCCTCGCCTAGGGATCCTTATATAGATGGAGCTCCTCACTACAAGACAAAACACAAAGGAACATACATGACAAGATACGTAAAGACACATGCGTATCAAGATAGCCCCAAGATCCAAAGTACCCTTCTTGGTCAAAGAACATTTTTTCATGTTTACTTTGGTCAGGAGGATCACTTTTTTCAAGCTTGCTTTGATCAGGAGGGTCACTATCAAAGTATTTTTTATCAGGAGCGACACTTTTTCAAGCTTGTCACACAAATAGTTTCAAAAAAAAAATCGTAAGACATAATAGTTACAAAATTCATCCAATGCCTACGAGTGTAATTTTAATAAAACACTGAAAGTGAAACCATTCTTTATGAAACTCCATCCAGTGGCTGATTAACATTTTGGATGAACGAAATATCACTTGTATAGCCAATACCAAGCACCCAAGATATAAGATTAAACCGTAACTACAGTTTATAACACAGACAAAATAGAAGAAAGAGGTATTGAACATACATAAGCCTTCCAATTAAGTTAACCCAAAAATAGGGAATTCAAATCATAATAAAAATATGAGGAGCGTTCACATCAATTAAGAATAAAAAAAATCAACGATCAGAATTGCATTTATACATACCCAGTTGCTTCAGCATAAAAAAGCCTTGCGTGCTCTTCTTTGCTTCCTTCATCAATAGACCACCAACCAAGCAGTCTGGATTATATAGGCAAATGGATTCTAAAGTTTTAAACTTTAAAAAATGTACATTTTTTATCTTTTCACAAAAAGAACTAAAGTCAACAATATTATAGAGAAGTAAAAGGCAATACCTTGAGCCATGATGTAGAAACGCAAAGCAATCTCGAGTTCTTGATGAGATTACGAGATAACTTCGATTTAGTGATCCGCTATGAAAAAGAATAACAAGCTTCTCCACCAACTTAGATATGGCAAACAAGACACCAGCCCCTTGCAGAATAAACAGTGGAGAGAAAAGTGCTAAAATTGGGATGTATCTGGCAGCTGGTGGCGCCCCCTGAACGATAATAAGCTAAGTTGCGTTCAAGAATTGTGTACGGACATGTACATGTATTACTAGTTCGTTCAAAGTTTAATAAAGTAAATGCAAAATGAAGAATTGGCCGGGTGAAAACTGTTATGATTCATGTTAGTAGTCTCTCAGGCTACGTAAGCGGTGGATTATGAGCGACACACTGTCATTTTTGTAAAACTCCGTCAAATAAATTTTTTAGGCTCCGATTCTACCACCGCCGACAGCCATAATCGCGATTCAGGGATTTTCGATCAACTCTGCACTAGAAAAGCCGTCTCCACCATTGCTTCGTGTTTTTTTCTCATCGATTGCTGAAGCCCTCCTCGTCGTCCTGTGAGATCGCCGGAGAGGAAACCAAAATCGAACCCACGGTAGCAGAAAAAAATAAATAAAAAACATGAATCAATCTGTAAATGCCGCCGGAGGCCCTGGAGCCGGCGACGGCCTGATCGGACACCACTGCTGGGGTCACCGGCCTCCGGTGACCCCGACGTGGGTCGTCCGAAGGAGGTCCGGCAGGGGCCGCAGGCGGCGGTGTCCCTAACCGTGACATCTAGTTTTAGAGGTCACAGTCAGGGCCACCGCAGGCGGTGGCCCTGCCGTACCTCCTCCGGACGACCCACGTAGCGGTCGCCAGAGGCCGGCAATCCTAGCAGTTGGGTCCTGTCAGGCCACCGGCGGCTCCAGGGCCGCTGACGGCGTTTACAAACCGATTTATGTATTATATAATAAATATAATATATATAACATATAATATTATATACATAATATATATAACTAGAATAATAATAAAAAATTATAATATATATAATAACATATATAAATTATAATATAATAAACAATATATATAAATATTTTAATATATATATATATATAATATAAATATTTTAATATAATAAATTATAATATAATTTTAATCTGAAATCACCCACCACACAACTATTCTGTCAAACAGATTAATCAGATTCTCTGTTCAAACAACACTGAAAAAGCTGATCATTCAAACAGTTTTTTCTATTCCCACCACTCTGTAAATCAGCCGATCTTTCCACCACTCTGCAAATCAACTGCTTCTCCAATCGCTTCAGCTGACTCAAACATGGCCTCAATTGTATAGGAAAATCACTTTTTCTTATATATACTCTATATACCCTCTTTCGAGGATGAATAATAAGTTGAGGGATGAAAAATCGAATAATTCATTAATCAACCATATACTCTTATATATAGAGTAAGGGAAAAAACGTGCAAAGACTAAAACACCCTTATGAGGGTAAAATACAAAAATGCATAAACAGACTTGATTTCAACTCTCCCCCTCAAGACGAACAGTAAATATTTGTCATTCCGAGTCTATGGATATCATCAATAAAAACATTGCACCCTAAGCTCTTGGTGAAGACATCGGTCAACTGATCTCTGGAGTGAACGAAAGGAGTGACTAAATTTCCCTTTTCTAGATGGTCTTTGATGAAATGGCGATCAACCTCGACATGCTTAGTTTTGTCATGTTGGACCGGATTATGAGATATGTTGATAGCAACTTTGTTGTCACAGAACATAGAGATGGGAGCATCCTCCTGAAGGTCAAGGTCGTGCAATAAGGTGCGCAGCCATAAACCTTCACAGAAACCTTGAGACATTGACCGATACTCGACTTCAGCACTAGATCTGACCACCACATTTTGCTTCTTACTACGCCATGTGACCAAATTTCCACCAAAGAAAGTGTAATACCCTGTTGTAGATTTCCTGCCATCACGGCTTCCGGCCCAATCCGCATCAGTAAAAACATCAATCTTTAAATGGTTGCTCTTTGAAAACTTCAGCCCCCGACCCGGAGCCTTCTTTAAGTACCGAAGTACGCGGTATGCCGCATCCTGATGTCTGATCCTGGGGGCATACATATACCTACTCAAGATTCCAACTGCATATGTGATGTCGGGACGAGTGTGTGAGAGGTATAAAAGCTTTCTCACCAATCTCTGATAACTTGAAGCATCTGTGTGATGCCATCAATATCTACATTGATCCTATGGTTCTCCTCCATAGGAGTGTTAACGGGAACACATCCAAGCATCCCAGTCTCTGTTAACAAATCTAACACATACTTACGTTGCGAGATGAAGATACTCTGATCAGAACGTGTCACTTCAATTCCTAGGAAGTAACAAAGCCTTCCCAAGTCCTTTAATCCAAACTCAGCTGACAGAAGAGCCTTCAGCTTTGAGATTTCATCTGAGTCATCTCTGGTGATCACAATGTCATCAACATAAACAATAAGAACGATAATTTTTCCCTCATTCTTCCTGACAAACAAGGTATGATCAGAATGTCCCTGTTTGTAGCCAAACTTGAACATAGCCTTGTGGAATCTGCTAAACCAAGCCCTGAGAGACTGTTTCAGCCCATACAAAGACTTCCTTAAGAGACAGACCAGACCTTCTTGTCACCTCTTCACAAAACCTGGGGGAAAGGTGATGTGACCCGAAACCTAGGGCTGTAGTTTTCTAAATAAAAATTGCGACCTATTTAAAATTAATGTGGCGCGAAGGACTTGCGGGCTATTTCTAACGAATAAAACGACCCTAAGCGTCGCAAACACTCGCAAGACTACTGCACAAACGTAGTAACGTCATAAAACATAATTCCACGGACACAAAAATAAAGTGGTGGCATGCAAGTGTCACAAAATAACGAAAATCAAGAGAAAACAGTTAAGTAGGGCAAGCTCATAATACTTGACTATTCATTTACGATTTAGCATAACATGACTAATGTATGTGAAAGGAGATGGAGAGGTATACCAAGGGCGGAGGTGGCAGCCACAACAAGGGTTCGGGAGGCTGAAGGAGGAGCAACAGGACGCTGTGGGCTCGAGATTGCTTGGAGAACACTGGAAGTGAGTGTCTTCGGCAGGGGAACATTGGCTGGAAGCAGGTATGGCTTTGGCTGGGCAACCGGCTCTGGAGCAGGAGCAGGGCTGACGGGAAGCAGGGGAAACACGCCGGAGTTGCGTTGGAACCGCTGGCGGCCGGTGCAGAAGGAGTCGCTGGAGCCCAGGAAAGGCTCAGGCGAGTTCGTCGGTGCCGGAGGAGTGGTGTGGTGGAGGCGGCAGGAGCTTCTGTGGGATTTCCGTCGGGAAAGTTGTCGATAGCCTAGGAGACGGCCTGAGGAGGGGTCGTCGGACCTTGGAGGAGCATCTGGAGTCGGCGACGCAGGCTGGTGAGCGGGAAACGGGAGGTGTCGGGCTTCCGTCGGGAAGGTGCAGCGAAGGAGTGGCGGCGCTGGAAAAATTGGAAGAAACCGCAAGGGTTCTTTCAATTCATTCCAGCTGCTACCTAGTAAAGGGGGAAATTGCTTTTATAATAGGTGGGGGTTAGGGTTTGGAGGAAAGAAAATGGGCTCAAACTAGGTGGGCTTTTTTTTAAAAAAAAGTGCTGACTTGAGAGATTTAAGGGATACCACCAAATATGCCGGAATAGTTAAATATTAAAACTTGCCCTAAGCTAACCCTTCTCCTAATTAACGAACCTATGCATTTATGGCCTCGTTGGCCGGTCACACCAACGAGGCAAACAAAAATTTCGCAAATACATGCGCGACAAGAGAAAAAATACAAGTACGATAAAATAAACAAAAATAAAAACAAAGAGATGCACCACATGTTGCATCAATTCCCCCGGGGTTGAGAGAACTCGACCCCGTCGAGAATGCAATGCGACCAATCACTATCAAGTCCAAGACGATGGTCAGAGAGAAGCTGCATAGGTGTCCTGCTGGTGCCGTGGCTGCGACCCAAAACCTGGAAATAACCTTTCATCCCCAAATCTCGCAATCCATTAGCCAAATTTTATGCAAATCATTTAAAGAAATAGTAATTATTAGAGCTTGCAGAGGATGACAGAGGCGGTGTGTGTAGCAAACAAGTGGTGGGAGGGAAATCGTGAAACAAATAGAAGCAAGCCGTGGAACCAGTAATTCATGACGCAACATCCTCATGCGTGGTAGACACTCACGATCGTCCGCTAGACCAGGTTCGTCCATCACTTTGATTTCACCCGATGAAATCCTACTCGAGTCACAACATTTTAAACAGATCCCAAATCTATCGATTATGATCTTCCACAAGAACCCATGGAAACGGGTGTCCCGACGAGAAGTATAAACCTACAGGTCATCTCAACTCTCCTCGTACGACTCGACCGAAAAATCTCAAACCTCAAACGATCGAGGTGAGGTGCCCCAATGTGCTCGACTGCCACCAAGGACAAACGATGCGGACTAAACGCGTGCTCGTCAAATACGAAGTCAATAAAAGGTGATGCCTCCAGAGCATCCAAAATAGATGACTCACGAAAATCAGATGCCTTCCCCTGGAGCAAGGGTCCAGGTCGAAGCGTAGCACTAAGTAGGAGTGGTGTAGTGGAGACTAAGGACGGCGAAGTAGATGCTAATGAGGTCTTCCCAGGTGCTCTAGGAACAGGACCATTCTTCTGGGGAAGAAGAATAATCTTGCGCCCATGGTGATCAAAAGAATGGGAGTTCCTCACACCATAATGCAGAACATGTCTGTCATACTGCCATGGTCGTCCTAGAAGTATGTGGCAAACGTCGATGGGGGCGACATCACATAACACCGAATCACGATACACGTCCCCGATAGAGAACTCTACCTGACAATGATGAGTAATGGGTATAGTCAACGGACTACTGACCCCAGATAAATGATACGTCTGCTCTAAGGGGCGTGCCAGAAGTCCTAACTTCTCCACCATTCGCTGAGACACGTAGTTTTCCATACTGCCGCTATCAAAAATAATAGAACAACAATGCTCCTGAATGCGAGCGGTAGTGCGGAAAATCTCCTTTCTTCGAGGATCCTGCTCAGTGGTCTCGCCAGAGGTAATCAAACTAGAGTGAAGAGCACAAACTAGGTGCTCTGCTTGCTCGCCCTCGACCTTGAGGGCATTATCAGCCTCGGGCTGGGGGTTACTAAGGAAAACCCCATACTCGGGTTCACCCACGGTGGTGGAATCAATCACTGCAACGAACTGGCGTCGTGGGCACTCAGAAGACTTGTGCCCTGGCTCCATACACTTGAAGCATCGAAACACTCCAGTGTGGGGTCGGGCTTCTATGGGCTCCTTACCCCGGGACGGGCCAGGGTGAAGAGTCGGGGCTCCAGTAATGGCAAGCGGTGGGGAATCAGTAGTGGCAGATGTGGGTGTAGTAGTGGTGGTGCTCGAAGTAGGTCTATCAGTAGACCTAGGTCCATCAGTAAACCTCTGACCAGATGTCCTCTTCTGGAGGGCCTCCACTCGATGTGCTCGGTTGGAAATTACTTCAAGGTCCCGAAAATCATGAAGCTCTAACTGTTCTCGTATCGCGTACCGTAGCCCATTCAGATAACAAGTCACAACCATGTGGTCTTCCTCATTAAGATCTAAGCGTGACTGGAGGACTAAGAACTCATCCGTGTACTCGTCGATAGTTTGCTTGTCCTGTCGTAGGTTGTGATACCTACGATACAAGGTCTGCATGAAATCTGCGGGGACATACCTCCTCTTGAGTTGAGCTTTGAACTCAACCCAGGTGTTGATAGGTGGTTGACCCATAGTGTATCGCATCCGCTCGACTTGCTCCAACCATGTGAGTGCGGGGCCCTTCAGCTTCAGGGTAGCATACCCCACCTGTTGGTGGGCACGTGTGTGCTTCCAACTGAGGAATCGCTCAAGTCGCTCGCACCAATCAAGACATACCTCAGGCTCTAGTGTGCCCTCAAAATCCCCAACATCTAATTTAATACCCGCATCCCACCTAGGTGGATGCCCGTGTTCGTGATGAGCTGGTTGGGGTTCTGGCGGTGGACGTGTAGGAGGTCGTGCAGGAGTACGGGGTTGTGAAGGAGGACCCCCTAAATGATACCGTGCTTCTAAATTGTTACCTGTAGTACGCAACCCTAACATGACTTGGTTGGTGTCTCTCACTGAGAGAGTAAGTGTGGTGACAGAGGCCATAAGGTTTTCCATTCGCTTACCTATATCTCCTAAATTTCTCTCTAGGTGTTCAATTCTTGATTCCATGGATAAACTGAAAAAACCCTAAACTTAAAATTTGAAAACGACCTGCGCTCGGCTATCCCACGATAGGAGTGAGATATCCCAGCAGCCACACCAAACTGATGTGACCCGAAACCTAGGGCTGTAGTTTTCTAAATAAAAATTGCGCCCTATTTAAAATTAATGTGGCGCGAAGGACTTGCGGGCTATTTCTAACGAATAAAACGACCCTAAGCGTCGCAAACACTCACAAGACTACCGCACAAACGTAGTAACGCCACAAAACATAATTCCACGGACGCAGAAATAAAGTGGTGGCATGCACGTGTCATAAAATAACGAAAATCAGGAGAAAACAGTTAAGTAGGGCAAGCTCATAATACTTGACTATTCATTTACGATTTAGCATAACATGACTAATGTATGTGAAAGGAGATGGAGAGGTATACCAAGGGCGGAGGTGGCAGCCACAACAAGGGTTCAGGAGGCTGAAGGAGGAGCTACAGGACGCTGTGGGCTCGAGATTGCTTGGAGAACATTGGAAGTGAGTGTCTTCAGCAGGGGAACATTGGCTGGAAGCAGGTATGGCTTTGGCTGGGCAACCGGCTCTGGAACAGGAGCAGGGCTGACGGGAAGCAGGGGAAACACGCCGGAGTTGCGCTGGAACCGCTGGCGGCCGGTGCAGAAAGAGTCGTTGGAGCCCAGGAAAGGCTCAGGCGAGTTCGTCGGTGCCGGAGGAGTGGTGCGCTGGAGGCGGCAAGAGCTTCTGTGGGATTTCCGTCGGGAAAGTTGTCGATCCACTAGTAGACGGCCTGAGGAGGGGTCGTCGGACCTTGGAGGAGCATCTGGAGTCGGCGACGCAGGCTGGTGAGCGGGAAACGGGAGGTGTCGGGCTTCCGTCGGGCAGGTGCAGCGAAGGAGTGGCGACGCTTTTAAAATCGGAAGAAACCGCAAGGGTTCTTTCAATTCATTCCAGCCGCTACCTAGTAGGGGGGGGATTGCTTTTATAATAGGTGGGGGTTAGGGTTTGGAGGAAAGAAAATGGGCTCAAACTAGGTGGGTTTTTTTTTATAAAAAAAGTGCTGACTTGGGAGATTTAAGGGATACCACCAAATATGCCGGAATAGTTAAATATTAAAACTTGCCCTAAGCTAACCCTTCTCCTAATTAACGGACCTATGCATTTAGGGTCTCGTTGGCCGGTCACACCAACGAGCCAAACAAAAATTTCGAGAATACATGCGCGACAAGAGAAAAATACAAATACGATAAAATAAACAAAATAAAAACAAAGAGATGCACCACAGGTTGCATCAAAAAGGTCATGTACACCTCTTCATCGAGGTCACCATGCAGAACACATTTTTGATGTCCAGTTGATGCAGATCTCAGCCCAAGCACGCAGCACAAGATATAATCACACGAACATAGTCCATCTTTGCTACCGGGGCAAAGGTCTCTTGATAGTCGACTCCCTGAGTCTGGGCGTAACCACGAGCCACCAGAAGAGCTTTATATCACTCAACTTAACCATCCTGATTTTGCTTAACGGAGAAGATCCACCTAGAGCCGATGGCTTTCTTGCCAGGAGGAAAGGAAGAGACATCCCATGTGTGATTTTTATCCAAGGCAGACATTTCCTCCATTGTTTGAGCCCATGCTGGAATGCAAACCTCCTCCTGCCGCGTCTTAGGAATAGTGATCACGGACAAGGAAGATATAAAGCCCTGATGAAGCTAAGAAAGGTGATCATAAGCAACATGATTAGAGGTAGGGTGTTTCGTACACACAGCCTTACCTCTGGGCACAGCAAGGGGGACATGCAGATCAGCATCAGAATCTGAGTCCAAAGACGGTACTGGTAGCGACGGAACAACGGTGGACTATTTACCTGTTTGCTGACGATGATATATATGAGAGAACAAAGATATGAGGGACAGATGATTATATATAGGAGAAAAAGACATAGGTGTAGGTGACGAAGGGGATGTAGGTGAAGGAGGTGTAGGAGGAGTAGTTGTAGGAGGAATGATAGGTATAGGAGGAATCAGAGGGAGTGGCACTGAATTGATGACATCATTCTCCCCCGGACGAGTGGAGTGAGTCGAATCCAAGTAATAAGATTCCTCCTTGCGGAAGTCACGTCCATGGTACAAAAAATATGTCTGGAGGGGGGGGGGATAACACCGATACCCCTTAATGGTGGCAAAATAGCCAAGAAAGACACAACAAAGAGCCCGAGGATCAAGCTTGTCACAATGAGGCTGATGGACGTGAACAAAACAAACGCACCCAAACACGGGGGGTGGAAGATGAGCGGTATGAACAACGGAAGTAGAGGAGATACGAGCTAGAGGGGTAGTATAGTCTAGAATCCGTGAATGAAAACGATTGATAAGATGAGTAGCAGTTAGAATAGCATCACCCCAATATGATTTCAGGAGGTGCATGGTGGTGAGAAGGCACCGGGCAACATCTAGGAGATGTCGGTTTTTTTGTTCAGCCACACCGTTTTGGGTGGAGGTGTAGACGTAAGTGGTTTGGTGAATAATTCCATGACTAGTGAGGTATGAGCCAAACGCTCCACGATCATCATATTCTCCCCCATTATCAACATGAAGAACAAGGATAGTTCCATTGAACTGGGTTTGCACTATTTTATGAAAGGTTTGAAATACTGGAAACATTTCATTTTTTTCTTTAAGAGGTAAACTCAAGCAGTGCGGGAGAAACAATCTATAAAAGTAACAAACCAGCGATAACCAGTTAAAGACACAATGAGGGAAGGCCCCCAAACATAAGAATGTATAATAACAAAAAGAGTAGTACGAAAAGAAGATAAATGTGACGATGAATGGCAAACATGTTTTGACGTTTCACAAGCATCACATTTTAAAATTTGAACAAACAGCGATAAAGCAGGAAATAATTTTGAAGGGTAGACTGGAGACGGATGACCAAAACGCAAGTACCAGCGTCGAGCATCAGCAGCAGTAACAACGAAAGATGAGAGGACAAGGGAAGATGAAGTAACATTCAGATAGTACATGCCGTCGTGGTTCTTACCACTGCCAATGATCCGCTTCGTACCCAGTTCCTGAAAAACACAAGAATCAGGGAAGAAGGTTACAGAACAGTTAAGTGACCGAGTAAGATTGCTAATAGAAAGAAGACTGCGAGGAAAAGAAGGAACATGCAAGACAGAAGAAAGAGATAGAGAGGAGGAACATGAAATATTGCCCTTGCCCGCAATAGGGGACAAGGTGTCATTAGCGGAGATAACTTTGTCCTTATTAGACAAGGGAGTGTAGGAAGAGAAGCCTGAGGAGGAGTCGGTCATGTGATCGGTAGCTCCCGAGTCAATGATCCACTTAGACGGAGGTGTCGCAGCAGCATTGGCACTGGGCACAGCAGCCGTAGCAAAGGAAGAGAAATACCACACGGGGAAGTATCTGACTGGGAGTGCAGGAGGCGACGGGGAGCGTCCAATTCCGACGTGGTAAAATGTCCTGGGAGCTGACCATGATGATCGCCATGAACCTCGGTGGAGTAAGCAACATCGTGAGGGCGAGAACCACCCATAAGGTATCCCCCTCGTCCTGGGCCACGACCACGTCCTCGACCACGGGCGAATCCAGGTGGAGCAAGGTGAGGATGAAGCTTGAAGCACACGTCCCGAGTATGGCCCCTGTGACCACAGTAATCACAAGTAGGAACAACGTTGGTATGGTTGGAGCCACCTCGACTAACACTAGTAATGGCAGAGCGATCAGAAGGAGGAAGGACAGCCGTGCTGAGGGACCTCCGACGGTCTTCGTCGCCAAGAACCATGCTAAAGGCCTCCCGAAGAGATGGAAGGGGAGATCGATGTAGAATATTTGTTCGAACCATATCCATTTCCATGCTTAAACCCATCAGAAACACATGTAGACAAGATCGTTCGTCCCTTTTCTGCAACAGGACTGCATCGGCAGTACAGGCGGGAGTAAACTGTTCGAAATAATCCAATTCCTGAGAGATACGCTCGAACTAAGAGAAGTAGGTAGACACCGTCATGGATCCCTGTCGTAACTCCAGCATATGACATGTTTGCTCATAAATCTGAGTGGAATTACTAATCTGAGAGTACGTTTCACGTGCTCGAGTCCAGATCTCATAGGCAGAGTCCATCAACATATAACTCCGACACACCTTTGGAGATATGAAATGAAGAAGCCAGGAGACCACCAGGGAATTTTCTGAGTCCCAACGCTGCCAGGTAGGATCATCCAGAGAGGGTGCCACCTTAGTCTCATCAATGTATCCAAACAGCCGATGACTGCGAATGACATGTTGAGCCACACGAGACGATTCCAGATAATTTCCCCCATCTAAGGGCACAGTGGTGATCTTCAAAGAGCCAACATGGCCAGAGGGCCGCTGGGGGTCACCCATCCAGGGAGCCACAACACTCGGAGATGTAGAATCGCCCGCAGACGAAGAATCATCCATGAGAAAGAGGTAAAAAAACAAAAGATCACTGGATCAGAAGAACACCATTATAATGGATCTAGATTCGGACTTGGCACGGAGAGAACAGAGATCAGGAGCACGCAGGGAACAACAGGAAACTGAGAACAACAACAGATCTGGGCCGTCGTCAGGGAGAGCAGACGAGAAGCGGCACTTGATCAGCAACGGGAACGACCGACACAGGATTAGCCGGCACTAGATCAGCGGGAACGGAGAAGCAAGAAGCGGCGGAACAGAACACGCATCATGAGGAGGAGCGACTGGCTCCTTCAACGTGCAACTCCGCCGGCGAGGGAGCCGCGGCTCACCATGAACGGAGAGACAAAACCGCAGAGAGGAGAAGGGAGGCGGAGCAGCGGCGGGCGAGAATCGAGCGTCGAACGAGAGAGCGGAAGTCGAGTCGAGTCACGGGATTAGGTCTTCTCACGATTTCCTCTAATACCAAGTTGAGGGATGAAAAACCGAATAATTCATTAATCAACCCTATACTCTTTATATATAGAATAAGGGAAAAAGCGTACAAAGACTAAAACACCCTTATGAGGGTAAAATACAATAATGCATAAACAGACTTGATTTCAACTTAGTATACACTCAAAACTTCATCCCTCTCCACTTCTAACAAAAACACCCCATGAACCCCATGGTACTTTGCTATTTTTTAATTCTTAATTGTAATTTATCAAAATGCTTTACATAATAATCAAAGAAAGTTCACCATGTATATTCGGAGGTTGTTTGGGGCAAGAGATCGATTTGAAAAGCATTAACAAGAGATCGGTTTGAAAAGTGTGTAAATATTCTTAATTGTCGTCTTATTTATTATATGAATAAGAATTAAATCAATACGTGTAAGTATTCTGTCAAACTGTAAAGCATAAGCATTTTGATGCATAACATAAAGAAAATGAAGGGAAGACCACTTAGAAAGGTTCCGATTAAAGGAATAATACTGGAGGAGTTTGAGAAATAACTAATTTTAATAATCATTCAACTAAAGCAATTATAAGAAAATGAAGTGGAATTGGTGATCACTGTTCTGGGTATCATCTCTGAAAAAATTTGCGATGAAAATACATACAAGAGTGCATGTAGTAGAAGAGAGGCATCCATGCATGAAATGTCTTTTTGAGTCGGTCGTGGAACATCTTGCATAGGTGGAGGCATCAAAAACTCGATTTCAATTGTCAGTTTATAAGGAGATAACAACTTGATATTTCTCATCATCACAAGGTATGATCTATAATGATATACTCATCCTCAGGTCTTGTTTGTACAGATATTACAATTTCCAAGACTCCATTGAGTCAAGCTCCATTCTCACCTCCATCCAGCTCATGATGTACCAAAAATGCGAGCTTTGGTGGAAAATGGATTTAATAAAAGTTACAAATTGTTGGCCTAACGACAATTTCATAAACTTTGCCATTAAGCCTTAATGACACAACTTATCAGATAGAACATCCAAGGCATTCTCCATTTCAACCAGTCTTGACACTGGTACTTTTACTTATCTCACCTAGGTATTTTATCCTCTAACATGATATGTTGATATCCCAAGCTTCATAATTGTATGGTACCATAGTACTGATATTAGTTATTCAAAATCAATAAGAAAAGATGTGAAATTGCTTAAATGGTAACACTGACTAAAAAAACAAATAAGTCTGGTCGAATGAGATTTTGTCAGTGGAGTCTTAAGGTAAGATCCTAGAAGGAAGGAGAACAATGAGGACCCGCCATATAGAGTTGATATTTATTGTTTCTTCTTCCCTAGAACTTAAAGGCGTATATATACTATGAGAGGGTCAATTACTAATTGTTATGTGTTCTATGCAATATTAGAATAATGCTGCTCGCTGTCCAGGATAAACATGCAATTACAGGATAAATCTGCAAATTTGTCAGATTATCAAAGATAATTTGTTTATTAGTTGCTAAAAATCCTGAATAATATGCCTGCAAAATCAAGATAATTTAATATCCCTGGTTTAAACCCTGATTTGGTCAAACTTATCCTTGAAAATAAGAGAAATATGGTTAAATTGAGATCTTCCTTGGAATTAGGGAGATATCCTTTCGACTTGGGTGAAGTTCCTATATAAATAATCCCGCCTCAAGATCTAAAGTCGCGCAACCTTAACAGAGCCTATGTTGTGATGAAATGACTTGTTTCCTTAGCCCTTTTTGCTATTAGAGATTATACCTCCTTCTATGCATTTGCATGAGTAGATTCTGACAATGTCCTGCATTTAATGTGGTGGGACTCCTTAGCACTGTGTCTTCTATTTGGGCTACCTCATGAAATGGACCAAATCATGTCATGGGTTTGAGTCTTGGAAGTAGCCTCTTGCAAAAATGGAGAGTAATATTTGCCTACATTTCACCCGTGTGGTGGGACCCTTCAAGGATCCTCGCTGCACGGGGATGCTTTGTGAACCAGGCTGCCCTTGCCCCTTTTATAAGGTATTATGGCATTCATATATATCATTGGTTATGTCAAGAGAACTTCTATAGAATGCCATTGATTGGTGGTAGCAAGGACTTGGTGTGACTTGATTGTAAACTGTAGAAAAGTGTACAAACAACTGGGAAAAACTATAAAATTTTGTATATCCTTCTTGTGTGTGTAAATACAAGTATGAGTACATATATATAGCGAGAGAAAAGAAAGAAGAGTCCCCTTTTCAAGATGTAGGACTATTACATAAAGAGGAAGAAGGTCTATGATGGCATTATATGAACCTTTACATGTTCTTTTTCTAACACTTCCTCGCAAGCTGGAGCGTACAAGTCGCAGGCACCCAGCTTGGTTAAGAACTGATAAAATAGAGCACTTGGTAGGGCCTTAGTGATAAGATCAAAAACTTGGTCAGTAGCCGGAACATGTTTCAATTCCAGCTTCTTCATTTGAACTTTTTCCCGAATGAAGTGACAGTCAACTTCAATGTGTTTCGTTCTTTCATGAAAGACAAGATTCTTAGCTGATTCGAGAAGCACAGACTGTTTCTTACTATGTTCGGTAACAAGGTGACATCCAAATTTAGTACAAATCCGTTGGTGGAATGCCGATCATCCAGGGAACCAACATAATCAGCATCTGAATACGCAACCAATGTTGGAGTAGACGAGGAAGAAGTTTTGTATACCAACCCTTGACCAGGAGCTGTTTTCAGGTATCTCAGAGTACGTTCGACAACCTGTAGATGTGACATCCGAGAAGAATACATAAACCGACTGACAACCCCAACAACAAAGGATGTGTCTAGTCTTGTGACTGTTAGATAAATCAGTTTTCCAACCAGACGTCGATAGTATTCTGGATTTGGAAGAAGAAGATCTGCGTCAGAAGCATGTGCACACAACTTGTGATTGACATCCATAAAAGTATTAACCGATTTGCATCCAGAGTAGCAAGCATCCTGAAGAAGGTCGAGACAGTACTTCCGTTGATATAGGACAAGGTCATCAAGACGTCTTGCGATCTCAAGGCCAATGAAGTATCGAAGGTTCCCCAGATCTTTTGTTTGAAAAACAAAACAAAGGTGTTGTTTGATCACATGTATTCCCTTTGAATCATATCATGTGATTAGGATGTCATTGACATACACCAAAAGAAGAACTGTTCCTGTTGTTTTATGTCTAGTGAACAGGGAGAAATAAGTCGAGATCCGAGTAAATACAACTTTCCGAACAGCCCTACTGAACTTTTCGAACCATGTCCGAGGATATTGTTTGAGACCATAAATCAACTTCTTGAGGTGACAAACTCGAGACTCCCCCGTGGTCTTAAACTCTGGAGGTTATTGCATGTACATAGTTTCTTGGAGATCGTATTTAGAAAAGCATTCTTGATATCCAGTTGATGTAAGGTCCATTGGCGATGCACAACCACAGAGAGGAGGACACAAACCGTGTTGAGCTTGGCCACTAGAGAGAATGTTTCCTTATAATTGAAGCCCTGTTGTTGAGTAAAACCGCGGGCCACCGATCGGGCTTTAAGACGGTCAATTGTTCCATCAGGAGCATGCTTGACGACAAAAACCTATTTACAGTCAACAAGAGTTTGTACTGGAGGAAGAGAAACTAGATCCACGTTTGATTAGCCCAGAGGGCCGTCATTTCTTCGTCCATAGCCGTCCGCCAACCCGAATGTTGGAGAGCCTCCTGTACAACGTTGGGGACAAAAATAGAGGATAATGTATGTGTCAAAGATCTGGAGCGACGGGGACGGGCGATGTAAGGATGCATAATTCGTCATGGGATGGGCCGTGCAGGCAGGGGTGGATCGATGGGTCGTAGAGTAGAGTGTCAGAGGTTGAAGCGGACTGCAGCGGGGCAGCTGAGGTGGGAGGTAAAAAATAAAGGTGTAGAAGGGAAGAGGAGGCTGAATGGGGTGGCGTTGTTGAGGACGAAGGAGGGAAGACGATTAATGAGATAACACGTCATCGAAACCGCAAAGTGCAAATAAGCCTTGGGCAGTGCATTTGAATCATGAGGGAGCGAGCAACATCAAGAAGATGTCTATTTTTGCGCTCAGCCACACCGTTTTGTTGAGTAGTATATGCACACGAAGACTGATGAATAATCTCAGATTTAGAGCAGAAATTATCGAACTCATGACTAGTGTATTCTCGAGCATTATCAGTCCAGAGTGTTTTGATTTTGTCGGAAAACTGTGCGTGAGTCTCAAGAACGAAAGCCCAGAACACACGAGAAAGCTCAAAGCGATCACGAAGTACAACCATATTATTCGAGAATAATCATTAATAAAAGTAATAAAATAACGATAACCAAATACACTTATTATTTTGCAAGGGCCCCAAACATCAGAATGCACTAACATAAAAGGAGCAAAGCTCCGGGTACAATGAGAAGGAAAAGAGAAACAATGTTGTTTCCTAAAAATAAAAGAATACGGGTAAATGCAGGAAGAGGAACATCAGGAAGAGCCTTTTTGAGAACCGGAAGAGGAGCATGCCCAAGACGCCGATGTCAGTCAACAGAGGAGACAGAGGAGAGAACGGTAGGAGAGACATCCAGAAGGTAGAGCCCATTGTGCAGTCGTCCTTTACCAATGATACTCTGCGTCCATTGGTCCTGCATCACAAACAAAGAAGAGGTGAATGTGATAGAGCAATCCAAATCAGTAGTGATGTGACTAACAGAAAGTAAATTAAACGGAGAGCCCAAGACATGGAGAGTCGAGCGAAGAGAAATAGAGGGGTTGAGAGGTATATCAGCAGAGCCGGAGATGGGAGCGGTGTTTTCATTTGCTACGGTGATAAACTTTGGATGCGGAGAATCCAAGTATTGGGGTGCCTTCAAGGAGGTGATATGATGAGTAACACATGAATTCACTATCCAGTGCGGACTAATGGAAAGATAAGCGATACCTTCATGAGAGACTGATGCAACGAAGGCAGGTGAGTTGTGTAGCAACCCTCGAAGTTGTTGGAGCTGAAGGCGGACTTCATCAAGATCAGCACGAGTGGCAGGAGGGCTGTGGGCAGCAATAGAAGCAGTTGGACGAGGAGGGAGACCATGTTTGTGGTAGCAGGTCGCCTCAAGGTGTTCATCCTTACCACAGAAAGAATACTTCGGCCTCGGTCGGCCACCTCGACCCCTCCACCGAGAGCCTGTACGTCCCCCACGGGTAGGGGGAGGGAGAGGGAGAAAGGTTGCAGAAGATTGCTGGAGAAGAGCGGTGAAGGAGGTTCGATAGCATCAGGAGGCGGTGAAACCTTTAACAGCATGGATCACACATCGGAGAATGAGGGAATAGTAGCAGAAGAGAGGATCTGAGCCCGAATACTATAAAGATGAGGCGGAACACGAGCCATCATCATGGCAATACAAACAACTTCCTTTTGAGCGTGATGGGAAGCTAAATCCGTAGTTGGGGGCTAATGCTGAATCAGGGCCTCAACCAGCATCTTGGACCGAGCAACAAAGGATGTTAAGTCAACAACACTACCTAAGTCAAGGGACTGAAGATCAGTGATGATGTCGTACAGGTGTTGGAGACTATCCTTGCCAGAGTACATGGAATGGAGCTCATCCCACATCGTCATGGCCATCTCGTGATACATGGCCATGCGGTAAGGTTCGCCATCAAGGGAGTTGAGAAGCCAAGTCTGAACACGACCATCGTCACGCAGTCAGTCATCAGTAGGTGTAGAAGGAGTATCCTTAGTTAAATGATGCAGAAGTCTCTTTGACTGAAGTACCCGACAGACAGAATGCACCCACTCAACAAAGTTCTTTTTCTCAGTAAGAGAGACGATGGTGATTCTCAATTCGTCACGAAGCTCAAGAGCAGGGACCAAGCGGGCTGGAGGAGAAGAATCAGCAGCCGAATCCATGACCACACGACCAGGTGGCTAGGCGAAGCGGCTAACCGACAGGCACATCGGATAATGCGACAAGAGCAGGGGCAGACCGCCGCGAATAGGGACAGATAGGCAGCAACAACAAATCTGGTGGGCTGGCAATACACAGGCGGCAAGGGCTTGCAGACAGAAGGTGAGGCAAGATCTAGCAGATAGAGAGGGAGAGCCCGGTAACCAAGAGAGGCTAACTCGGTGCAGCGATCAAGAGACAATACCGCAGCTAAGCCAAGACCAACGGCGGCTAGGTAAGAGTGTAAGACCGCAACGAGCAGGAGACAAGACCGCATCGGAGCGGATAACACGACGTCGCGACTTGAAGCAAGCTAACCGCTAAGGACGTGACGGACTGAGGAGAAATAGATTGAGAAGAGGTCGCGGTGAACTGAGAGAAAGCAAGAGCTCGGCCGGAGTAAGCAGTCAGCACGAAGTGCAGCTAAACGACAAACACTGAGTGCGGACTGAGAAGAGACCGCAGACAGGAACAGAGGGATGCGGTTAAGACGTAGAAACCGGCAAGCAGAGTAAAGAGAGGACTTCAGGCAAACATAGAGAGCAGACTGCAGGTCGCGGCGAACACAATCCAGCGGCAAGACACTGAGAAGAACCGCGGTTAGCAGTAGCACAGACCAAACCACGTGGCAAGGGCAGATCGTGGCGAACAACAAGTAGACTGCAGCGGGTAACGAGTAGACCGCAGCGGGTAACGAGTAGACCGCAGCGAGCAAAGAGGATCAACGACCAACAATGGTGAGTTCACGCAATCAAAGAAGAGACAGACCGCGCGATCAAAGAAGAGCAGACCGCATGCAAGATGAGGCCGAAAAGGGCAGACCGCAGCGAACACAGAGCAGACCGCGGTGTGGCAGTACAGTGGGACCCAGTAGTGAAGTCTATAAAATCAAGAGGAGATTCGAAAACAAAAGGCAGGAAAAGCTCACCAAGTACCCTGTGGACAAAAAGGGTCTGTTCGCCAAAGGCTGGAGAGAAAGAGTCCGCGAGAGGGTTGCGATTAGACAGAACCTCTAACCGCCCAAAAACAGGAGACCGCAGAGGGGGTGCAGTTAGAAAAACAGAGACCGCCCAGAGGGATCGAGTGGCTCTGATACAATGTAGAAAAGTGCACAAACAATTAGGAAAAACTATACAACTTTGTATATCCTTCTTGTGTGTGTAAATACAAGTATGAATACATATATATAGGGAGAGAAGAGAGAGAAGAATCCCTTTTTCAAGATGTGGGAGTATTACATAAAGAGGAAGAAGGCCTATGATGGGCCATTATATGAGCATTTACATGTTCTTTTTCTAACATAAACAAAAAGCCAAGCCACTCTTTTGTAAGTTGACAGAGGTATACGAATTGAAGAAAGTATTCTCTCACATTGCAAAAAATTGACAATCACTTAAGGTATTCCATTTTCAAGAAGCTTATAATTAGCCTATATACTATTTGTTTTTGTTGAATCTCATGTTAATTTTCAATAGATCACTTTAGGTGGAATTTATATTGCACACCTGATATGAAGACCACAGTATTTTCCCATCTTTCTAGAGACTTTTTCAATAACTGTCCAAAAATGATCATGAACACGGCATGAATTCATAGTACACTAGCAAGTTCTTTAACATTAAACATGTGAAAATATGTTAGGATGCAAAATAACAAAAGTTTTCTAGTATTTGTCAATATTTACTTCTAGGCTTGCATTTTTTACATAAGCTCATTTGTATAATTTTAAATTTGCTACAACTGTAGTGTTTGAAAGCAATCATCACAGAACAATTTTTTGGAGAAAATTCATACCTCTAATCGCATGCACAACAAAATTTGGAAAGCTATAAGCGGAATTTTCATAATATGACCTCCTATATCTTGCAAGCCACATAGCCTATCTTGTTCTTGATCTTCCATAGAAGAAAACATCAAGCCACTACTCCAATCACGATATCTAATTGTTGAAGATGAAGAACTGGCTTCCGCAATATGTACCCGTCTATGTATCAGTGGATTAGACCATTTGGTGCATACAAGAAAAGAAAAGCATTCTGCAATTCTGAATGGTAATATTAAACTCAGTAAATTCACATCAACACTTATATAAAATGAAGGAAGCAAAATGAAATTACCCATAATTTATGAATAAGTCCCACCAGCCCAGTGCATCAACATCACCTACATTGCAAATATAGAAAACAATGTTATTTAGCAATTAATGAAATATAAATACTACTTAGATATGTGTTTATTTATACTGATCAAGCACATGATTTCAACTCATTTGAATTAAGCATGAACATTCAGGGAAGGTTACTTGAAGAAGCGTCTATATTTCTATTTCTCCTTAGCGATCTTAAGTCATAGGTTTTATTAGCAAACAACCTATTTTGTTATGTTTAGCTACATTTGCACACATAATACCCTTCTTATGTGAAACCAGATGTAATGAGCATTACTTTTGCAAGGCAACCATGCCAATATATGTTCAATTTCCATGACTCTATCAATCATTCCATGAAAATAAGTACAAACCTTGGAGAAGAATCTAGTTAAGGGGCAGTGGACAACTACGGAGGAAGAAGATGAATTTGAATTCATGTTTTCCCTATATCCTTGATGATTACCAATAGTGGAAAGATGGAGACTTGACCTAGGCTGCCTAAAGAGTAAAGGGGTGCTCGGTGAAGTAGAGAGGCGAAGAAGGGCAGCAGGGAGAGAACAATATTGAAGAATTGGTGACTAACGGAGGGGTGGTGGCCTGCAGGAGGGGAGGCTCTGTAATCCTACAGAAGACGTGAGAGGGAGTATGCTAGAAGAGAAAGCACATGATCTCAAGAGAAACTAATTAATTTATTGTTTAATCCTAGCCAATAGGTCCACATGGCTTAAATAGTCAAGGTCTTAAACCCTTAAAAAATAACCAACTTGACACGTAATAAAAAAACTCAAATAAAATAACTAATATTAAAACTGAAATAAAAATTGAAATTGCCCTAGGATCCAACTCGCTTTAATTTCCTTCTTCAATAGGCCTTTGCCTCAGAGAGCATATGCAACATAAATACACAAAAGCACCTGAAAATGGAAGTTCAAGCTCTCAAGGGTGCAACAAACTTCAATATTGTAGCCAGTAAAACAAATTGATGACTTCGGGTTACCAAAAACCTTCCCTTTAAAGTCCATTTGGTTCGTATGTTTTAAAAAAAAATACATATCAAATCTCCTAGTTGTTCATCTACTAGAAAGGCCATAGAAGAGTAACTTCACGTAACCTCAACCAGCTCAAGTAGCAAAAGAAGCAAAAATTACATTTCATTAGGCCTGCCTTTAAAATTAGGCTCTATTTGGCACGATGGTGGCGGTCGTGAACGCGGCGAATATGAACTGTCGTTCGTGAACACCCGATCTCCCCTAAGGAACTTCATCCACTTTTATGTTCAAAACTAGTTTTCTTTTCTTGGTAACGGTCATAACCATTGTCTTGCCAAACATGCATTCTATGACGGTGGCGTTTTTGTCCAAACTCATCCGAGCAAAAATGCCACACCAAATAGAGCCTTATCAATCACTCATAGCAATTCTAGCACAATAAGATTTAAATCATGGTATGTAATTAAACAAGGTAGAATCATTTGATTTTGCAAATGTAATTGTGCCTGCAATATTTCTTAATTAATAATTGCGCAAGTAAAATGGAAAATCCAAGTGGAGCACAAACAGATCTTCAGTTTTCATTTCATAATCCAAATTTCCAATAATTAGGGGACAACAATAATACAATAATATCTAGATAAAGACACAACTTGATGCTGATTCTACATTCTAGGGGAACATTCTGGCTACCTCAAGAACATGGAATATTAATGGTTTCATAAATAATTATAGACTACTTTGATCATCCTTCAGAAAAAATAAAAACACAAACTCCCCATCAAAAGTATAAAGCAAACACTGTTATTATTTGGATATTTAAACAAGATTATTCAAATTTAAAAAGTATTACAGGAGAAATTGTTGTTATAATAGAAGTATAGGGTGTTTATGTAATGTTGTTCCTTGTATGCTATATATATAGCCATAGTGGTTATTCTACAGAAAATTAAGTCCTTACCCTCCTAATTTTGCAACTTGGTATCAGGGACCGAAAAAAAAACTAGCGCTCCCTTACATCTACCCGCCATGCGTTCCCTTCGGTCTTCCGCCTCCGCCAACTCCTATAGCTGCCAACGCCGTCTCCAGCCGCTACTGCTGGCGTCCCCATTTGCTGTCGCTTCCGCCCTAAGAGGTAATTCCAACGGCTCTCCACGACATCGGCAGTGGCAAGGGAAGCCACAACGGATATCCTCCGCAACCGCAAGTTGCGGCTGCTTACCTAGGTAAGGGGTGCGGCGTTTTCGTGCCGTGCACGCCTGCGGCACATCCCACACACTCTGTCAATAGGATGTGGTGATCGGATCAAGGAAAGCAGGAGACATTGCTTGAATCGGTAATAAGATGCAGTGATCAGTGAAGGAGCTGATCCATGATAATGAAGCAAGGTACAATGGAGGATGTCTTCAAGATGTTGGGCCCTGCTGAGATGACCATGTTATTGAGGGTGTTGGCTTCAACGCATAGACCGGAGAAGTTGGAACTTCCACAGGTTGATCTGAAGCTCGATGGACCGACCACCTACCTGGGTTGGTCACGCTGCGTGAAGAAAAACCCTTGCAGTGAAGCAAGTTGGGGGTTTCATGACAAGGGAGTTGAAGAAGCCAGAGAACACGGCTGGAGGAGATGAGTGAGAGTCAACCCACATGAAGGTGTTCATGTGGTTTCTCAGCCCGGTAGTTCCATTGATCGCCACCACGGTATATGACCTGGAGACGGACATGGAGGTTTGGGATAAGCTGAGCAGTACATATGATGGAGTGGGGAACACTTTGCGGATTTTCCAGGTGAAGGAAAAAATTGACGACACCGTTCAGGGAGAGAGGATGGTGCAGGAGTACATCTCAGAGTTAGAATGTCTATGGGTGGATTACGATAACCCTTTCGACGGGATGGGTTGCAACAACTCACAGTGTCGGACCTCCAAGATCGTCATGGAGAAGAGGGCGATGGAGTTCTTGAAAGAATTAGATGGAAAGTTCGATCAGAGGAGAGCCCTACATCTGTCCAGTACGAAGATTCCTACACTTATAGAAGCCATCTCATCCTTGATCCAGGAAGAGAGACGTCTCAAACTTCAGGCAGGGACAGGAGGACGATGAAGTCAGCATTAGCGGGAGCTGTCTCTTGTGTTACGGGACCGAGGGGAGAAACCTGATAGTGCTACAACTGTGGGGAGAAGGGTCATCTGAGGTATGTCTGCCCCAAACCACCCAAGGAGGGAGATTCGGGTGGTGGTTGGGCTCGTAGTGGATGAGGAGGCTATCAGGCCAATTTGGGCATGACTGAAAGTCAGGAGAAAGCTGGCATTATCTATATTGAGTAGACCCTACTGAGCATGATGGAGGCATCAAGAGGAAACAGTCTGGTGGCGGAAGTAGGAGTGGAACAGGGGGGCTATGTATGCCCACCCAACAGAAGGCATTTATAGATCTCTTGCTCTAGCATCCATATCCTCCTCCAGTGCATCAAATTGGATCAACGACTCAGGTGCATCTCGTGTTACTTGATTATATTTGATGAAAATAAAAGTGAGATATTTACCCGCTTCCGGGACTTCATAAATATGTCCGGGCACAGTACACGACAGTGGTAAAGGTACTACGGTCGGATAATGGGAAAGAGTACACTAATAGGGTAACGGAAGAGTACCTATCAATCCATGAGATACTGCATCAGACCACCTGTGCATACACACTTACGCATAATGGAGTGGCGGAGAGGAAGAACAAACACCTTCCGGAGGTGGCAAGGAGTATGATACTCAACATGAATGTTCCTCAGAGCTTGTGGGGAAATGCGGTGTTGACAGCGACACAATTGATCAACAGGATGTCATCAAAGGTTCTAGGGTTGAAGTCTCCATGTCAGAAGCTGCAGGGAGCCAGGGACACAATGAGGGATACTTCCATTGAAAGTATTTGGATGTGTGTGCTTCGTGAAGGACAACAGACCGAGTGTTGGGAAACTTGATGCGATAACAGTCAAGGGTATCTTTGTGGGCTACTTTTGTATTCAGAAGAGGTACGTGTGTTGGAGTCCAGTGGAGAAAAGAATGTTTGTGAGCATGGATGTTCACTTTAAAGAGCTGGAATAGTACTACTGACAAAGGGAGCCTTACCCATACCAGAACCGCCTGATACCAAAAATATGAGGCGAGAGAGGGAGATCTTGGTGACAGATCTGGTGGTATGACAGAGAGGATTGGTGGAGTAAGAGAGTGATGGGGAGCAGGAGGAGGAGATGGAGGGGAGATGAGAGGTGTTAGGCCTACAGCTTAGGAGTTACTTACATATAGTAGGAAGGGGAAGCTGACTGCAGGACCAGTTCTAGTAACCTTCAGTGGCAGTGCCCAGTCCCTTGGCTATATCGGTCCCAACTCTTGGAGCACCTACATCACCACCACCTTCAAGTGATATCATTCTTGCTACTCCTTCCTCAACTGTGACATTACGTAAAACCACTCGCAACAATGCGGAAAATCCTCCTGATAGATACGGTAAGGATCTTGCTTCTTTTGTCTCTTATGATAATATCTCTTCTTCTCATGGAGCATTCATTGGATCTTTGGTTAGTATTATTGTACCTAACAATTGACAAGTTGTCAAAGACGATCCAAAGTGGAAAGAAGCAATAAAGGAGGAGATGAGAGCCCTCGAGAAGAACAAGACTTAGGAGCTGACACAACTGCCCAAGGATAAGAAGGTCGTCGGGTGCAAATGAGTTTTCACCGTGAAACATAACCCAGATGGACAGGTCGAACGCTACAAGGCTTGATTAGTTGCAAAAGGGTACAACCATACCCATGACATTAATTACGATGAGATATTTGCACATGTGACAAAGATGAGCACCTTCAGAACTCTGATCCGTTTGACGACGAATGGTGGATGGAAGTTGAACCAACTAGATGTGAAGAATGAAACTAGATGTGAAGAATGCAATTCTTCATGAAGATCTAGCTGAGGAGGTGTACATGGAGATACCACTAGGATTCAGCACAACCAAGACAGAAAGCAGAGTCTGCAGGTTGAAGAAGTCCATCTATGGACTGAAGCAGTCTCCCCGAGCGTGATTCGACGGGTTCAAGAAGACCATAATTGGGATGGGTATCAGCAGATCAATGTTGATCACACGGTGTTCTTCAAGCAGAAGGGCACATAAACATATTTGCGGTGTATGTGGATGACATGATCATCACATGGGATGATGAGCAGGAGATTTGCCGCCTCAAGGGGACTCTAAGCAAGGAGTTCGAGGTGAAGGATCTGAGTCTTCCTATGTACTTCCTTGGGATTGAGATTGTTTGCGAGGCAAGAGGAATGGTTCTTTCTTAAAGGAAGTATGCTTTGGATCTCCTCGCAAAGACGAGAATGTTGGGGTGCAAGCCTGCTATGACACCAATCGATTAGAAGTGCAAACTGGATGCTAAGACTGGAGAAACAGTTGATCGTGAGATGTATCAAAATCAAGTTAGGAAGTTGATTTACTTGATCCATACACGCTCAGACATCTCCTTTGCAGTGAGCAGCTACATGCATGACCCACAGAAGGGCCATATGGATGTAGTGTACCAGATTCTTAGATACTTGGAGAATGCCTCTGGAAAGGAGCTGATGTTCAGAAGGAACGGGCATACAAAGATTGAGGGAAGCTGTGACTCCGATTAGGGAAAAATGTGTAGATGACGAAGGTACACCACAGGCCATTGCATATTTGTGGGAGCCAACCAGATCTCCCGAAAGAGAAAAAAGCAGTCAGTGGTGGCCAGATCGACAACATAAACAAAGTTACAGAGCTCCTATGGTTGAAGGACATGCTGGTGGAGCCGAAGCTAGACCAAGGAGATGAGATGAAGTGGTGTGACAAAGAGTCAACCATCAGATCCAGTCAAACATGATAGAACCAAGCATATCAAGATTGATAGGTTCTTCATAAAGAAGAAGCAAAACAATGGTCAGTGAGATACTGGAGCTGAGTCACGTCTTGACTAAGGGTCAGGCAGCAGATTGCTTGACCAAGGAACTTAGCTCAAAGGATATGATCAGGGGATGTGACAAGATGGGTTTAATGAATATCTTCGGTAAATCTCGAGGAATGTTGTTATAATAGAAATCGAGGGTGTTTTTGTAATGTTGTTCCTTGTAGGTTATATATATAGCCATAGTAGTTATTCTATAGAAAATTAAGTCCTTACCCACATAATTTTGCAACTGAAATTCTGCACATAAATAGTAAATGCATGAAATGTATATCATGATTACCTCAATTTTCAACAACCTAAAATCCTTATAATAGACCTAATATATGGTAACCCCTCGCAGTCAATATCCAAAAACAACGTTTCAGGACCCTCAAACTTCCACTATTCCCAGTAACTTCATCCATGGTCATAAATGTATCCCACATTCAAGACTTATTCAAGTTTAGAGAACAAATTTTACATCAAAGTTTTCTCAAGGCCTTTTGTTACCAACGTAATATTAGCTTGCAATAAAACTCAAAAAGCTGGATACAATCGCGAGGAATATTCGTGTCTAACCCTAGGAGGTTGGCTCATCCGTGAAGTCCCTCTCACAAGGAGAGATCCCAAAAGCCCTAAGCGTAAAAGATGTCTAATACTCCCAAGTCTCCTCTTTATATAGGTAGGAGGGACTCACTGACACATTATCATATTGCCATTACAAATTTAAAATACACGCTGGTGAAAAATAAAATAAGATGCTTCAAGGATCATCGTCGTGCATGCACAACAATATATCCATCCTGAAACTCCATCTTGACCTCAAGGTCAAGGTACCGCTAGCCGTCTAGTAGTGATACACCCACGGGTTGGTTGTCGCTGAGGTGCCTGAGGCTCCGTCCGGTGGTGCATCTATGATCGCACGGGCATCAAAGTCAACCATGTCGATCTCCTCCAATCATCGCCAATGAGAGTGCGAAACTCTTGAGCAGGACAATCATGAGTAGAAGACTAGAAGAGTATAGTTGCATGTAATGGAAGCGCAGACCCTTACTATGTAAGTCGTGATACTCTTGGTTAGAAAAAAGGTGAGTAGAAATAGGACAGTTGTTGCAGGGAGGCACGAGTGGTGGACAAGGTAAAGGAGGTGGTTGTGTTGGAGGTTTAGGAGGAGGGGCAAAGTATGGGTGGTAGGGGGATTGGGGAAAGTAGAGATGGAATGAGGGTCCATGGAAGTCGCAAGAAATTCGGCCTCCATGAATAGAGAGAGTTTCATGGGGATGTGGTGTGGAGACGTGGACCTGTAGCGGAGGACAAGTCTGGACCCGTTCGAGGCCGAATGATGACTTACAATATATGGCGTGTCCGGATCGATGATCCGACTCCTTGGATGTGTTCGGATCCACGTTCCGATGTTTTTTCATATATAGATTTATTATGTTCGGACATTATTTCAAGTAATTACGGCCCCAAAACCATCGATCAATCATAGTCGTTGATTCTGGGTTGATTATGGGTGCCCTACTTTCAATTTCTTATATATAGGATGTTTAGGGCTGCACTATTCTTGATTGTTGAATGTTTGGAGAGTTTCTTTTTTCATTCCGATGATCTTCTCCGCCGTGCCGATTCCCTGGAGCCCCCTTGGTGACGACTCCTTGGGTAAGTACACCTCTTGTTTGTATTTTTTGCCTCCTTTTTCCCACCGACCTGATGTCCAGCTCCCTTCAAGCCGCAAGCCACCCATCCCCTCCAACCCGCCGACCACCCAACCCCCTCCAAGCAGCCAACCCTCAACAGAAGCCTCCATCCGCCTCCCCTGCTCTGTCCAGCCCCCCTATAGGAACCTTTCCGGCTCCTGTCCAACAACCGCTTCCCTCCACAGAAACCTCTAGTCGTCTCCCCTGCCCTGTAGAGTCATCGCCCCCTACAGGACCCTTTCTGGTTCCTGTCCAGCAACCACAAAGCCCCACTGGAGCCTCCAACCACTTCCTCCATCTAACCCCCACCCGGAATTCCCCACATCCAGGAATTTCAGCCCCGATCTATTCCTCCCCACCTCTCGTTTGCGACCACTGACCTCCCCAGCCCATGGAGCCACCTCTAAACAGCCACCCACATCAGTTTTGCATAGATCTGGGCAAACCAGCCCAGATCCAACCCCTATCCTCCCCGATCCAACCCTCCCAACCCCCGACCAGCCTTCCCCATACCCGATCTAAACCACCCACCACTGGAATCCCACTTTGAGCCCTCCAATGTTCAGACCTCTTTATTTATAGCAGCCCTAATATTCATGTCATGTTTTTGTATTGGTATTTGGTTGTAAAACATTGTTATGGTTTGGTTATTTGATACTTGCTTGGGATTATAGTTTCTTTTGTTATTTGTTGTTTGAAAAATGCAGGAAGGACTGATTCATTGCATGCTCTTTCTTTGGTCCTCCGTACAGATGAAAGTCAAAGCTTGCTCGCTTAAATAAATTATTTTGCCTCGATTTTAAATATTTGTGTTGGATTTGATTATTTATTATCTAATTTGAATTCACACCGTCGGATTTGCATGACATGTAGGGCTAGGTCACCATTTATCCGCCGCCTAAAGATTCTTCATGCGTCAATTGGTTTTAGAGGTAAGTTGTGAGCACTCTCTTGATACGCAGTTTAGAGTCTATAAGTTTTCATCATGTCTATGTTTCACTGATATTCCCCTCCTCAATTTGGAGGTTTCGAGTCCACTTACACCCTCTCCCATAGAGCCCCGTCAAGGAGATCCTCACGTTACTACGAAAATTATTCTCGATCGCAACACACCACTTTTAGAGATCGTGTTGACCCACCTACATGACCCCATATGCTAGAGACGATCAGTATGATGATTGTCGTCGTTCATATCCTTGCACGCGAATGGATTGTGTTGATCTTTCGACTCGACTCAATTACCTTAAGGATGATTATGAGTTAGTTTATCATAATTCGAAGTCTCTCGAGCAGATATATCAGCTCGCCCTTCGTTATGAACAGTCTTTGAGATCCGTATGAGCAGGTCGATTGGATTCTCACCTTGACCTCCGCAGTACGAGTCCCTCCCACACCGAGGTCACCACTTTCCCTACCATTATCCCATCAGACATGATCGAAATGACATCTGATATAGATTTGTCCCAACCCAGTGAGGTATGTAGTCCGATGAGTAGTCTGACACTTGTTTCTGACCTGTCTTTTGTGACCCCGACTGAGAGTGAGTCCGAGTGACTTATTGAGTCTATAGTGTTGTGTCCCTCAACTGCACCCCTCTTCTTCCAAGTCCTGGGTTAGTTAGCACCCATACCCTAGACTCATCTCTTGACACCGTGCTGACAGATGCATTCTTGAGAGTAGGTCTATGTCCCTCTCCCCTTATCATTGCTCTGATTTACATCACGACCAGGAGTCTAGAGTCTAGGATTGAGCTTGTAGTGTCTATGTCACCCATTCACGGGGATACTACCCTTACGATGGTACTCATCTGGAAGACCTTGACCCTAGTGACGAGTTCTATGACGAGCCCCCTATTGAGCATCCTGATGATCCGCCACGTCCTGGTGAGGACGAGATTCAGGTAAGTCACTCGTGTATGAGTATCGATTTATTAACGCCTCTTCCATTATCGTCTTTGGCCTTGCCCCAAAGGGTAAATATTTTGTGGAGCATCAAGTATTTAGGTCTTTCCTCTAGTAAACGTGAGCATACCCTTGACATTTTGGGATCCTATCTTGTGACACATCGCACTCTCGAAGAGTTTTGGGACGCACCACCTACTGACCCACCAGACGAGTTCTTTATTTTTGGGGTCACTCACCACACTATAAAGACACGTCTTCTAGTCGGTGTACATGATTTTCACTCAAGTAATCGTCGCATTCGCGATGACTTTTCATGTGTGCCTTCTGGTGAGCCCCCTCATGCGTCACGTTTCCTGAGAGACATTTGACTCTTTACAAGCTCGTATTTGAGTGTAGATGTCTCACACGGTCACATGAATATTCGTCGTACACTGGATGAGTTTTTCTACACTACACCGAGAGAGCCTCCTGATATGCCACCTCATTTGATAGATTTTCAGGTCATTGTCAGACTACCCCATAGAGAGTATGTTGTGTCTCATTCGCATTTTTGGCACGAGTCTGTTGAACCGTTTTTTCATCATTTGCATGTGACTGTTGAGTTGATTGTCCATCGTTTGCATGTGTGGCATGAGTCGGTCCGACGGAGAATCCATAATGGTATATAAATCTTGTAAATCACATGCGGATATTCACGGGCAAGAGCAGGTACTTCATGAAGGTGAACAGGTGATGGTGAGAATCTGCGTTATGAGGCTCCGTGAAAGGCTTGCTAAAAGCTTGAGCATTAGGCGAATGAGTCCCTACACAATCCTGAGACGCATCAGAACAAATGCTTATGAGCTAGACATCCTCGCAAGCATGGGTAACCATCACGTGTTCAATGTCAAGGCATGACACCATATTTTACACCTCACGAGTATTTGGGCCCACATCTTGGCGGCCCTCCCGAGCCATTACCACCATTCTTACTACCCACCACTCAGCCTACACCCGAGCCTTTGTCACCATATTCATTGCTCCATGCTCAACCCACCTCTGACCCCTACCTACTCGGGATTTTGTCCCCACTAGTTTACCATTGGCACCACAAATCCCGCTGAATCCTTCTAATAGTGAGTTGAGCGATGACCATATCTCTAAGATCATCACGCATGAGTCTGTCCCTCTACAAACCGTCATGTGGGTCGTTACCTGATTTGCAGGCACAAACGACCCTTCACCAATGACACCTGAATGCTAGCAACAGAGCTTGATCGATTCGCCCCTGAACTTCGACTTTAGTACGACTGTCTCCATTCATCGGAGATGGCAGCTATTCAGTCCAGATGAGTTAATTGGCGAGGATACTTGGACGACCTCTAGTGGACCCCATCGAGTCTTACCTGACATACATCGAGAGAATTCAGATCTCTATTCATCAGGAAATGAATTTTTTCAAGTCGGGGAGAGTGATGTGGAGCGGAGACGTGGACCTGAGCCGGAGGACAAGTTTGTGCCCGTTCGGGGCTGATTGGCAACTTACCATATATGGCGTGCCCGGATCGATGATCCGACTCTGCGGATGTGTCCGGATCCACGTTCTGATGTTATTCATATATAGTTTTATTATTTTCGGACATTATTTCACGTATTTATGGCCCTGAAACCACCGGTCAATCATAGTCATTGATTTCGGGTGTCCTAATTTCAATTTCTTATAAATAGGATGTTTAGGGCTGCATTATTCTTGATTGTTGAATGTTTGGAGAGTTTCTTCTTTCATTCCGGTGATCTCCACGGTGTCGATTCCGTGGATCCCCCTTGGTGATGACTCATTGGGTAAGTACCTCTTGTTTGTATTTTTTGCCTCAATTTTCCCACCGACCTGCTGTCCAGCCCCCTTCAAGCCGCCAACCACCCATCCCCCTCCAACCCGCCGACCGCCACCCAACCCCCTCTCCCCAAGCAGCCGCCCCTCCACAGAAGCCTACATCTGCCTCCCCTACCCTGTCCAGCCGCCGCCCCCTACAAGAACCTTTCCGGCTCCTGTCCAGCAGCCGCCTCCCTCCACAGAAACCTCCAACCGCCTCCCCTACCCTGTCCAGCAGCCGCCCCCTACAGGACTCTTTCTGGTTCCTGTCCAGCAACCACAAACCCCACTGGAGCCTCCAGCCACTTCTGCCATCTAACCCCCACCCGAAATTCCACACATCCCGAAATTCCAGCCCCAATATACTCCTCCCCACCTCCGTTTGCGACCACTGAACTCCCCAGCCCGCGGAGCCACCTCTAAACAGCCACCCACATTAGTTTTGCATAGATCTGGGCAAACAAGCCCATATCCAACCTCTATCCTCCCCGATCTAGCCCTCCCAACCCCCCGACCAGCCTTTTCAGTACCCGATCTAGTCCACCCACCACTGAAATCCCACTTTGAGCCCTCCAACATTCAGACCTCTTTATTTACAACAATTCTAATATTTGTGTCGTGTTTTTGTATTGGTATTTGCTTGTAAAACATTGTTATGCTATGGTTATTTGATTTTTGCTTGAGATTATAGTTTATTATGTTATTTGCTCCTTAAAAAATCTTTAACTGCAGGAAGGACCGATTTGTCGCACGCACTTTCTTTAGCCTTCCATGCGGAGGAAAACAAAAGCTTCCTCGCTTAAATAAATTATTTTGCTTTACTTTGAAATATTTGCGTGAGATATGATTATTTATTATCTAATTAAAATTCACACCGTCGGATTTGCATGACATGTATGGTTAGGTCACCGTTTATCCGCCGCCTATAGATTCGTCCTGCGTGGCTGCGTCACATGGGGCATTAGAAAGCCTCGTGAACGTGCTTGGGGCGTTAGATAACCTGAATAACATGACTAGTCACTCATATAGACCGTCTTTGGTTTGGAATGCGGTCTTCCACTCATCGCCCTCACGAACTCGTATCTGATGGTACCCACGGAGATCGATCTTGGAGAAGATTTGGGCATCAGACATAGTATACAGTAGATCGTCGAGTCGTGGGATCAGGAAGTGATACTTGACCATGATCTTGTAATGGCGCGGCTATCGATGCACATACGCAAAGTACCGTCCTTCTTAGGGGTCAGAAGGGCGGAAACCGCACACGGACTCATACTCTCACTAATGAACTGCTTCCGAAGAAGCTCGTCAACCTGCCTTTTAAGTTTGGCATGCTCATCCGGGTGCATACGATAATGGGGCAAGTTCGGGAGGGAAGCCTCCGGGACCAAGTCAATAGCATGCTGAATGTCCCGTGGCGGGGGCAGCTCATCAGGGAGCCCGTCCTGCATAATGTCTGCAAACTTGTCTAAAAGGGGACGCACTGCTAGTGGGCGGTCAACTGGGGTATCCTCAGACGCCTGGGTGGCAGTCACAACATAGATGATATTTGATTCAGCACTATCTCGTAGAAACTCGCATCGCCTCAAAAATATGCAGGGGCCTTGAGGCGCTCGTACTAACCGATGGTTCAACCACACCCTTGGATCTATCCCGGGACTGGTGTGAGCGTCAACGTAATCTTCCGCCCTTGTCGTAAAAACACGACGTGTTCGAGCGGCGAAACACGTGACGTCACAATCAATAGCCAGGCGGGGCGAGCACATGAGCGTCCATGCGAATGACATGCACCAGACCTTGTCCTGGAATGAAGCAATGGTGATCGGGACTGAATGTTGACCCGCCGTCTTATCTACCCAGATGAATCGATAGGTGGGCTCTGTCTTTAACCATACTGGTCAAGCCCCTTTTGGGTCACGAGTGTTCACTCCCTCCCACGTTGATAGCTAACTTGCCGGCATTCAGACTCCTAAAGTACGTTACCAGATGGCGGTTGTTCCATCTCTTCACGACGTACAGAGGCGTACCTTTTCCCCCTCTGAATGACCCCGCCTCCCCAACTCA